>CM042145.1:110616583-110881583 GCA_023376005.1 Doryteuthis pealeii
TATACGCAAAACAATCCAATTTAATTTTAAATCTAATCTACACTGTATTTTGTAATTGATTATATTTGATATTTAAGAAATTTGATTATGTCTCAAAAGATAATGGGTTTTATTCACAATCACCCAATGGATTTCTTTTTAAATATTCAGAAACTAGTATGTTTAACTGAAATATGAGGGTAATCCCAAAAGTAAGGTCTCCAAAGTGCTGGGGACACGGGAAACTGTTCGTGTGGCTATTGGCAACACTTGTTTGTTGTGCATGTACCTGTCCCTGCATGTGCCTCATTGCCATGCTCAGTTTTGACTTGGGAATTGACGGAAGTGTATGGTGAGTCCTGCATGGATGTCAAAAACGTCCTCATGTGGTGTAGGGAGTTTGCAACAACAATGAGGTTCAACAGTTCCTCAATGACATGGTGGTAAGCTGGTATGAGATAGAACTGCTACTGCTCCTACAAAAATGCATTGACTGAAATGGTGATTATATAGAAAAAAAGATACATGTTGAATTTTTAAAATGATGTAAACATCATTAATAATAAAAGTTTCTGTGATTTCTAAACATTTTGAAGACCTTACCTTCGGGATTACCCTTGTATATTAGTAAAATTAAAATAAGAACCAACAAACTTAGTGTTGGAGTCCCTTTGATTTTGTAGATGGCTAACATATTGTAAAATTCATAAACAGTCATTTCTTCACTGTATTGTATTTGTAAATTTTGCCAAGATTGAAGGTGCTAAGCCATACTGGACTGTGAGATGCCGAACTCACCTGATACTTTCAAAGGGCTACATGTTGGATTTGTCTTAATGGCTTGGAACACTGCCTCGGAATTCATGGCATTAGGCCTACCTGACCTTGCTCGATTGTCGAGGTTCTTGCAAAATTTCTTGAACCATCTGGTTACTGAACTGCATCTTCATTTTTCATACTTCAAATGTTTTTAGTTGCTTCTGTGGAATTATAGGCCAGTTTAAACTCATAAAGCATAAGTTCCCAAATAATATTACATTGGGCTTCATTTGTGTGGTTTTCAAATCACACAGAGTGAAGTAATGCTTGTGTCTGTGCACCAACTATCATGATACGACCAACCATAGTGGGTACCTTCCATGACCTGAACTGCTTTGGTCTTGTGCTACACATGCTACAAACTAGCATGTACCAAAATATTGTAAAATTTTACCTCACTCTAGTATTAGGATATTATATTAGTCTGGTTTATATTTTAAAATTAATCTTTATTTTAATTGTTAATTCATAGATAGATATGTGTGTGTGTGTGTGTGTGTGTGTATATATATATATATATATATATATATATATATATATATATATATATATATATATCTGTTTTGTAACAAAAATTGAAACCACTCTTATAGCATTACTGGAGAATGGGTTTATTTTATATAATATTAACTTTTATTTTTCTCTGCTTGAACTATTTTTCTTAAATGTTAGCAATCCTCTTGTGTATACAATGTTTCAATCATAGTGTGTATACTTAATAGAGAAAAAGAATTAATCGCTTCTGACCTGGAGTTATTTAGTTTTCCTGATATAAGTACTTTAAAAGTGCTGCAGGTTTTTTTTTTAATTGTAAAAGAGGTTCTGCAACTGCCTTTTCAATTCTTGTTATTTTCAACTGCTGAAAACAGCATAACCTTGCTCCGCCCCAATTCAACAATATGGCTTTCATTAATTATTTATTCTGACTATGGAGGGTGGATAGATGTGAACTTTCTTTTGTTTTATTTATTTTATTTTTAAAGAATTAAAAATTTTAAGAATAAAGAGTCTCCCTTTATATCACCAAGCTGACTAGATATATGATGTTACAGACTCTTCTGCTAGTCTGTACTTTCAAATATTAATTAAAATAGTAATTTTGAAAGAAACAAGTTGAATTTGAAGTATCATTCAAATATTTTGCATAGACTTGAAGCAATAAACCAATGATCATTACTCAAGTTTAGATGATTAAGAATGTCCTGAGTATGACACTAAACTGTATCCAGTGGTGAGGCTACAGTTCTGGAACTCTGGAGAGTGTAGAGTACCCCATTGCCATTTTCCCCAGGTCCATTCTAGCCCAGAGTGGTAATATTTGTTAGGATCCCATGGGTCAAATAGATCTACTTAAAGATTATTTGTATTAGATAAGAATACTTGATACCATATAACTGTGCAAATTATTTGTATTAAGCATGGTTTCTTGAAGCTATAATTGTTTACTAAGGGTTATTATTGGTATTAGTTATTTGAAACCATATAACTGTGTGCCAACAAATGACTATTATTGAATGAAAATAATTACTGGAGACTATATAACTGTGCAAAATACTCTTAAACAACTACACAAAAATGTAAATGCCCTGTCAGTGGGGCATTAGAATGCACCGACTGCACTTCTGCAGAGGGGTAAGACTCCCCCAATGGGGACACTTGTTGGCCGTGGGTGGCGACCCGTGATGCTTAAGGATAGAGCCCAGGTGGATGAGCAGTTCATGACTTGCAATACTCCACTTTGGCCCTAGCTTGGGCTAGACGGGCGGTTGGAGAGCCCCCCCCCCCCCGATCAATTGGCTGGTCACATCAAGCCCTAGCACCTATATGATTTTCCCAATCTTATTTCCCTTATGGCAAGCCCCAACCCCTTTTTATCATATGGGTGCCAGAAGGCGGTGACTGAGGGTCTACATGTCCTGGGAATGACGTTAAACTCTATCTGATGATGAGGTTCCAGTTTTGGAGGTTTGGGGAATGTGGAGCACCCCTTCATCATCATTGCTCCCTGGTCCACTCTGACCCAGAGTGGTAGTACCTATTAGGGTCCCATCTATGGGTTAAATAGAAAAACATGAGTTGATAAACAAAATTGTATTATGCATTAAGAATGAATTTATTTCACAACTTTATCGGCATTAAATGACCCACCAAGGTTGATATGCCGTAAAACAAAACAAACCAAAAATGTAAATATAGATGTACAATGAATGTACTTACCTAACTTCTAGGCTGGTTGACATGCCATTAAAATCAACTTTAAGACTCTTTATCTTCATCTGATTAGCCTTTTTCCTCAGTTTCCTTTTATGCTACATCTTAAAATTCTCAAAGTGGTGGCATCCATTAGTTTTGCAAGACTGGATCTACTCCTGAACAAGCAGTTGCCTATGCAGCAAATACCTCTTCTCCATGACACCAATTTTGTCCAAACAATGGCCAAGGTGTTGGTACCAGTTTTATTATAGAAGCTACCACAAATAGGTTGAAGACAAATACCTTGATTTTGAATTCTATTAACCTCCTCCTAGATTGGTTGCCCATCAAGGCTAGAGGGTCCATTTTGCTCTATTTTACCTATAACTGAGGGAAGAAGAGAGGGATTCATGCTTTTAATCTAATATCTCATGAAAACCATTGCTTTTCCATTCAATTAAAATATGTAACTGTGAATATCTATTACTAAAATTCCCACTATATTTGTATGTAACAGTAAACCAGCAAAAATTGCATATCTTAGCAAGATTTTTTTTAGCAATACACTTAAAATACTTTTAAAGAATAAAGCAATTTCCAGTTCAATTTTCACTTGAATGATAATTTTATGGTGGTGGGAGTATACATTTGCATTGAATATTATTTTTTAATCATCCAAATTAATGGAGCTTATGGTCAAGTTGAAAACGATTCCTGGTTAGGTCACCAAAGTTGAGTAGTGATGAGCCTGTTCAATACTTAGATGGGTGACCATTTAAGCAACAGCAGGTACTGTAAACAACCTGATATCAAAATGACTTGATTTGGCATTTAATGACCCGAAAACCAACAAACTAAATTCTAGGAATAATAGAGATAACTATGTAATGGAAATTGGAACGGAATAGAAGCATCAATATCATCATGGACCATTGTTATAATAGGCACTCAACTGGTTCACGGGTTGTCTAATAACATTTTAAAATGCTAAGTGAATATGGTTTCAAGCTGTGTTATTAGGTTAGGGTTGGCCCATTTTTATTAACTTGCCTGATGATGGATATCTTGAGATAGTTGATTAAACTGGTTTAAATAGACATGTGGAGGAGTTGTTTTGCAGATAAACCATTTTTTTTTCTCTCTTTCCTTTTTGTTCTTCAGTGTTAGCTCTTGTTTCTCCTTGATATAGATTTGAGGCATATCTTACATACTATTCTCTCTTGCTGCTCTGGTCAGATGAGCATTGATAGTGACTAGCTATTATGAAGGAATGTAGAATTCCAAAATATCTTGAGATATTATTTGCTCTTCTTTTTTTGCTTTTTGTTTTGTTTTGAGATGGTCCTGAGATGTAATCATTTCTCCCTAGCTTTTTTTTTCCCTCTTCATATTATTCTTTGCAAGAAAGAAAAAAAGAAAAATCTGATTACCCCCACCCCTTCTTTTACTGAGTATTTTTCTAACAGGGCTGTGTCTGGGAGCTGCTTCTTTACCATATTTTCTGCCAACAGGCCATACCACAGAAATCACAAGTGCTGTTTTTTGCTCTGTTTATTTTACCCAAAGGAAACAAATATTTGGCTACTTTTAGGATCTAATCTTATAGGGAAGAATATTTTTTTTTTTGGGGGGGGGTTTATGGCATGTCAAGCCCTGTTGGGTTATTTTTGATGCTGAAGTTTTTTATTTATTTATTTTTTGCAATCAGTTATGCTATGAGCACTTCCATATCATAGCATTTATTGTTGTAGGAAGTGGATTCTACTACCTGAGTTTAAATCCTGAATAAGGCTGTTTCAATTTCATATAGTGCTAATACGCTTGGGAAAGCTATAAATCCAACTATTCTCTCTCCAGCTATGGGTAAATAGTAGTGCAGACTGGGCTTTTTACCCTTGGTATGGCATCCTGTCTTGGAGAAGGAAAACTCTAAATTCAAATCAGTTGTAGACCTGGAAAGAGATAGGCTTTGCCAGCCCAAGATATGCTAATGATTTACAAATCTCTAGTAATTATTCCTATTGAAACAAATAATTTATACATAATTATTATTTCAGTACTACTGCCCTGTTGGTGAGGCTTAGAATACACTGAAGGGTGTCCTGTGTATGATACTAAACTTTATCTGATGTTGATGCTCCACCTCTGGAGGAGTGTGGAGTACTGCTTCATTGCCATTATTCCCAGGTCCACTCTGACCCAGAGTGGTAGTACCTGTTAGTCTTATCTATAGGTCAAATAGAAATGTTCAATCATTTACTAAGAATTATTATTATTGATAAAACAATGCAAGGGTGTAAAAGTTACTTTTATTAGATAGGAATATTTTATATCATATAATCACAATGCAAAAAAAAAACAACAAAAAAAAAAAACAACTCTGAAACAACTGCACAAAAATGTGAATATGAACATACAATGAATGTGATTCCCTAACTGCTAAGCATAAAATAACCCTAGACATGCTTAAAATCAATTATCTAATATTAAATTTGCAAGCAGTTGTCATCCAAACTGATTGACCATTTGCCACTGCCTTCCAACATTTATATATAAAATAAGATTGAGTGTTGACTATGATGGTATTTGGACTGATATAGATATTTAGAATGATTGGTTAATTTATAATATGTAAGTGTGATTAGCTGATTGATCTGATCTGGCCTCTCCAAGCACCTGTTTAGCCCAAGTAAAGGGCCAAAGTGGAGTGTTGCAGTTCACATGACCACTTAATCTCCTCAGTCTTTGGCCACTCAGCCACCATGATTCCATGATCAATCATCACAAATTGCTACCCATGGTCAGCTGGTGTCCCTCTCTCTCTTTTTTTATTTTTTTTATTTTTTAAGGGGATGAAAGTTTTACCTCTCAGCAGGGGATGCAGTTAGTGTATTCTAAGCCCAGCCAACAAGGTGGATAGGAAAGAATGATTTTTGTCTTTGGCCTGTATTATGGACATTTTTAAAAAAAATAAATACTTTGTAGGTAAATATATATATATTTCCTAGAAATATATTATTTTACATGTTTGAAGATAATATTTATCTTTCTTTTAATGTAAATAAAAAGGGACATTTTTTTACATGCAAATTTATCTCATTGAATATCAAATAGTTTTACTTTTTCACTTTAAAAAATCAATCCTTGTCAATAATCTATCATTTCTTTTTTCACTGTAAAAGTTACAGCATATTTTCTAAATGTGCTGGTAATCTAGAAATCAGGCTTTATTATTCTCACTACTAACATCACCCTTTTGGCTGGGTCTGTTGAATACGCTGACTGCACCTGTGTAGAGGGGTAAGACCCCCCACCTCTACCTCATAATGGGGCCACCTCTTCACTGTGTATATGGGGGTGACTTGTGATGTTTAAGGATGGAATACTGGTGGCTGAGCAGTCCATGACATGGAAGATTCCACTTTGACCCTTACTTCGGCAAGATAGGTGATCAGTCAGCTGGTTGCATCAAGCCCAAGTGCCTATATGATTGTCTGACTTTTTCTTTCGATAAGTGACCAATCTGCTTGTGAAGTACTTGGTATATTTGTTATCTAATAAATCATTAGTCGAGACCTCATCGGTAAATTCTTCTTCACTATCAGATTATAAATCTAAGCTTGATTGATCATTTTTACAGAGATATTCTCAAA
The DNA here is from genome assembly GCA_023376005.1 of Doryteuthis pealeii. Taxonomy (NCBI): domain Eukaryota; kingdom Metazoa; phylum Mollusca; class Cephalopoda; order Myopsida; family Loliginidae; genus Doryteuthis; species Doryteuthis pealeii. Next base: position 110,623,228 of record CM042145.1, read on the forward strand.
GTTCTTCATCACCCTCTTTGACACTTTGAGGAAGAAGAAATAAAATTTAAAAAATAATAACCCTCTAAATAGGATCTGGGTAGTAATGGCTGGGAAGGAGGAGTGTCTATGTCATGCCTGGATTTACAGATGTGACCAAGTTGCTATCAATCATAATAAAATGGAAATTTTTATTATTCACATTGAGTTTAGTTACATATGTATAACTGACAGAAAATTTCCATCATTCACAGTTGAGCCATTGAACAATTACATAAGAAGTAGGGAATCTCTAGAACTCATTTTACAGACAAAAATAGATTAAAAGATGTAATTTTTTGTGTGGCCCGAAAAATTTAGAGAGCTAAAAATTGACAATAACTTGGCCAATTTTTGGAATTAGAAGCTCAAATTTTAGGGATTGTCTTACTGTTAAAAACAGTCAACACCCGGAGAAAATTTTAGGAAAATTGAACAGTATGGGTGACATAGCCTGGATGATTTGAAATAAAGGGTTCTATTTGAGGCTATAACTTTGATAAGAAACACCTGAAGAAGGTTGGAGAGCACATTGGCCAAAATGTGCTCTCCAATGTGGACAAATGTCTGAAAAATCTAAATAATACATATTTAAAAGGAATACATATTTGATGGTATATAAACCAAAATTCTTTTCCTCAGAAAATGTCTGAGAAAAAAATTCCCTCAGTCTTGTATGGGAAGTTGAAATATATACACTAATAATACATGAACATTTTGTTTCTTGATATTCCCTGCTGCAATTTGTTGGAGGGGCCAACAACTGAAAGTTTCCTGAGCCACATGATAAAAAATGGAAAGAACAATAAAGCCATTGATATCTTATTGCATAGTATTGGCTTGAAGATACAATATAATCATCTTTTGACACCTAAACTTTGAAGATAAGATAGAAAAGGAGGAACCAGATCTGGACATATCATAAACATTTCTGAAAGATAGTATATGGTGGACAAGACAATAATAAAAGCAACAATTAAAAATGATTTTAAAAAAAAATACTTCTCAAAAGAATGCTGATGATATAGGAACTAAAACTCTTTTACCATTTGGGATAAACCAGCAAAGTGTAAAGGTTGAATAACACTCTGGATGTACCATAAATATTCCTTATAAGAAAGGAAAAGTAAGTAGGGAAAGACTATTGAAAATTATCTCAGTTTCTGGTCACAAGTGACCCCCTTCCCCAAAATGAAAATTTGAGAACACTGAACATTTGTCTATTGTTACACCAGCATGTAGGGAAATTCTAAGCTCAATCTCGAATGGAACCTATTTACCATATTTTATGGTGAATTGACAGATTATGATCAGGGTACTCTGTATTGAGCTGAATATTGGCTTTTTTAATGCATTGGAAATAAAGTTGGGATATTGTAAAGTTTATGCTAGTTTGATCTCACAAGAACAGAAAACCATCGAATGGAACCATTATGAGATTGATGGTAATTCCACTTGTCAATAGGGCTTAGAATGCACTGTATCCCCTGCAGAAGGGTAAGACCGCCCAGAAGTGAGTGTCCTGGGTATGAAACTAAACTGTATCTGATGGTGAGGGTCCAGTTCTGGAGATCTGGGGAGGAATAGGGAGTACCCCTGAATGTCATTACTCCTAGGTCCACTCTGACCTGGAGGATTAGTACCTGTTAGGATCACATCTATAGGTCTAATAGATCTGTTTAAAAATATTTTTTTATTCGATGAGACCATGTGCAAAAAAAAAAAAAACTTAAATAACTACACAAAAAATGTAAATATGAATAACCTCTAGCCATAAAATAACCCTAAACAGGTTGACAGTTTTTTGTTGAGATGTGGTGTCGCCCATAAGAACCTGAATCATTACTGTGAAAAAGTTGGTAATCTTCCTTAGTGCATATTTTTATGAAATAGCATTCAGGTTCTTGTTCATACTTATTGAAAATTGTATAGCCAATAGTGGTGACTATGTGGACAATTAATGTTTTGTAGCTGAAAATTTAATCTATTCTCTGGTGTTATTGTGTTCTCTGTGTCTGTTGTGGTTTCTGCGGAAATAAATAGGAGGCATTACTTTTGGAGTGTCACTTATATAAATCTAAGTAACTCATGCTTGCATGAGATTTTGTCTGAGTAGAGAACTTTTTTTTTCTTTCTTTCTCTCTTACACACACACAGAGCATGTATGGTAAATTATTATATGGAAGATCTTTATGGCTAAATATTGATCTCTTCAGCATTTGCTTCCATATAAATTTCTCTTCTGCACTCTGCTTATTTATGCAACCATTTTTTTTTTACACTCATATATCACATTTTACTATGGTTCTTATTTTGATGTCATTCTCAAGAGTATGGTAGATTCACTTTTCTTTCCAAACATGTTCTTCTATGCTTGATTTTGTCATTTCACTTCAGATTATATTGAAGTTTTTTTTATGTTTGATCTTTAGAGGAAGTTGATTCCTCTCTTATATTACTTAACTGTATAAAGAATGAATGGGGAAATAAAATTCTTCATAAAAAATAAAAAAAACCAAAAAACTTTAAACAAGTATTGTGAGTTTAAAATTTTTTTCTCTTTTAGTGTTTATGTGCAATACACTTAAACATTTTAAATTATTTTTTTTTCTCTTTTGCTCAATATGAGTTACTGCCATGATTTATTGAAAGGGGGGGGGTAATAAAAAATCTAGGTGTCATTGTTAAATCCTTTTTTCAATATTACTTACCAATTAAAGTTCTATTAACTAGTTTTTCATAATGTATTACTTTCTTTGAGACTTTGTTAAATTGCTTTATTATCAACTATTGGTGTTGCTCATTTTGTATAACTACTTTATTGAAATCACTAATATTCTAATAGGTTTTATTTTTGCTTATAATCAAAACTCACCAAGTGATTTCATTGATTTTTAACAGCATGTCAACCCATCTAGGGTTATTTTATGCCTAGATGTTAGGGAATTGTGTTCAATGTATGTTCATGTTTACATTTGTTTGTGTAATTGTTTTTGAGGTTTTTGTTTTTTGCACATGGACCTATTGAATATGAATATTTTTTTAACAGATCTATTTGACCCATAGAAAGGACATGACAGTTATTACCATTCTGAGTTAGGTTGGACCTGGTAATAATGACAATAAAGAGGTACCCCATACTCCCCAGAGTTCCAGAACTGAAACCTCACCATCAGATGTAATTTAGTGTCATACCACATTGCAGGAGATACAATCAGGGTATTCTAAGCTCTACCTACACGATGGTCAACAATTAAACTTTGGACTATAATACGCTGGATTTTAGTTCTTTAGAAAAAAAAAAAAAAATCAAATATAACAAAAAATCATTGCTTCAAAATAATCCTTTCAGGCTAATTGCAATGTAGGCATTAATACAGGGTGCAATATAAAATACTTACACATAAAAAAATTAATCATTTAGTCTTAAAATACAGTCCAAGGAAAAAATATTTTTTAGCTATTGGCAAATTTATGTAGATTGCTCCCATTTTCATGATTACAGAGTTTGCACCTTAATTCAAGCACTTTTTATGACTTTTCTCAGCATTTCTGGGGTCAATCCTCTTATCTCTGCATGAATATTATTCTTGAGCTGTAGCAATGTCTTAAGCTTATTCAAATATACACACTCCATTAAATAAGCCCACAAAAAGAAGTCAGACAGACAAAAAAGGCAAATGGGGAGGCCATTTGAGTTCTGAATTTCTTTAAATTATTCTGCCACCAAAAATTTATTTTTGTTGAAATTATAAACCTCTCACAGTTGAATAGTAAAATTCTGTTATCTTAATTTGTTTTTTCACATTGTAACTTGATATTTTCAATTTTCTTAGGTTACTTCTGAAAAATAATATAAAATTTTGAATTTCTAAAATGTTTTGGTATTTTGTGAGCCACCCTGCATTAATCCTTTCAAATTAATAGCAATGCAGATATTAATATAACACCTGAATAATTTTTGCTAGTCCAATCTCAAGATATTCTTTTATCTATATGTCCCTGCGATTTTAATATATTTCATACAGTGAAATCTCTCTTACTGTCTTATGATCTTTGACTTTTGATCAAATCTTTATACTTTTAACTCCTGTTCTGATAAATGATGTCAGTTGGCATTCAGCTGTAAAAAGTGGAGATAGAAATAATAGATTAGTCAATAATATTAACTTAAACAAGTCACTAATTGTTTTTATAATAAATGTTTACTTCCTTCTTCTCCCACCACACACAATATATTCAATGTATAACTATACATAATAAACCAGTCATAAAACTATTGAAAACTAAATCAGAATTCCTTCATTATATTCATTCACTTTTTATAAAAAAGTAAAGTCGGTAGAGTGTCCTATTGTTGGTATCAGCCAGACAGTGAGAGAGAAAGTCTATCGCCATTTCACTAGTTTTAGACCAAGGAAATTGTTTTTGCATCTGAGGTGGAGCGCCACACCTGCCATCAGCTCCCCACTTTACTGCAGATCCAAACCGTGCAACTCATGTGTGAGTTTTACCCATAGATGGAGAGAGAATAGTTGGATTCATATCTTTCCCAGAGCTATTAGATTAGCACTATGTGAAATGCAAACAGCCTCATTCAGGATTTAAATTCTGGTTGCTGTGTCTTTCCGACGATGTAACCAAGCTTTCCTGAAAAAAGAGGATATGAATTTGAATCTCATTGAGAGCTTATCCTTTATTATTATTTCCAATCTGTGCTGTTTCTCACTATCATAGAATGATGACCTGTGTAAATTGTGAATTAAAACTAGAGCTGTGGAGTTGGAACAACTCTGACTCCTCTTTTTTTTCACCTCTGACTCCTATATATTTAGTTCATAATAAATATAAAATCATGATTTTTGCTGGTTTAGCTCAGTCAGTATAGTGTCAGACTAGGAACCCCAAAGTTCCGGGTTCGATACCGGCCCTTGCCAACTTAGCATATGAGTAGCACAAAGATCTATGCAGTAAAGTAAGGAGCTGATGATAGGTGTGGCGCTCTACCTCAGATGCAAAAACAATCTCCTTGGTCTAGCACCAGTGAAAAGGGGATAGATTTCCTTGCTGTCTGGCTGATACCGACTTTAGCCCACCCCAACGACTTTACTTATTTATTTATAAGGAGTGTGCACTATAAAATTACAAACTACACTAGGGCCATATAAAATGTAAATTCAACTGGAGTCAGTCTGTAGTTTTACCAACTCTGATGCCAGTGACCCCGATTCTGATTTCACAGTGCTGTTTAAAACATAGATAAATAACTTTAAAAAAGCAACTAAAAATTAAAAGATGAAAGAAAGTAGGAGTGAAAATTATTAATAATAATTGTTAATACTTAATCTAAAAGCAAAAATCAACAAAACATACCCATATTTTATTATAAATTTCATAATTTTGTATTAGTACCAGTCAACTTGTTTTTTCTTTCATTTGATTCATGATTAAGTACATGACATACTTTGAAAAGGTTAGGCATTATTCCTGGGGTTTTAAATCTCATTATAATATCTTATAACATAAAAACTTTGTATTCTATTCAACATTATTATATAATTTTAAAATATATATTGTAAAAAACAAAACGTGTAGAAGTTGACATTGGGAGTCTCGTCAGTTAGTTTGGAGCAGTTTAATAAATGGTAGGAATGTTTGCTTTGTATAAAGATTCATTAAACAGTTGATAGTATTTGGCATAAAATTTTATCTAAAAGAATCTCTTAAAAAAAATATGTCTGAAAGTGAAAATTCATTGCTGGCAAAATAATAGTAAGCAAAATTACATATAAGTACATTTACTTTTCAAAATTAAAAAAAAATGAGATGATAAACTTTTGGCTGATTTTATGTCAACAACATTTACTCTAACAATTCATGGAACATAAAAAGATGCTTGTATTTATTTTCATATGACAGTGTGATAGTTTAACTTTAGGTCAAAGAATGTAGTTTTTTTTTTTTTTTAATTTTTTTAAGTTTTTCTTTTTGTTCTTATTTTGTGTTTTTTCTTCTTCACCTCCTAATACAATACTAGCAGTTCCCATGAAATTTCCATTTTTAGAAGTTTTATTTTTCTTATATTGATGCATAGATTTATAGATTTTAATAACATTTTCATTATGTGAAAGATTTTTTCTGATAACGAACTCAAGAAGAGATTAAGTTTAGTGAAAAATTATCAATTAGATCACTTATATTATTAATAAAAATGCAATAAATATTAATTATGCCTCAGAAGATGTAAAGTTAACAAAAAAAAATATATAAAGACCACTAAATGGAATCAGAAAATGTTTGTTTATTCATTTCTTTTGTTCTAACTTTTTAATTCAATCTATAAAGTTGTTTTTGTGTTGTACTTGAATGCAAAAAACAAACAAAAAAATAATAGATAAATAAAAAAAACAAACAAAAAAAACTTCAGTAAACAATATATGAAATAAAACTGCTTTTAAAATATTTTTATAACTTTTTTTCTTTTTATAGTACAAACAAAAATACTCTCTTTACATTACATTTATCATTTCCTAAGCTTTGTTTAGTCTGGCGCATCAGTTGCTTACAGTAACTGCTGTTTACTAAGGGGAGTCAAATGTTTTGCCATTTTTTTTTTGGCAATGTGAGGCACAATTTAACAGCTTGGGATGCTTTTACCAAGGTTGTGAAAGTGATAAACCACACTAGACTTTGAAATGCTAAGCTTGCCTGATACTCTCTGAATGCTACTCCTTGGATTTGCCTCTATGGCTTTGAGCATGGCCTTGGAATTCATGGTTATAGGACTACCTGATCTTTCCTGATCATAGAAGTTCTTGTAACCCGAGTGAAATTTCTTGAACTTTCTGGTTGCTGTACTGTGTTCAACTGAGCCTTCACCTTTTGCACAACAAATGATTTTGGTTACTTCTGTTTGAACTGGACCATAAGTTCTCAAATTAGATTACATTGCATGTTCATATGTGAAGCAATGCACAACATGTCAGTGTACCAACTTCCACAATGATATCAACTATAGCTGGGTACCTTACATGGTTTGAACTGCTTTGGTCATGTGATATGCATGCTGCAAATTAACACATACCAATATATTGCAAAACTTTTGGCTCATTCTAGTATAAGTGGTTATTCATACCGAGCAAGCTTATCACTGATTAACTTTGCTGATCTAATAAAAACTGGTACTTTTAGTGTGACATAACTGTTTATTAATGGAGACAACTATTAAATTGTAATTATAGAATAGTTCCGCTTATTTGTTTACGTACTTGTAGTTAATTTGGGAGGTGTTTGTTGTGTAATGGTTATCGTCATAGGAAATGGACACGATGAATAGAGTTCAAATCATGGACAAGGGTATTAGCACTGTCCAGAATTTGAACTCTGTTCACCGTGTCTATTTCCTTACAAACTGCAGGTATTGCAAAGTCTAAGTGAATAGGACAGAAGCAGGTACGATAATTTCTGTGTAGAAATATTGGAGTATTGCATAGATGAAGATGGGTTTATGGAACAACTAATTTTCAGTGATAAACTTAAAATGTTTCTTTAGAAAATAATATCATGAGTGTCAATATTGTCTTCTTTTTTTCTTTTTAAATAAATTTTCAAAACTTTATTTTGTGACCACCCTATATCTTAATCTTAAAAGGAACAAAATTATGCTTAGAAACAACATTACTACCTCCTTCCTTTCCACTTTTGTAATCTACAGTCTTATCATATTCTGTGAAGAAAATGGGTAAATGTGTAAATTTACAACTTCATTTTTGGATGTTTTGAATAAAAATCAATTCAATATTTACTTCTGAAAACACTTTTTAGTATTAAGTTAAATGTTTTAACAAATAAAGTTATGCTTATTTCAATATCTGATTTGATAACTGCAGAATAATTAATGATTTAAAAAAACAAACAAACAAAAAACATCTTAATGTTTTGGGTAGTAATTTTGTTTAATAGTTTAAATGTATTACTACCTCTGTCCTATAATAGCTCATGTAAGTTCACAAATTATCATTTAGTTGCAAATTTGATTGGAAATTGCTTTATTCTCTAAGTTAGAATACCTTGTTAGTGGGGTTTAGAATACATTGATAATTGAATTGACTGTATCCCTAGCAGAGATGGTAAAGACCCGTCCTCCCCAAGAAAAATGGGTGCCTTGGGTATGACACTAAACTGCATCTGATGGTGAGGCCTCTGTTCTGGGGAGTGTGGAATACCCTTTGATTGTCATTACTTCCAGGTCGAGTCTGCCCCAGAGTGGTTGTATCTATTCAGGTTCCATCTATGGGTCAAATTGTGCATATTCAATAAAACTGTGTGCAAAATAATTTAAAAAAAGAAAGAAAAAGTAAATATGAACGTAAAATGAACACAATTCCCTCACCTCTAGGCACAAAATAATTGTAGATGATTTGAAATGCTGTTAAAATGAATCAAATATAAGAGCATTTTTATATGTATTGATCTAATAAAAAACCTCGCTATGATGTGCTGTTTTTGCTGTGGTACAGTTACACACACACACACACACACATAATTAGAATTTTAGTAATATATAAATTTGTCAGAATTGTGTAAATAATGTTAGAGAAAGAAATATTCTCGAAAGATTGATGACCTCTGTTTTGTGGATAAAGTTCAATTTCAATGAAGTGATTCTGCAAATAATCTATCTTGTCTGTCCAGATGACTATTGCATGTAAAAGAGGAAAAGTTGAAAATAACAAAAACCTTTTTTCTGTGCATTGCTCTGAGCTTGGATCAATAAACAGAAAAGAAGAAAAAAAAATAGTAATTAGTTGAAAAGTATGTCCTAGTGATGAAAACTTGCTTGACTCTTAACAGCTTGCTTAAAGTGATGTCAGATGAGGGTAAACAGAGCTGTTGGCTCGATATTGATTCTGTATCCATGTACAATTGTTGTTGGTTAACTGGTCAGCTGACTGATTGGTCAGCTGGCCAGTAGCTAGACTTAGACTTTGACAGGTTTTTCCCTTCTTTGGCAGAATACTCTGTCCATTTACAATGCACACAGTGTCTACCTATGTACATTAATATGCATATTCTGCACTGACAGCTTAAACTTGCAAAACTTACGCTTATATATGATTTTATTTAAAAAAAAAAAATTGTATTTTTCATTTTGTCACGAAAAATTATTTCTAAGACTTAGCAGGTTGTCAGTTTGAACCTAACACCCGCATTCCTATAATGCATTAGGTTATCCAAAAGAGGGTAGCCTAACACAGAATATTCGGTAGGGAAAAAACAAGTCAATTAATAGAACATTTAATTATACAACATACAAAGAAGGAACCAAGTTCCCATCCCAAACTACAAGAGTCACAAGGTGTTTGAGGAACATGAAGAAAGGTTTAAACAACAAAGGAGTGGAAACCACTTAGTATTTCTCAGGAGGTCTGGGAACAAAATCAGGCACCATTGGTAGCTGCTGAGGAGTGAATGACTATGCCTGTTGCTTCCAAGGTAGTGCTTGTAAAAGAGAAAGATTCTAAGGTTTACCCTGTCACTTGACCAAAACGGACACATGATGTAGGAAAGTCCCTTCTTAATATAAAAAGGGAGACAATTTTATTTTATCACCCAACACCTGAATTATTTTTTTTTAATTCAAGCTTTTCTTCTTCCCCTCAGTTAGTTTGGTTGATTGATTTTAACGACATGTCAACCTATGTAAGGTTATTTTATGCATAGAGGTTGGGGAATCATATCCGCATATTTTCTGTTTTTTTTTTTTTTTTCCACATGGTCCTATCGAATATGAATAATCTTTAAACATACCTATTTGACTCATAAATGGAAACTTAACAGGTATTGCTTCTGGTCAGAGTAAAGTAAAAAAAATAAATTAAAAAAAAACGTCAATGGAGTGGCCTATTGTCGGTATCAGCCTGACAGCAAGGAAGTTTATCTCCTTTTCACTAGCGCTAGACCAGAGAGATGGTTTTTGCATTTGAGGTGGAGCGCCACACCTACCATCAGCTCCCCACTTTACTGCACATTCAAGCTGTGCTACTCATGCACTGAGTTGGCAATGACCAGTATCGAACCCGGAACCTTGTGGTTCCTAGATAGATGCTCTACTGACTGCACTAAAGTGGCCCTACTTGGGAGTAATGGTACTGAAGGGATACACCACACTCACAGATCTTATTTTGGTAATAATAAAATGAAACTACTCTATATTGGTTAGAGGTTAAATTTAAAGAAAATGAAGTTTCATTGGAGAGGAAATGATTTGATATTCATGCATTAAAAATATTAATGCAATAAAATCTTCAGCTTTGGGTGAAAATGCTATCTAATTTTGAGAGTAGACAATCACCCCCCCCCCCCACACACACACACACAGAATAAGAACTACTTTGATTTCCATATAAAAGAAGGATCTGCAATTATTTGGCTTTTTATTTGCAAACCTTTATATTCTTATTTACTTGGTTATTGACCCACTCTTAACAAATAAAATATTCAATATTGAATATCTTAGTCCAAACAATTCATTGAGATATTAGTATGTTATTTTAGTTATTAATGATAGTTTGTTTACAGTTTGAATATAGCATCTGCTTTAAGACATGATAATTTGCTCAAAGAATCTAATGGGATCCCCAGCCACATTGCACTCAGTAAATATAATATTACAATAGGTGCCTCAAGACAGATCTAATTGCCACAAAACAGTTATAATGTGCATTATTCATAAAAAATTATAATTTCTCAGAAAAATTGATGGCTTTAAAAGAAAATGTTTTAGTAGACTAAAAATGTAACTTGGCATGGCATCATATTATTCATTCTTTTATCCTGGGATTTCTCTCTATTCCACCTTTCAATATAGCAGCAGCAGCAGCAATAAACTTACATTAACACACTGACTGCTAACACAAATGTGCACAGCATAAAATATGATTCACCTGGTTTGTAGGAACAGGCTTTTGTGTGTGTGTGTATCTATCTATATCTTTATATATATATATATATATATTTCTGAAACATTGATACCGTTTGAGATGTGCAGGGTATTTCATAAAAAGTGATGTCATTTTGTAATCTAGTTCAAATGATCTAAAATTTTAACAGAATTTTGAATTGTTTCTACCAATACTATGTTTAAATATATTTGTCTTTTTAAGTGAATGACATTCCAATACCTGAATTTAAAAAAAAAAAAAAATATAGAATTTTAAGTTGTTTTTACAGATACGGTTAAAATTTGAAATTGGTTGAATGATAATTGGTCAAGTTTACAAAATTATATCAATTTTTCTGAAACGCTGTGGGTGTGTATATATATTACTCCACTTAGAAATTGACCTTGCATCACATTCTGTCCATGGCAGAGGGGTTAAGTAAATACATACTTATATAAACAAGTAAGCAGACATTACTTTCCTCTGTGTTTAGCTGGGATTAAAGTTGGGTATCTGTTCATCTTCCTCAGCAATGTTCTTATCATAGGACATAGCAATTAAAGTGAGGGGAACCCGCATCTCCTGACACTGGTTGGTGAGACCAAGACTGCTATTTTGTGCCTTGTCCATACTGTCAAAACTGCCTTCCTCCGAATCTTTGGGCGGAGGAGGTAGTTTAAATAAATAAATAAATAAATAATTAAAAAAAAAAAACCCCAAAAAAACAGGCATTAATATCAATGTTTTTGGTTTGAATCCCACTTAAAATGTGGATGGGTAGGAAGCCATATTTTATTATCTCTAATTTTCCTTTTTTTAAGCTTCTGCATATGAGTAGCACAACTTGAGTAATCTGATCTGTGTGGCAAAATACTGGGAGCTGATAGTATGTGTAGCACTTCATCTCAGCAAAACAATGTTCCTGGTCTAGCACTAGCAAAAAGGGGATAGACTCCCTTGCTGTTCAATTGATACCGAGAATAGTTCACTTTGCAGGACTTTACTTACATGTATGAAGATAGTGTTGCAGTTTTCTGGTTATAAGGTGTGTGCTAGTTCCCCGCCTATACTTATAGACTGGCTGAGGTTATGTGATTGACTCTTCTAACCAATCACTGGCAGTACTACTGGCCTGATAAGATACCTAAACCCCCCATATTGGTCATAATTCAAATTGCCCTATTGGAGGACGCACATAGGATTGCCGGGATCTTTACCAATACTCACAAAGGACTTTACGATTGCCAGTAACTCAGGACACTTTAGTAACCAAAGGATTTACATTGTGGACGGACTCTTTATCAAGGATTCCACCAGATAAACGCTTCTGCTATAAGGCCAAGGAATGGCCCTTAAAAACTTAACAGATAGATTTTAGTGTTTTATGTTTCAGTTCCTTATGTGTGCAAGGAACTCAAACATAATATACTAAAATTTATCTCCATTAGACTGCTGTAGACAGATTATTGATCATATGGAAATCTGATCTCTGATAAGATGAAGTGAAAATTCTTTCAAGCTGTAGTCATGCCAGTGCTAGTGTATGACTGCACCACTTGGGCTCTAATGAAATGCTTTGAGCAAAAGCTAGATGAGAACTGTGCAAGGATGCTGGGAGCTGTTCTGAATAAATCCTGGAAGCAGCCCCAACAGAAGAGCACCTGTATGGCCACTTGCCTTCTATCATACAAACCATCTGGGTAAGATGAACAAGACATGCTGAACACTGTTAGAGAAGCAAGGACAAGCTCATCAGTGATATTCTCCTGTCAGCACCTACACATTAGCACACTAGTCTGGGTCATCCAACAAAATCCTACATCTATTGTCTCTGCATGGATACTGGATGTTGTGCAAAGAATTTTCCAAAAGCAATAGCTGATAGGGATGAGTGACTAGGAAGACTCATGGAAATCTGTGCTGACAGTACAACTTGATGATGTTTGAGTTCCTGTTTACTAAATTGTAATCATTGTTATTATTGGTTCACTTATGTGTAGAATACTGTTTCCCCACTTTGTGACTACCATTTTGTTTATAAATGCCAGTGCCTGTTGCCTTATGATGCACAAAATGTCATGTTATGGTTTTAAGATCTAAAAGTATAGAATGAGTAGACCATTATATTGATTAAGACTTTTATGACTTCCAAATTCATGCTGGATATTTTTGTTTCATCTTCTCTAATAATAAATTTGAATATTAGTGTGTCACATTTTTAAGTCTTTTCTCCTAGAGGCTGTAGCCCAACATATCATACCATTTTGGAATCAGGCCGATTCTGTGTGCACATTAAAAAACATTTTGGCCTGAATCCAGACATTTTGGATGTCTAATTACTGTGATTGTTTTTGGCAATTTTTTTTTTAATGTGATTTTTTGTGACAAATTTTTTGTAAAATAAGATTTAATATGTACTCAATGCTTGAAGGGTAATTTTTTGGCTTAAGTCCCAATCAAGGGCCTACCGTAGGAGCTAGCTTAATTGCCACCTGGATAGAAAAATGATCGCAATAGAATGTTGAAAATATAAATAGTTATGATTATAATCAAACATTTACAAATGAATCAAATATTGGCATTTAGTAACAAATAAGGAGTCGATATGCTGTTAAACAAATAAACCAAACTTTAGAGAATATCTGTGTGAAGGAAAAAATTTATGTGCTGGAGAGGTTGTGTTGAGTACCATCATGACTAGCATAGTTGAACACAAGGTGTAGCATCTCGACAGGATCCAGTCACTAGATAATATCTATCCTGTGTTGATTCACCATGGTTTGTTTAGAGTTGTCTCTCTTAGCTTTCTGTCTTCCAAGACTAACCTCCAAAGTAGTGGGATATTTTATTCAAACATTATATAGTTTAGAAATCAAACAGGAGTTTGATCCATCTTGGGCAATTTAGAAAGGTTAAATTATGATACAAATGATTCTGTATGAGTAGGAATAATTAATGCTAGAAATCAATAAGGAAATCTACTTTTCTATAAATAAAGTGCTAAAAATGGTAAGTAAAGTAAAAGTAGGTGGAGTGGCCTATTGTCTCTATCAGCCAGGAAGTAAGGGAGCCTATACTCTTTTCAGTAGTGCTAGACCAGGGAGATTGTTTTTGTGTCTGCGGTGGAGTGCCACATTTATCTTCAGCTCCCCACTTTTCTAGCTGTGTTACTCATGCACTGGCCGGTATCGAACCCAGAACCTTGTGGTTCCAAGGCAGATGCTCTACCGACTAAGAAATTTAAAATATTATTAACAGAAATATATGTCAAATTTATAAGCCATTTACATGTGAACTGGTTAAAAGCAGTAAGTTTATAAAATTGGCAAAAATGTCTTTCTGAAGACTTTATGTAGTGATACTCAGATTTATGGACATTTAAAATACTCTAAGAGGATTTATATAACTTCTAGTAAAAATAGTTTGACTAATATTGTTCAAAGACTGATGAAAGAGTACTAAGTATTCCTATCTTTATATAAATATTTGTTGATGGTTGATACCAAATTTGGTGTTTTGACTAGATTGTTTTCGGAATTGAATCTATCATCCTATATATTGCTGATAGAATTTAGGTGTCTGAAATATTAGCTGTTTATATTGGATATTTAAAAAAGATTATTTTGCTCCAGTAAGATCATCCATTAGTTTTTTTTCTATTTTTTTCTATTGGAAACCATTTTAACAGTGACTGGATATACTTGTATATAAATGATAGGTTAATGTAATCAGTTTCACATTCGTAGATAAAGGCAGGGAAAACGAAGCAGAAGTATAATTAACATTGAATTTTTTTTTTTATTAAAAGAGAGAAAACCTTGATTGAATCAATATAAAACTGCTTGTCTAACAATGGTTTAACTTTGTTTTTTTTTGTTTTTTTTTTTGTTTTCTGCTTTACTTGTTATATTGTTACTTGATGCTTTGATTTTAGAACTATTTTATTTCTATAGTATTTTTTTTTTTTTCATTGTTTTTATGTCTGGTTTCTTTGCTTTTACTGATTCTTCACTCTTCATGATTTCTGAAGTTTTGGTAGTATCCATTAACTCAGCAATGTGTGGCCATTTTGATGTTGGCTTATATGAAGATGATCTTTTATTATCTATGAAATCTTATATTTAATAAATTTCATTCAAAAATCCTTTTGCTTTGCATTTCAGTCTAAGCGGGTTGTCTTATCCTGTGGGGGCACTACTCATCTAGCATGTTTTGGGCTAGATTAACTTGGCAGAGTATCCTGCCAGGTGGGGCTGTAGAATACACAAACTGCACCTCTGCTGAAGGGTTATACAAAGTCCTAATGGGGTCACCTGTTAATTGTGGGTGGCGACCCTTAAGTTTGAATCCTGATGTCTGAGCTGTCCATGACATTACTTTGGCTACATGGTGGTCAGAGAGGTCTCCTCCAATCAATTGGCTAGTCACGTCAAGCCCTACCACCTATATGATTGTCCTGACCGTATTACTCTTAAGGCAACCCCCAACCCTTTTATCGTATATGTGGTAGAGTATGACGTTATGAATTAAATTTAGTGGTGGGGTTTCAATTCTGGAGCTCTGGGTAGTGTGGAGTACCTCTTCATTGCCATTACTCCCAGGTCCACTCTGACCTGGAGGGGCAGTATATGTTAGTCCCCTCTATGGGTTGAATAGATCAAAAGATGAGTTTTTTTAAATTTGAATACCCAACAAGAATGACTAAAACAAAAACGTTTTTGACATAAAATAATTATCAAGTGTTGACATGCCATAAAATCCAACCAACCAACCTAGTAGAGGCCAACCCTTTCCAGGTCTATAATGGGTTTAAATCTAATATTCCTTCTCATAAATTGGTTGCCATACCAAGGTTAAAAATCCCAGTCTACTCTACTATTTACTCATAGATGGAGGGAGAATTAGCACTATGTGAAATGCAAACAGTCTCGCTCAGGATTTGAACATGGGTAGCTGAGACCCTTCCTATGATTCTAACTGTTTTGCCATCCACATTACAGTCTACTACTAATGTTAACGATATCTTGGTATTTCTCCAAGTTCATAAAAGAAAAATGCATTGACTGAAATGTTAATTATGTAGAAAAATAGATATATGTTGAAACTTTAAAATGATGTAAACATCATTTACAAAAAACAAACGTTTCTGTGATTTTTAGACTTTCTTTAAACAATCTCCCCTCCCCATTTCATGTTTTATATTTTGTTTAAAATTGATGGTTTGTTAATTATCTTCATTTAAAAAATAGTCGTCGGGGTGGCCTAATGTCAGTATCAGCCAAACAGCAAGGGAGTCTATCCCCTTTTCACTAGTGCTAAACCAAGGAGATTGTTTTTGTGTCTGAGGTGGATCGGCACACCTACCATCAGCTCCTCTCTTTACCACACAGATCCCTGTGCTACTCATATGCTGAGTTGGCAAGGGCCGGTATTGAACCAAGAATCTTGCGATTCCTAGTCCAGAGCTAAACCAGCCCTTTAAACTCCTCCTTTTTATATATGTTTTCTTTGTTTTTTTTTTCTTCTTTACTTCTGCTCCCAATTCTCTTTTGCTTGAAACTTGCCTAATAATCTTCAAAGTCTTCTTTTGATTTTTTTTTTGCAGTACCAGTAAGTGCTGATTTGCTGTCATTGTCCCTGCCGCCAGAATGCTAATTTCTCACCAAGCATTATGGCCAAACAGGAGAGATCACAGCTATTGGAAGAGTTTGTTCAAGAGACTGGCTTGGATAGAAGATTTGCTCAGAATGTTTTGCAAGGTGAGAAATAAATTATTTATTATTGAAATTTGTCTGCCAGTGTCTCCCCCTCCCTCCATCAACCTCTTGCCCTTTTAGTCAATGCCATTAACTATGCAGTGACTTCTTTTAACCCTTTTAATTTATTTGGATGCTATAGAAGATTGAAGGGTATCCAGTGATGAGGTTAATAAAAGATAAAATCACAAATAATTTTTTTATTGATTTACTCACACTAATCTATTCATAGACTTATTTATCAGATTTGTAAGTTATTGCTTAATGCTTACTTAAAATATTTTCTTTACATCATATTGCACTATTTAAAAAAAATCCTGTAAAATAAATGCTTTTTGTTTTCATCATTAGGTTATATTCTGATGTCTACAGTGTGGGACAAAAAAACCCTGAAAAAACTGAACCATTTTTAATTATTGCCATAAATTTTAATGAAACTATTAAAGTTTCATTGAGTTTAGACATAGGAAGTGATTACTTTCCTTGATTATTGTTATCAACATTTGCTTAGCTATAGTGAAAAGTCATTAGCAAAGGACTAATCACAAATTAGGAAAATAACATTTTAAGAAATTTCCTTTTTTTTTTTTTTTTTTTTTTATAAGAATTACTTTTTTTTTTTTTTTTTTTTTTTTTTAAAGAAAATTATGACTTCTCATTATAACTAAGGGAACTTTGCCAACAACAATCAAAGAAAATAATCACTTTCTATGTGTTTTGACATATTGAAGTTTCATTATAATTTTTGACAATAATAAAAAAAAGGCTCAGTTTTTTTTCTTTTTCTTTTTTTCTGCCCAATACTGTAGTTTAGAATCTTCCACTCTATTGAAAAAAAAAAAAAAAAAAAAAAATCAAAGGAACATATTTATCAGGTCAGCTTCTGATTGGAAATTTTTGTTTTATTTCTCAATTTTCCTCCTTCTGCATAATGGCATATAAACATTTTGATTAATTTTATTTGAATATAATAAACATGTTTCTCTTTAAGTACAGGTCATCAATATAAATGTTTTGTATAGGTTTGGTTATTTCAGCATCGAATAGTTATGGCTATTTCGTAATTTTTTTTTTTTTTGAAGTGTGAGTGACAATAGTTATTGGTGCAGAAAATGGAATTGGTGAACTGAGTTTAAATTCCAACAGACTGTATTTAATTTGCAGTGACACCCATAAGAAAAGGCATGAACCCACTTTCCCTCAAGCTATTGGGAAAATAGGGCCATTTTTTTAATTTAAACAATTCAAATTCTTTACATTTTTTTTTTAACCAAATAGAATTGTTTTTAGCCCTAATATTTTTAAGACTAAGATCACAAAAAAAAAAAAAAAAACTTCAAAGATCACAAAAAAATGTATTTCCTTTAAAGACATTTTAGGTCTTGAAATTAGAATTGAATGTTCTCTATAAATAGAATGATTTGAAGTAACATCATATAATACCAGTTATAACTTGGTTGTGAAACCCGGAAATTGTCACATACAGATTAATACATAGGGCAACCTTTAGAGAAAGGAAAAACAAAAAATCAAATATATCTGAGAACAAACCAAGATAAAGAGATATCATAGGAATTATTAAACAACAAAAATGCAAGTGGGCAGGACACATAGCTAGAAGGGAGGATAACAGATAGTACAAAGATTTAATAGAATGGTGCCCAAGAAATAACAAGCATAAAAGAAAGACCTAGCAAAAAGATAGAGAATTGAGATAATGAAGTTGACTGGTAAGACATAGCAGAAGCTAACACAATTGAGAAACAACTTCATTTTGAGTCCACACCTCAGCAGTTGACTCAAAATGAAGTTGGTTTTGAGCTGAACTTACTGAAAAATGAATTGCAGGGCCATTTTTTCTTACTTATCTTATTTTATGCTTTTAATCTGAAGAAGAAAAAAAATGAAGTTATTGTAATAAAAGATAGAGCTGGAATCAAATTATAGAGGGTAATATTGAAAAGTATTTTTTCTAATATTTTAAACCACAAGGTTCCTAGTATCGAACTAGGAACCTTGTGGTTTCTAGTTCGATACCAGCCCTCGCCAACTCAGCATATGAGTAGCACAGGGATCTGTGTGGTAAAGTAAGGAGCTGATGGTAGGTGTGGTGCTCCACCTCAGACGCAAAAACAATCTCCTTGGTCTAGCGCGAGTGAAAAGGGGATAGACTCCCTCGCTGATAGGGCTGGTATCGAACTAGGAACCTTGTAATTTCTAGGCGAATGCTCTACCGAGGCATCAATTTTGGAGCAACCCTTGTAATGTAGTTAAGTCTAGCCATACAAATTGAAGAAAAACTGTAATTAATGGAGCCGAGAATTTTTCACAGGTTCTTTTTCCCTTCACCTTGCTTGATCATTTTATTTTAGTCTTTCCTTTTTAAAAGGAATTTTTTGTTATACAATAATAGAAATGATGGATTGCTACAGAATGTTTTAAATCTCCTCTACTTACATATAAAGTGTGATCAAAAAGTATTGTGACTAAAGTTTTAAATATTTTTGATTTTAGAATTTAAATGAACTAGCAAGAATATGCACCCTCTGGGCATAAGTATTTAAGTTTTAATGTAATTGAATATAGTAAATTAGAAAGATTAATGAAATAAAAATACATATAAAAAGATTACACTTATTTTAATTGGTTTCTATATAAAATCTTTCATAGGATTGATTTTAATACATTGGAGAATAAAACTATAATATTAGAGATCAATAACAAAAAGTAATTATTTATTAAACCCGGTTTTGTTAAAACCAGTATGCAAATGAATCACACCATGTATTATGTAAACCTTTATTTCTTGGTGATATATAAAGACATTGCCACATTGCAGGATTTTAAACGCACTAATAAATTGGACTGTTTTAAGGCAAATCTAATTCAGATTTTCATATATATCATTAATAAATAATATTTATTCTATGTATTAATGATTTTGACTATAAAGCCAATGCTCATTGATAAACTTATGCTTTTCCTAAGGGTATTGTAACGTAAGCAGTGACACAGTTTCGGTTATAGACACAGATGCTGAATCTCCATTATAATAAGATATGTATGTACAGCTGTATGTTAAAAAAAAAAAAAATTGGCAGAGTGACCTATCATCGAGACAGTCTATCCCCTTTTCACTAGCACTAAAACAGGGAGATTGTTTTTGCATATGGGCTCCCTACTTTACTGCACAGATTGAAGCAGTTAAGTTAGCGAGAGCTAGTATTGAACCCAGAACCTTGTGGATGCTCTACCAATTCGGCTAAACCAATCCTGACTGCTATATGTACAACTTATATAATAAAGTGATAATGTCGACTGCTATCTATATAATTCAATGGCAATTTAGTAGGGTGGATTATGAAACCAGTCTCAATACATTTTAATCAGTATTTTTTTTGCAAAAGTGCAGCTCAATTCTATACTTACCAGACTTAGCTTTGTGTGCTTTTTATTCTTGTTTCCTAAGCTGAAAATTCATCTTATGGGGACAGGTGGCTAAAGTGCTTGACTGTGGCATTGTGTTACATACCTCTTTTCTTCTCTTCTTACCATATTCTTCTATTTCTTAACTAGCCAGATGCTATCTCTTGTAGATTGCTAGCTGAGCTGGTTTCTCTGTTCTTTGATCTTCCCTCTTGGGACTTTTTCATCTTTGTGTCCGTTCTGGTTTTATTAACGAACACAATTGGTTGGATATTTTTAAGACGTCTTTATTCAGCCCAAGTTAACCAATACTTATGGAAGGAGAATTAGCTTATGGATGATAGACGCCATTTTTACATCTGTTCTGTTTGGTCATGCAGCTAAAAACTGAAATCTCTAACTTACTTCCTGTTCTAATGAATTTGATTGACCAATCAGAGACAAGCTAACAAGGTCAGTGAAAGGCCAAGCCTTGTTAGTCATCTTACAGTTATTTTCCATGATTCAGAATTTACCAGTTACCTTTTTAAATTCTACTTGACCGTACATAATTTATAGTCAACCAATCACACTATTATGTTTACTTTTGAATGTATACCCTTGGGAAAGGTATCAAACGCCTCATCCCTGCAGCTATTATTCTTCTACAAGGATGGATTTGGCATTAGATAGCCCACAAAGTTTAATATGCCAATTTAAACAAAAGAAACCATCATCTTATGGGTAAGATTTGAGAGCATGGAGGATTTTAGAATAAATAAAACAGTGCAGATTCACACCATAGCAAAAGAGAAGTTTTAGAAATGCTTCAACCAATGTAAATCTCACTGGAATAAGTGTGACATGCCAAGGGGAATAATTTGGAAGAAAATGAATGTTTCATTGTTTATTTCTATCTTTATAAATATGATTCCAATCTTAATACTTTTTTTAACACATCTCTTATATAAACTACCTAACCTGATCATACTACAGAGTAATGAAATTCTAATCTTTATGGTAATTTTAGAAATTCAAGTATATCCATGATTTTTTTCCCTTGGGTAATAAGTTGGTAAATGATGCTACTTAACCTTTAAAACCTGAGCAACTGGTATTTGTGTTGCTACTTGAAAGCATATATATATATATATATATATATATATATACATACATACACACACACACACACACCTTGGTGGCTTGAATTCTGGCCAGGGAATCCTTATTTCTACATTGCTATTGCCTAGCAACAATTTAGCCAATTAGGCTGTTAACAGAGTACAACATTTTACATTTTCAGCCAAGAGCCCAGGGTGGTGATGCTCAGGGTTAACCTCTTTCTCTCCTCACTATGTTTTCATACTTGCATTTTCTTCCTTCTCTGCATAACTTCATGTTCTTTCTCATTTTCAATTTTTCTTTCTTTCCAATTTTTCTTTCTTTCCAATTTATTCTCCCTTCATTTTTTTCCTACCATACTTTTTTTTCTTCTATTTACTCAAGTGATTTGAAAGGACTTCAGTTGATCAGTGCTCCTGCATTCTCAGCATGACTGCTACCATCTATGCATAGACAAGCAGAAGTTCCAATGCATATGTAACTAATATTATCATTTATGAGAGGGACAGTGCTAGTTATTTTGAAAAAGAGAAAAAAATATTTTCCTGACCTCCTACCATGCCGGAGTAGCACAAGGTCTTTTTAACATAAGGATTTGTTGTTTTATGGGGCATCCAGCTAGGATCAAACTCACTTTTCTTTAGTAATGGATCTGTGAGACTAGTTTGATAACCATTACAACATGATATGATGCCCTTGTGCTAGTTATTTAATATTAATCAACCCTCGTTCTAACTCATAAGACATGATACAGTAACGTATCATCTTCATAGAGGTGGTACTAGTTTATTTTTAACTTCACATTCACTTACTTTTGGTCTAAATAATTGTTTATCATTTTTCCTATAGGATATACCTTGGTTACAGGAATTCATGTGATTCAGTAGCTTGCTTGTTATCATCTATCATCTTCAGAAATTGTCTTCATATATTTTTTTTCTGTCTTTGACTCATTCTTTTAACCAAACCACAACGTATTATTATTTGTGTCATTGTACATGAACATGTCGGTATGATTCTGTAACTTTGATTTTTTTTTTATCCCTCCCAATGTATATTTGAATACCCAGGATATTTTGATCAACAGACCAGTTGAAAGTGCCAAAATTGATCCTCTTCATATTTTCAGTCATGTCTTATATATACATACACCTCTGCACGAGCAGGATGTGACACAAGGTTGGTTTGTATTCAGTTTTCCTTCTCCTAGACATGGTTGCCTAACCAAGTTTCAAGAACCCAATTGGCCATACTATTTACCCATAGCTGGAAGGATAATAGTTAGATTCATACATTTCCCAAGGGTATTAGCGCTATGTGAAATGCAAACAGCTTCGTCGAAGATTTGAACTCGTCTCACCATATCCATTCCTATGATGGTCACAATTAATCCATGCACTTCCATTTATGTCTTAATATAAGTTGTTGTATAAAGACAATAGGTCATTCTAATATCAAAGAATATCTATCAGTAGAACATAGCTACATAACTAGATGTTTTTATTCAAGTGTATCAGTGCCATGGGAAAGAATTAAATCACTTTTAATCTTTGTAAAATTTAAGATATTTATTATATATGAGATGCTGATACATAAAAATCTAAACACAATAAAATCATATCCATGTTTCCCAGAGATGCAGTTTTTCCATTAAAAAATCCAGATAGATTGTATACAACAAACCCATAACAGTTCCGGGATGAGAATTCTCCACTAATTGGCAGAAAGTAGCTTCATTTTTTAACAGGAAATTTTCACTGCCAACATAATGAGAGAATTTCTGTCCTTGTGCCTAACTCCAGTATTATTCGACCCTTCTGTAAATACTCCGTTTTTTTTTTTCTTCCCCCACCATTTCAAGCTAACTGTAAATACATTTCAATATTTTCTAGATGGCTTTAGTTGTTTCATCAAAGAAAACTTTCCTGACCCCTTTCCTCAATTAATAGATAAAAACCCTGCAACTTATTAAAAAAAAAAAAACTTTAGTTGGTATCCATCAAATTTGCTGGTACTCATTCAAATCAAATTGGTGTGTCTCAGGACGCACTAAAGTTATCAGTATTATTGTGTGTGTGTGTGTATATATATATATAACCGTAATTCCTCCATGATTAGGATGTGACACATCTCCCTTTTTTTAAGCGGAGTTTAACAGGTTTCAATTCCAAGTTTTCCTTCTCCTAGACCAGTTGCCTAACGAGGGTTAAAGAGTCCAGTCCACCCTAATACTTACACATAACTGGAGAGAGAATAATTGGATGCATACTTTTCCCTAAGGGAATTAGTGCTGTATAAAATGCAAACTTGTAAAAGCTTAACTGTTGGTTTGGGCTCATTTTGAATATGGGATGGTTGGTTAAGACTTTAAAATGTATCATCATCAAATGCTCCTATTCTATACATTTTATTAAAAATTATGAAGCTGTATTATGTATAGATATTTACTAAGCATTGCTTAGATGTTACACAAGGCTGGATGTATGAGGCACCCAGTGAGACTAACTCACTTGTAATGGTTTGCTAGTCTAGCATGCTAACCATTAAACAAGATGCTATATTAGGCATAAAGATAATTTTTTTCTTTCTTGGATGATTATTGTTTGATGATATGAATATATCTCCAGGTATGAGTAAAATAGTAGGACCAACTGGACTCTCTGACCTTGGTGGGCAACCATTCTAGGAGAACAACTCTGGATGAAAAACCAGGAGCTAGAGTCCCTACAGTAATCAAACATTGTCTTCTACCTTATAGCAATTGCTAAAACAATACTGGTACCAAGTTATATTGTCCCCTGCTCTTCTTTTGAACAGCAGTTGTTAGACTTGTTGAATGGACAACTGCTTTCTTCTCATACATACACACCTTGCCCAGATCTGCACCCTGATTTAAGTACAGATTCAGGGTCTCAAAAGACTAATGGATACCACTATATGAATACAGTAAAAGTAAATAAACAGGGTGCAAATTTTATCTTTTGATGTTTGCATTCTGAACAAGAACTTAGAAATGGATGATCTAGATTGACTCTTTTCTTAGATAGACCATTTATTTAATTCACATCAATTATTAATAAAATCATCTCAAGATGTGATCCCAATTAACACATGAATTAACAATAATACCAGTTGTAGCCTGAGAGTCTCGTTTTGTTCTGGCAAGCAATCTTCTTGATTAGATCTACTCTAATGATATTTACATAAAACATTAATGAATTAGAAAAAAAAAATCAAATATGAAATAGCGGATCAATATCTACAAATATATTTTGAAAAAACAAAACAAACCACTTGCACTAGTACATATATGGACACATTAAAGTTAGGTAAGGATAAAATGCTGTAACTTTATTATTAGATGTTGAAATCAACTTGATTTCAGTTTTTTTTCCTAAATGAAATCCAATTTGAAAAGACTGAATGAATACAAAAATAAAATTAATTTCTATTCTAATGAGAAAAACTCAAAATATCTGCTTATTACTAGTTGAATACCTGCCCTATCAGCAGGATTTTAAGTGATGTAAACTGATTATAAATTTATCTGTCCTATTTATTACATCAGTAAACACTGGCAGAACACGGAAGTATGCTTTTGTGAGGACTTATAAGTTAATAAATGTCATTGAGAGGTTTTATTAAAAATGTAAACATAACAATAAGTCTTGATTTTTTCCAGTGACTGAAAAAAGTCATAACTTTGGTTGCTGGTAAAGAAATTTTCAACTAAATGTCTACTTAATACAGTTAAACAAAAACAAAGATTTGGTTTAGCTAATCTGATCACAAAGTAAAAGTTCAGTTTAGCATTATACTTCTAGTGCACATTAGAACCCGCACTAAACACTTTTGAAATTTTCAAAAACTAATATGCTAAAATAAGTTCTGGTAACTCATTAGTAACCATGGGTGTGGAGTCTAAAGCAGAAGCAATTAAAGAGTCACTGGAGTCGGTAAAACTATATAGACTCGGACTCCTGTTGAATTTAGACTTTATTTGGCTCTTGTTTAGTCTGTAAAGTTATACAGTGCTCATTCCTTATAGATTATAAAAGAATCATAGGCTTTATAAGATTTGTAGGTCTTAATTACATAAAGTGGAGGTGCCAAAAATAGAGGGAGTCAAAGGTTTTGTGTTCCAACTTCACAGCCCTATTAATTATAACAGAACATTTGGTGGCTATAGGTCTAGCTGTACTTGATAGGCAGACAAAAATGACATTTAGTTAATTATAAGATTATCTTGTAATACATGCAAATGAGTTTGTGTACTTTTGTAAATTCATATTTAAATTGCTTTCATTTGTTGAAGAAGATTTAGAAAATATCTTTTTTATAAATCTACTTGATGTTCTGATACAAATATAAAAACAAAATAGCAATGATTTTATTGTGTCAACTGATAAGTATAAAATAGTTTTTTTTTTTTTTTATTAAATTGTTGATGTTGCCACAAAAAATATTTTTATGAGACTAAATGGAAAATGTAGGTAAGACACCAGCTAAGGTTATTAATGAATGAAATGTCTCGAAAATCAATTATATATCTGTAGAGCTACTTTATTGAATACATTGTTCATAAAGATTTTTAAATAGCTGTTTATTGATATAATATTGGGGTTTCTTGTTGAAAAATGATATTGTCCTGATTTGATTTCATAGTAAATGGATCTATATTCATTAATAAGTTCTATCAGTTTAATATTCAGCACTTGGCATAAGCATTGCAATGTTTTGTATATCTGAGTTTGTTTAAAATTGTATCAATCTCAAGATGCTCTTTCATAAAAAATCCCAGCTATGTCAACATCATGAAGATATCGTTGATTTGAAAATGCAGGTGTTTTGGATGAAACAACAAAATTAAATCTTATTTCCAGGAAAGAATAACAACAATTGCATATCTTTTATTTAGACATAGCACCTATATGATTGTCTCAACTGTATTCTTCAAATTGCTCTTATTTCAAAAACCAAACCCTTTTTATCATATAGATGCTAGAAGGCAGTGACTGAGGATCAACCACCAGTTTGTTAATACACATGAAGTTAAAGAAAAATCTAACATAAAAATTAGTTCTACCAATTTAGTGTCCTGTGTATGAAGCTAAACTGTATCTAGTGGTAAAGTTTCAATTCTGGAGCTCTGCGGAGTTTGGAGTACCTCCTTCATTGCCTGCCAGGTCTGCTCTGACCCGGAGTGATAGTATCTGTTAGGGGTTCCATCAATGGTTCAAATAGATCTGTTTGCAAGTTAATGAAAATTATTTCTACCAGTTTATAAAACCAAACAAAAATATTTACCTACAAACTATTTGCTTACAAATATATATATATATATATATATATATATATATATATTAAAATAAACATATAAAGGTATTACATATCTATTTATTTGAGGGCAATAAAAAAGCCACAACCATAGGTTTCATACATGCAAAATCGCATGCATTCATCAGGTGACGTTGATGCAAATACAAGGAAAATCGAAAAAATTGAAAAATTCAAAAGGTTTTTACGGGCATAAGATGTTTATGATTGGATGAAGTGATATGCGTATACCTTTGGTGTATTTGGGGATGCGTATGTGTGTTTATGGACAGTGCAAAGGTTATGTATACAAATCGGTAGGTTTGACACACATTCACATTCTTTATATTGAGCACTCTCCTAATACTACTGCAATTTAGCGCACCATTCCAGTGAAAGCTGAAGCAGTGACTATCCCAGGCTATAGTTATATATATATATATATGATTTGGCATTAAATAGCCCACAAGAGTTGATATGCCATTAAACAAAATAACCAACCTTTTATTTAGATGATTTTGACTAATCAAATTATGTTGAAAAATTGTGCTAAATCAAATGATTGTAGCAATGACCAACCTTTTAGTTTTGTTTGCAAATTATTTTTATTAGATAGGAATACTTGATATCAGATAACTGTGTTAAAAAAAATCATAAGAAACTACACAAAAGATATGAATATACAATGAATATAATTCCTTAATTTTTAGGCATAAAATAACACCAACAGGTTGACATGCTATTAAAATCAATCTGTCCCATTTAGGGTTAAAATAGTAGGGTTGGTTAGGCTCTTTAGCGATTGTGGTGACCTACCAATCTAGGAGGACAACTCTGTATTCAAACCATGGAAAAAGCATTGAGAAACCGCTCCATTATTTCTCCGAAATATTGTCATGGCAATATATATTTTTTTGATTAAATGAAGCTGTGGAGAGCCATGATCATCTAAAGCCCTGAAAGGATAGTTATTTACTAAGCTTTGCTTAGTTGTGATAAAAAGGCTGCATTTATGGGGCACCCAGTAAGGTTAAAGTCCTAAAGGGATACTGACACTTTCCATTTCATTCCTCGCCCTGTCGTCTGAGGCAGAAAAATACACCGACTGCACTTCTGCAGAGGGGTAAAATCCCCTGAATTAGGCCACCTGTTGGCAGTGGGTGGCGACCTATGATGCTTAAGGACAGATTCCTAGTGGCTGAGCAGTCCATTACATGCAACACTCCACTTTGGCCCTTACTCAGCAATGAATCAGCTGGTCATGTCATGCCCTAGCATGATTATCCCAACCCTTTTGTCCTTATGGCAAACCATCAACTCTTTTTATCATATGTACTAGAAGGTGGTGGCTGAGGGTCTTAGCATCCTGGGTATGATGTTAAACTGCTTCTCATAGTGAAGTTCCGATTCTGGAGCTCTGGGGAGTGTGGAGTACCCCTTCATTTCCATTACTCTCTGGTCTACCCTGACATGGAGTGGTAGTACCTGTTAGGGTTCCATCTATGGGTTAAATATAAGAAAATGAGTTAACAAAAAATGTTTAAAAAATAAATTTTAAAAAGTTGAGTTTAAAAATTTTTTCAGTAACTATTAAGAATAGATAAAACAATGTTTTTGGCATAAAATAACCCAACAAGGGTTGATATGGTGTAAAATCCAACCAACCATTTAATTCCTGTAGCATCTATTATAAAAATTTATTATTGTGGTGATATGTGGAATTATATATATATCCCAATTATTTTATCTTACATTCAGGATTGTAAGTCTTAATTGAAGTATGATAAATTTAACTGACCTCTGTAAATTTTGACATACATCCAATAAGCACAAGTTGAGTACGTCTTTCTTGCTAGGAATTGTTCTGAAAAGCTGCCTATCTCTTTATAACTAATCATGTTATGTATTTACATATATCTAATTCTTCCAGAATGAATCACTTTCTTTTCTATTATTGTTGGTTGGTTCCTTTATTCTCACTCCAAGTGTGGGAGTTGGCCATTTACTTGTTTGCTCTTCTGACTAGTGAAGCTGAACACTTCAGCAATCTACAGATTGCAGACACTGGCACCGTCTACAAACTCTTCCACTCACTCCTTCTCCAACCTTTTTCTTTTTCATATGGGAGCACAGACATTTTATATATATATATATATATATATATATATATATATATATATATATATATATCTTTTATTTTTAGTGCTCTTATTTGTTTATTGCATAAGATTGGTTTTCCTGAATCAGTGGGTCATTATCACCCTCATAATGACTATATTGACTGTTGATCATAACATGTGCAATGCTTCACAATATTTTGTAAGGATATTATTTAGTGGTAGAATTCAATAACAGTTTATCATTGCCACACACGTTTTTTATAACCCAAGCAAAGCCGGTAACATAGATAAGGAAAATGCTATAATATACATATATTACAGCAATGAGGTAAATAAAAACTAAACATTACTATACTTTATTAAAATATTTATATCTTTTTGTAAAGATATTAAATCAAACTTCAACTACATTAAATGTAGCTGAGGTTTGAAAATCTATATTAATTTTTGCCATACTTAAACTGTTTGGGTAAATTTCTTTTTAAAATTTTTGCCATCAGATAGCTAAAGCTCTAGCTACCAAATTATGAGGCTACTAATGGAACACTAGAGCATGTTTTTTGCAATTTTTGAAAATATCAAAATTGAGTTTTTAATGAGGGGCTTGATTTATAATATAAGTATAATGCTAAACTGCACCCTTACTTTGTGTCCATCAAATTAACTCAACTAAATCTTTCTCTTTTTGTTGAACTCTGAAATCTTCAGGTAGATGTCTATTTTATAGAGTTAGAAACTATTTTTTCTTCTCTTCTGGTTACTGGAAAATCTAGATTGTTAAAAAAAAATCAATTTTCAATTGCATCCCTGGACAGACAGACAGACAGAGACACCAGAAATATAGTCTAAGACTTTTACTTTATGCTCAGACGTGAAGAGAATGATGCACTGGATCTTTTCTTTTAACAAATTTCTTTTCAATATTATTATTGTAGGGATTAGATTATTTTTACTTTGGATTATCAAACAAAAATTGGGGGTCATTCTTCGTGTAATTCAACTTTCTTCTCTTGGGGTTTTGAATCACTTTTATATGAATAGCTTACAATTCTTATAAACCAGTTGTTATGCTTCATTATTCATACTTTCTTTTGTAATACATTCACAGAGCCTGCCCAAGTCTTTATGTAGCCTTATATAGAATTTGATTTGTGCCACCTCCCATAATTGAAAACAATATTGACTATTGTCAATGTTTGAACATCTGCTGTGGAGAAAAAGAAAAAAAAATTCTTAGTTTTTATTGTAAACAATATTATTTTTTATGACATGGGTAAACTAGCTGTCATAATACTATATATATATATATATATATATATATTATATATATACACACACACACACACACAGTTTTTTGTTTTTTTTTGCCTTGAAAAAAAATCAAGTTCTCTGTTGGATGCAAGTCCTAAGCAACTGCTTATATCAGAGCTTATAAAACTTTTTACTTCATACTCTCTTTATAATTATATTTAATTTCCATTCGACCCCAAATAAATTAATTTAATATTAAATTACAAAATATAACTAATTTACCAGTGTTTAATAATTTACATGAAAAAAAAGAATCCTTTTATTCTAGAATTATTTTTTAATGTGAATGATAGGTTTGGTAGACATTGAGGGGATCACAAATATTAGGTTACGGGGTTGTAAATTTGAGCCACAAATCAACACATTCTGCATTCAAAGTGTTTCTTTGCTTGGTAAATAATCCACATATAAAATATTCCACTATATAAAAACTTGGAAAAGCTAGTAAAATAAGCTTAACAGTTGCACAAAGTGTTAGGATCAGACCTAATAGAAAATATACAGATTTGCTCCCTTTGATCTGTAGGGGACAGTTGCCTCTCGTAACAGGTGCATTGTGGGAGATCGGACTGGAAATAGGTCTTCCACCATGATACATGGTTTTGTATATGAGCTATGGTTATACACAAGTTCAGCTATTAAGTCACTGTTTAGGTAGAATCACTTTTCTACCCTATGTTAAATAAAACCTTGTTAATATTCAACAACCTGGTCTTGCATTTTCATTCAATGCTTTGTATTTAATTTGTATATAAAAATATAACACAGAGCTTGGAATATTTTGCTACAGTTTTTTTTGTTCATCCAGTAATTTTTAAATTACAACAAAATCTATAAATGCAAACTGATACTCCCCACTCAAGACACATTCACTCCCAGGGGTCTATATAGATTGCTTTAAAACATTCTGGCTCATATTGTTTATTCCTCTGGTTGGCTCTGTAGTTCATATGACCAAGATAATTCTGAAGGCTGATGTTTGAAAATTCTGTTGGAATGAGAAAATTGAATCTAATTTTTGGTAGAACCACACATCATTGCATTTTTCCTGATTACAATGAAATGATTGGTTCTTGGCCACAAAAGAGATGATTATTTTCAACTCTGTATAAGCAGCTTGTGTCCTACCTTTTCGTCTTGTCTCCTGGCATTGCAATATCAACTCAACCGTACAAATATCCTAGCACTTATTAATTGCTGCGATGATTTGCCTTTTCAGTAAAAATCTCATTGCTATTTCTGTCAAGAAAATCTCAAAAAAAGAAAAAAAAGAAGCTTGCTCATCAGGTTGTAATCTATCACTTTATTGAAATTTTTATTTGCATTTCTTTTTCTTTTTTTCATTTTTTTCTTTTTCAAAATTAAAAAAATAAAAACAAAAGGATTCTCTTGAGAAGAGTATCTTATAGGCTTGTGGCTGCATTTATGGTTTTGAATTACAAACTAATATTTTAGAAGAGTATTTTAAACTCATTAATTTTAACTAGTATTATCTTTCTTTTTAATTTTAGTTGCTTTTTACTGCAACTCGCTTAAGTCATTATTTCTATAACGGTGATAAACGGCTCATATTAAAGACGATAACAAAGAAAAGGCTTGTCCAAATTACAGTTGTCAAACTCCAGCCACCATAAGGTGCTAACAGAGAATGGTAGTAGTGACCTAGATTAATGAGGCAAGTAGTTTAAAACAGTGGTACTCAACCATGGTCCATATGCCCTCCAGGGAATCCTATAACATTTTGGGTCCAGTCAAGTAAAAAGTATTTAATTATGAAAATACAATTGGATTTTTAAACATTGAATGGCTGGGGGGGGGCACCAGAGTAGAATAGGAATCAAAGGGGTCCATAGGTAAAAAAGGTTGAAAACGACTGGCTTAGAATAATCTGCTACCTGGTTTGTTTAATACAGAAATCTTTGCAATAGTCCATTTCTTGAGAGTAGTATGGTTTATACCATTCTCTTAATAGATGCTTTAAAACTGATTATTTAACAAAGCTCTCATAGCTTAATTGGTAAAGGACCTAATATGGATAAACATACTTTCTTTAAATAAATAGGGACGAGAATTTAAGTCTTTATTCCTATCTATGATATAGGATGTTCCTTGCTATCATAGAAATAATGACCTGAATAAGTTTCAATAAAAGCAACTAAAATTAAAAAGATTAAAAAAAAAAAATACTAATCAAAATTAATGATTGATAATACTTCTTATAAAAAAATAACAATAGAATATATTAACCATTTCAATACAGCCTGGGTATGACATTAATGTGCATGTGGTGGTAAGTCACCCTTTCCTTGCTATTACTCCCAGGTCTACTCTGATCTGGAGTGGTAACACTTGTTAGAGTCTCATCTATGGCTCAAATAGATCTGCGTGCAAATTATTTGTATTAGATAGGGATACTTGAAACCATATAATTGTGTATAAATTATTTGTATTAAGAATAGTTTCTTGAAACCATGCAATTATTTGCAAAGAAAGAAAGGGGGGGAGATTTTAGCATTTAATAACTCAACAAGTGTTGACATGTTGTAAAACCTAATACTACTTTGTTGATTCAGAGCTGGAATAAAAAGGAAATATATCAAACTGAGTATCAAATTTTATGTTGAATTTTGTATTAGTTTCAAGTATGAATTCAGATTCTAAATTAGGTTAAGCACTTATTTTCAGTTAGTGAAATCTTGTCTTTTGGACATGGTGCAATGGATATAATGGTTGATTTAACACAGTTCTAAGTGACAATCATCTGGAGGTTGCAGGTTCAGTCCTAACCACAGGTAAAAATAACATAATACTTGACAGCTTAACACTTGTACCAAGTTTTTTTCTTTCTTATCCTTGGGAAGAAAACTTTGGTGCACTTATTAACAGATTCCAATATATATATATATATATATATATATATATATATATATATATATATGACTCCCAAAACAAGACCTTCAAGCTGGTGCCTTTCATGTATACCAAGCTTGATATATTTACTTTTTTTTTTTTTTTTTTTAAGTCTACAGGAATCAACTATGATTCATCCTAAGCAGGGTCAAATTGGCCACTACTGTTATGATGATATGGTAGGGAGATGTGGTAAATGAATAGAAATAATGATCAGAGAGTGAAGATTGGAATATGGATGATGGAAAGTGACTTGGATGTCTAAGGAGCAATGAAGTACTTACTGGCCTTGGATTTGAAGAGCTTCCATATAATTCTCACTTGAAACTGGTGTTTAAAGTAAGAAACAGGTTGTCAAGAGAAAATACCCATATTTTAATTATACAATATCTGTGGTTCAGTATTCACTATCTGATATACTTTTTGAGCAAGGGCCCAGTATGCAAATGAAAGAAAGAAACAAAAATGTTTTAATATATATATTTACCAACTCCTGCGCACAAGTAGGATGTGACATAAGATCAATTTTTTATGTGGAGTTTAATAGGTTTGAATTCAGAGTTTCCCTTCTAGACTGGTTGCCTAACCAAGATTAAAGAGCCTACTTTTCCCTACTAATTACCCATAGCTGGAAGGAGAGTAGTTGAATACATAAAAAGTAAAGTTAGAGGAGTGGCCTATTGTCGGTATCAGCCGAACAGTGAGGGAGTTTATCCTCTTTTTACTAGACCAGGGAGATTGTTTTTGCTGAGTTGGAGCACCACACATACTCTCAGCTCCCCACTTTACTGCTCAGATCAAATTACCCAATCTGTTCTACTTATGTGCTGAGTTGGTGGGGAACGGAATCCAACCAGAAACCTTGTGATTCCTAGGCGGTTGCTCTACCGACTGTGCTAAACCAGCCCCTACACCTTTCCCAAAATAATGTTTTACTAATTTAGCTTACTTCAGTACTGGGCCAAATTATGTAGCACCAGATATTTCAGTGACAAAAGTTTATCTGACTGTTTTGAAAATCAGTATTTGAAATTGTAACTATTACATGGACTTTGAATACCAATTATTGTGGCAAATTGTGAAAATGCAACTATTATAGCCACCAAACCAGGCCCACTAATGACATGTGTGTGTGTGTATATATATATATATATATATATATACTCATTCAGAGACTAAAAATATAAACAGCAGTTCTGAACAGTCAAAACATTGGACTAAAGGTGTCAAGGTTGATAGTTTCAGGTTTCCACTACATAGCTAGGGCTTGTTAATCACAACTCTCTGGAGAAAAGGAAACCTGAAACTGGAGATGAAAGCCTGTAATGATTGGATGAGTAAAATTCACAATACTTAAGTTATAAAGGTAGTATTTATTCACCTCTCCAGTCAAATTTAATGCGAGTCCTCTCTATTTCTATTCCAGAAATTATGATTATGATAACAACCAATTTAAAAATACTAGTCACAATACATCAGTGAATAATACTGGTAACATGCTATATCACCTGAAAATGTTTGGAAAATATGCTAATAAGTGTTATATGAATGCACAACTAAGTAACATCTGAGTCTGCAATTGGTGAGCAACTTGTTAATAGTCTCAGTTGTGCAACTAATTTCAGTGTTGACTCCTTTAGAGTTTCCTTTAGGTGTCACTCATTATATAACCTATAGAATTGGGAAACTATATACATTAAAACCGTCAAACCTTCTCTTTGCAGACAAAGAGAATCTCTTAGGCTTGAGAGTTTTATGTATATAGTCCTTCAGTAGGAAGCGCGTGGTGAAATGGTTAAAGTCATGGGAAATGGACTCGTCGCCCCGAGTTCAAATCCTGGACGTGGTAATTGCATTTCACTTAGCGCTAATACCCTTGGGAAAGGTATGAATTCTACTCTCCCTCCAGCTATGGATAAATAGTAGGGCAGACTGGGCTCTTTAACCTTGGTTAAGTAACCGGTCTAGGAGAAGGAAAACTCTGAATTCAAACCTGTTGAACTTCGCTTAAGAAATTGACCTTGTGTCACATCCTGCTCGTGCGGAGGGGTTGGTAAAATATAAATATATATATATATATATATAGTCTTTCAATGTTTGTTTTAAATATTTTAAAAATCTTAAACAATTATTGTCTAAATCCATCCTTTACCCTGTAACTCTTATTCCATTATTTTAGTTAATCCTCAATTTGACTGATGAGTGAGGAATGAAAGTACTGAGTCAATCCCTTCCCCATGAAGTCTATTCTTTAATTATTTGAATAAATCAAAATTATTCAAGAAGTATAATTTTATAAAATAGATTTTATAAATACCTGGAATTGATAAGTGAATCTCTTTTAGTTTTTGATGTTTACACAATGTATCAGTACATTTGTTATTCAACCCTTGAATGTGATTGGTTGTGTTGACATCCAGATGACAAAGAAGAAATTCACTTGTCTGAACAATTTCTGGTATGTTAATGACTCTTCTCAAAGTCGTAAACACATTTTATATTCATTTAAGTTTTAACGTTTGTAAGTATGGAAACCAACTCTGGATTATTAGATCTTGTGCTCTTAACAAGAATACTTATCCTTAATAGAGATGAAATTCAGTATTAAAATATTTCAAAATAAAGTAGTCACTTGTAATTTCCATGATACTTGTGTGTTCACAAATACACACACAGACACACACATTCTACAAGTACCTTGGACATGACACTAAACTGCATTTAGTGGTGAAACTTTTGGAGCTTTGGGGAATATGAAATCCACTCTAACCCGGATTGGTAGTGCCTGTGAGTGCCTCGTCTATGGGTCAAATGGATCTGTTGGAAATAATGTTTAAAATTATTAAGATACATTACTACATTGGCTCTTAACTCTTTGCCTACTTTAAGCTGCTCATTGTGGCTCCCCCGCCACTGTGATCCTACCATAAGTTGCTGATGGCTAATTTATTATAATTAAGCAGAAGGACTTAAATTACCATAATAATAGGACTTTATTTGAATAGAATGAGTTCTGGGGTAAATAAGTGAAAAATTAAATGACCTGAAAAAAATCTGAAAGTTTTGAAATAAAATAATGTATTATAAAGATCATTCATTGATAAATAAACACTGAAAATTTCATTAAAATCCGATAATTCCCTGATTTTTGGTAAATTATTTTCTGTAGGGGGGGGGCTAAAGTCATTTTGTCAAAAACGCATTTTAGGCTCATTTTGCCAGTCCCTAATTTATTTAGATATTTCTTTATCATTCTTTTGCTGTTTGACAAAAAAGAATTTTGTAAATAACTTACGAAATTCACACAAACACTTATTTAAAATAAGTAAACAAACAGTGTTTGTGTGAATTTCATAATTTTGAAGATAATATTAATCTTTATTCAAGTTTCATTGTGTTAAATATGCCCCCCACCCTTTTTAAGCGCTAATAATTTGCGATTTTTTTGTTTACAACATTGAGAATAATATTCTAACTTTTTTTAAATTAAATTTTAAATTCAGTTTTTAATTGCTTGTTTAAGTTAGAAATAAAATGTAACATTGTAATTTATTTATTCATTTGAGCAACAAAAATAACAGACAACTAAATATTATATTTCGCGTTTGAATGTCGTTATTTTTCTTTCAAAAACGTTTTGAGTTTCACTGGATATATTTAATCCATATTATATTCTAAGAAACATGAAAATAATAGTATGTGGATATATTTATATCCCCATTTTTTAAACGATTGAAGGATTTTTTTCAAAAGCTTTTTCGTACGTTAAGACAATTTTAAATTCAGTTTTTCTAATTGCTAATTTGCATATTAATTCAAATTTGATTCGCTGATTAAAAATGGATATATTTTATTTTAAGAAATATGAAAGTATTCGTAAAATATTGATAAAAAGGTTTTCATTTTTCTTTTTTACATAAACGAAAGCATTCAACAACGCAGTAGAAATAGAGCGGGCATAAGAAATAGGGAGCAGAGTGGGGTGTGTGTGCTGATTGTAGCTGGAATATTAGCAGTAGCAGCTATTCTCTAGCTTTGGAAAAAATCGTTTGATTTTTGGTTGATTAATCAATTATATCCCTTAATCAGTAAAAATCAATAACCAAATTTGGAGTGTTTCTTAGTTAGAACGATATCAATGTGTATGCAAGATTTTGAATTTGAGTGACCTCCCGTTTTGGCGTTATACGTCGACACGTACATAACAAAATCTCTCCTTTATATATTAAATAAGTATCATGGAATTTATAAATGTCTTTTATATTATATTTTATTGATGAAATTATACTTATATATACATATACCCACACCCAACCCCTCCATTCAAGCAGGATGTTACACAAGGTCAATTTCTTAAGTGGAGTTTAACAGGTTTGAATTCAGTTTTCCTTCTTCTAGACTGGTTGCCTAAACAAGGTTACAGAGTCCAGTTTGCCCTACTATTTACCCATGGCTGTAAGAAGAATGGTTGGATTCATACCTTTCCCAAGGGTATTAGCACTTATATATAAGAGACCAGTTTAGCTTAGTCGGTAGAGCATCTGCTTAGGAAGCTCAAGGTTCCAAGTTCAATACCAGCCCTCATCGACTCAGTGCATAAGTAGCACAGCTTGGATCTGTGCGGTAAAATAGGGTGCTGATGGTAGGTGTGGTGTTCCACTTCATATGTAAACCAATCTCCCTAGTCTAGTGCTAGTGAAAAGGAATAATTTGCTTTCCAGCTGATATCAACAATAGGCCACTCCCCTGTTTTTACGTTTTTCTTTATACTCTGAGATATAATCCCACCATGTGGGTGGTGTAATGTTTGATATCAAAAAGTGAATTTGTGAGCTTAGTTCATATTTCAGTTGAGGCTGTTTATAGTCACTGCTCTTGGTAATGTAGGAGTTCACATTCTTCCCTCTCCCCCAACTATAGGTAATCAGTCTAGAAGGATAATTCTGAATTTTTAAAAAACCAGGAGCTTCAGTTCTTAAGGCAGTTAAATATTTTCTTTGACCTCATTCTGGCAACTCCCATTATTGTATTGGCCTCTACCCTTTCCTTGGACATTACTAATGAGAGAAGAGACTTCCATGTAACAATGCCTAGGCCTGTGTCCAGATTCCAAGGCATAACCAGGATCTCATGGGACTGTGTTGTTTATAAATAAATATTTCAAATCTTTTCATGTATCAATGTTTTTAAATACAAAGCAGAGACTGTAAAAACGTAAAAGTTTCCTTAACTCTTTGCCTACTTTAAGCTGCTTACAGCGGCTCTTCCACCACTGTGACCCTACCTTAAACTGTTGGCAACGGCTCTTGCACATGTCATTATAATTGAGCAGAAGGACTCAGATTACAATAATAATAGGATTTTATTTTAATAGAATGAGTTCTGGGGCGAATAGATAGTAAACTTTGAAATATCCTATCATATAGGTAAAAAAATACCAAGAAAACTTGGTACAGCCATGGGGGAAATTTTAGTAAAGTATAAATTGTTCTGATAAAAAAAAAAAAAGTATGGATCAAAACTGAATCTTTTGATTTTTTTTTTTTTTTTAAAATTTAAATGAAGATGTATGCAGAGCTAAGGTGTTGGAAGATGTGATATATTAAATGGTAATAAAGTGAATAAACTTATGAAATGGGTTTAGTTCAAATGATTGCTACCAAGTCCAAAGTCAAAGATTATATGATCCAATTTATATTTAATCTAGAAAGAGTAAACTTCCAAAAAGATTGGACCAGAAATACCCAAGAAATTATGAGTTGAACCAATTAAAGTACAAATGTGTCAATGTCCATACATTTCAGCTAAAATGCTGGGAATACAAATGGTACTGAGGGTCTAGTGAGTATGAAGGTTGTTGCACTTGCACAATCCTGTGTTTTGTTAAAATCTGTAAAGAATGCTGTTGGACATACGCATTTTAAAAATAAATATCACTATTTAATGTTTTAAAAATGTTTAATAAATTTATTTTGATGTTTTTCTGACTTTTACAGTATACAATCCTCTTTTAAATTTTTCCCCCCTGTTTATTGAAAATTATGTGCTATATTTAAAAGTACCATCACATTTTGCTTGTCACATCTCTCGCTTTTTCCCCTTCAACAAAAAGTATTTTTAACACTTTTTACACTGTTATTTTATTTATTTATTTTTTTTTTTTTAATGATATCTATTTTTTTAAAACCGTATTCTTTTATAGATATATTTAGATTTTCCAACTTGGCTCTTTATTGGTGAATGGTTTATTAGTTTATTGTTGAAGTAAATATTTTCCAGGGAGTTGTTTTGAAAAGTAGAACATGTCTAAAATAACCTTA
This sequence comes from Doryteuthis pealeii, assembly GCA_023376005.1. Taxonomy (NCBI): domain Eukaryota; kingdom Metazoa; phylum Mollusca; class Cephalopoda; order Myopsida; family Loliginidae; genus Doryteuthis; species Doryteuthis pealeii. The sequence continues at coordinate 110,662,449 of CM042145.1, forward strand.
TCTATTTATGGCTGCTCATATGGAAAAACTTGAATTGCTTAAAAGTTTGCCTATTAAGTGATATTTAGTAAATTAGAATGATTTTTTTTTTCCAGATTTTAAACATTGTTCTTTTTATTTTGTATATCACTTTAGAAGAATTCTATTTTTACATTTTGTGTATTAGCAACAAATATGTCATAAGAAAGTTTAGTGTATAAAATATATTTCAATTTGACATTGATGTACAGTTTGTAAACAAATTAAACCATTTTTTTTATCATCAATGCAACAAATTTTAATGAAACTTCAATAGCTTATACACACTTAGGAAGTAATTATTTATTTTCCCTGATCATTGTTGACTTTTTGCTACAACTAAGGGAACCTTTCCCTTAGTTGTAGCAAAAAGTCATCATTTTTCAAAAAATTGTGAATCTTCTTTGTAGAGAATTATGACTTTTTGTTAAAACTAAAGAAACTTTGACAACAATAATCATGGAAAATAATCACTTCCTATGTGTACCTAAGCCATTGAAGTTTCATTAAAATTTGTGGCAATAATTTAAAATAAAACATGATTGGATCCCCCTACCCACTAATGTAGATATCTAAATATCTGTAGTCTAAGGATAAAAAGATAAAGCATTTATTTTTCAATATGATCTTTCTTGTCAATATATCTAATTCAGTGGTGAATATTATTATATAAATTGAACATTGTACAGTGAAAATTTCAAATAAAAATTCAATTAATAACTCTGTCATGCTGCAGACCTATTCACTTTTTATATCTTCTCAAAAATATAAATTTCTTATTTTCTCATTTTTGCACTGTTGGTGGGGCTTAGAATATGCTGACTGTATCCCCTGCAGAAGCGTAAGATTGCCCCCAAAAAGAGGTGCCCTGGGTACAACACTGGAGTGTGTGGAGTACCCCTTTATTGCCACTATTTCCAGGTCCACTCTCACCAAGACTGATAGTACCTTTTATTTGTATTAGATAGGAATACCTGATATATAACCATGTGCAAAAAAAGTGGGGAGGGGGAAAAACTCTTAAGAAACTACACAAAAATGTAAATATATGTATTTACTAACCCCCTCCGCACAAGCAGGTTATGGCACATGGTTAGTTTCTTAAGTGGAGTCTAACGGGTTTGAATACAGTCTTCCTCCTAGACTAGTTGTCTAAATAAGGTTAAAGAGCCCAGTCTGTCCTACTATTTACCCATAGATGGAGTGAGAATAGTTGGATACATACGTTTCTCAAGGGTATTAGTGCTATATAAAATGCAAACAGCCTCATCCAGGATTTGAACTCCTGTCACAGTCCATTTCCTTTGACAATAACCATTACACGATGTGCCTCCACAAAATATAAATATGAGGCATAAAATAACACTGGATGTGTTGATATGCCATTAAAATCATTATTTTCTAATTGTTAAAAGCTATGTGTATATTTTGAACCTTAGGTCTTTAGAATAGATTGACTTGATCAGCAAGCAGAATGTTTCCTGAAGAAACAATTTTAAAATGTCAGTATTTGGGTAAACATTCTAGACACAAAAATACTGTTGTGAATGAATTACTGAGTTAATAATCTTTTAATTCTTATTAAACATTTTCCTTTAATAAAGAAATAAAATAAAACTTCTATTTAGAATGCACATTTGAAAACATCAGTGTCCAAATTACTTTTAATGGTTTTTAATTTTAGCTGCTAAAATTATCAAATGTTTGAGATTGAGATATAAAAAGGGTTTTATGTTTTGCCTGTATTTCACTAACCTTGAAATGTCATAATTCTCAAAGTGCTATTTGCAGATTTGGGGTTTATTTTTATATCTGTGGAAATCTTTTGGCATATTGTCTTTTATTGACTCATCTGATGTTTGGCTTTTTAAGGCAAAAGGAGGGAAGGATTTGCAGATAGAGGATTTTGAATAATTCATATTATTTTCTCTCTTTTTGTTTTGATTTGGCATATGAAGTTCCCAATATCTTGTAAGGGTGAGTGTTAGACGTTTATCAGAGTAAGTGGGGGTCAAGAGACTTGTCTTTATTCTCTTATCTGATATAAATTTTGTGAATGACATTTCATACTTTACTCTATCATTTTCTGTTTTGTTCTAGCTATATTCATAATATTTCTTACACATCTCTTATCCTATACGCATTATTCACATTTCTATTACGTAATAATTGAAGCCGGGGGAAAACACTGTTGCCACTTGCGTAACTACTCTTTTGCGTAAGCAGCTGATTTGATTTAATATTATTTTTAGGTTTTTGAATTTGATTAGAATGAAGTTTCTGATGAAATCATCACAAATTGGACAGTTACTTGTGTTACTTCATGTTATAGGCAATATTCCCTCTAATATTCATGGCCTTCATGAGGAACTGAAGTGAAATGCACTGAAAATATTTTTATGTTTGAAATATTTTGTTTATTTACTTACTGTATATACTCACAGATAGGTTGCATTTTTATTAACCAAAAATTCCACCAACATCAGTGGTGCAACCTATCTATTCAACGTAAAATGTAAAACAGCACTACTTCAATTTTTATTTATCAAGTTGCAACATTCAGTGATTGCAATAACACAAAATGTATACAATATGCATTTGGAAGCTTTCAAAGTCTTTCATATATATATATATATATATATATATATATATATAATCTCAAAGATTCCTACCAACTCATTGCTTTAAACTGACCTAATGCTGCTGACTTATGCTTTTTTACCCAGGCTCATTTACAATTATAGTACTAAGAAATTCAACCCTTATTTCTATATGTTTGCATTATCCATTACAGTCTCTGGAAAAGTGTCCTAGATCCAATATTTGGAAGCAAAGTCTTGAAACAAAGGTGAATATTTGATAAATTTTATGTTAGAATAGGTTGTGTAACTAGCCAGATTAATTCAACCGCAAATACCCACTTTGATAACCACAAATTAGGGGTTCAGTCTATCCACGAGTGTATACAGTACTTTCTTTTTTTTCTTTTTGTCTAGAGTTTATAAAACAAAGGCAAGAATGAGGATTTTAACCAACTTAATTCATTATCCCCTTTTAAATTTTTTATTCATTTATTTATCTATTTATTTTTTAATTTGAACCTTTCCAAAATTCTGTTACCCTATTGACTGGGGCTGCAGAATACATGGACTGCACCACTATAGAGGGATCCCCCCCATGGGGACACCTGTTGGACGTGGGTGAAGCCCTGACACCTAAATGTTTGTTCCGATCCTATTGCTCTTATGGCAAACCCCCAACTCTTATCATATATATGCTAGAAGACGGTGGCTGAGGGTCTTAGTATCCTGGGTATGATGTTAAACTGCATCTAGTGGTGAAGTCCTAATTCTGGGACTGAAGAATGTAGAGTAACCCTTTATTGCCATTACTCCCAGGTCCATCCTGACATGGAGTGGTAGTACCTGTTAGAGTCCCATCTATGGGTTAAATAGATTTAAAAAATGATTAAAAAAAAAAAATTTGAATATCCTACAAGTATGAATTAAACAAATTGTCTTCAGCATAAAATAACCCAACAAGGGTTGACATGCTGTAAAATCCAACCAACCAAAATTGTGTGTGGCATTAAAAGTTTATTGCATGCCATAATTTTTCTTTATGCAGCTTAGATGGAACTCTAATTGTAGGGATACTTTTTTCTACTCATTTTAAAAAGTACAACAAAGTGTTTTTGAACATAAAAGTAGTAATTCTGCAGAGTGGCTTATTGTCAGTATCAGCCAAACAACAAGGGAACCTATCTCATTTTTGCTAGCGCTAGACCAGAAAGATTGTCTTGCTGAGGTCGAGTACCATACCAACCGTCAGCTCCCTTTACTGCACAGATCAGATTATCCAAGCTATGCTACCATGCACTGAGTTGGCGAGGACTGATATTGAACCCAGAACCTTGTGATTCCTAAGCAAAGGAAACTGCTTTATTATCATAGTTTATCACAAAATGAAGTCATCTACCTGAAATAAATGGGTACTAAGGCTGATTTTTGATTTAAGATGTAAATAAAAACATGTACAGCTCACCAATAGTGATGATGATGTCTTGATAAATCAATACCAATATGAAGCAGCATCTATACTCAATAGATCTAGCCCCATGTGACTTTTTCTTGTTTCTTAAACTGGAAATTTTCCTCAAGGGTTAGATTGAAAAATGTGGATGATATTAAAAGAAATAGAATACAATGGTGCAGGTTTACATCATATCAAAGGAGGATTTTCAGAGGTGTTTTGACCAATAGAAAACCTTTTTGCATAAGTTTATTGGATGTTGAGGAAGGCTATTTTGAAGAAAATATTTCATTCATTGTTCACTTTTCTTGATAAGTACAGCTCCAGTCTCTGTACTTTTTGAACACACCTAGCAAAAACAATTCTATATAAGCCCTCAGCAAGTACTTTTTTTGTGTGTGTGTGCATGCATACATACATACATACATACACACCCAAACATACAAAAATGATAAGACTGTTTGAGTCTTATTTGTGTACATATGTCAGAAAATCAATATATTAATGCAGAAAGAGGTGCAAGGTAGCGTAACAGTTATCAGCTTGGAAAATGGAATTGGGCAAACAGTTTAAATTTTGGCTGAGGCTGTCAGATATCTTGACAGCATTGACATGCCACAATGGTTAATGCTGAAGAGTGGGTGTGTCAGCATTTGGGAAAAACCACTCTCCCATAACTGCCTTATACTCGGGCAATAGTAACAAAAGTTATTACAACCATTCATATAAGCCAGTCCTATTGGGGTAATTAAATTGTATATTTTGAGTTGCATTTGATTTTTGGACGTGTGTGTGTGTGTGTGTGTGTGTGTGTGTGCGCTATATAACTTTACAGACTAAACTAGTAAAATGTAAATTCAACTGGAGTCTGTGTCTGTATAGTTTTTCTAACTCCAGTGACACCTTAATTGCTTCTCACTCTCACTTTACAACCCTGTCAGTTATTAATTTTTTTTTACTATTATTTATTTTAACTTTTAAAAAAATTATTATGCAACACAGTTGGGGAAAAAAAGTCAGTCTCAGGTGAGATTTGAACTTGCAGTCCTTTACTTCAGGAAGCCTGCCTGTCCATCTGGGTACCTGTCTAATTTGACTCTAAAAATAACTAGTTACAGAAGCTCAATATGGCATTTTCATTGTATAATCAAGTGAAAGCTTTCTGTAGAAAAAGGATGCTGAAATTTTGAATTTCAATGGAGACTTATTCATTATTTATCATCTGTGCTGTTTACTAATGACAGATAAGATGAAAGAAATGCTAGTAAAAAATTAATAATTATCAATGCTTTTGATTTTGATCATCTCTCTAACTTTTCTAATGCTACCATTTTGATCACAAAATTAATCAAACACCACAGGAAATGATTGATCAGTGTGAAAGAGTGGGATTAATATTCTTTTTCCTAACAGTAAAGGCCATTGTTAATGACAAATCGACATGGAAAAATATTGAGGAAGATAATAAAAAATATCTAAAAAGAGAAAAAAGTGAGCTTATTCTATTTATATAGATGTTGTGCAAAAGTACTGCAGGGTGAGATAGCAACAATACAAATAATCCTTGACACACTAAAATTTGAAAGTAATCATATACTGATGAATTTATTTATTCTAGTTAATTTTTTTTAATGTTTTGGATCTTTTCATATAAAAGATACTATGTAACTAAATTCCAGCGCAGATTGAAAAACAAAAGACTCACTTTGTTTTATTATTGATTGAAAGCTTAAAAAGACAGTTCAGACAATGATGGATTGATTTTAACAGTATGTCAAATTGTTTAGGGTTATCTTATGCCTAGAGGTTAGGGAATTGCATTCATTATATGTTCATATTTTCATTTTTGTGTAGTTATTTCTTTATATATATATATATATATATATATATATTGCACACTGTCATATTGAATATGAATGATTTTTAGACACATCTATTTGACCTATAGATAAGATTCTGATAGGTAGTACTACTCTGGATCAGAGTGAACCTAGAATTAATGGCAATGAAGGGGTACTTCTCACTCTGCAGACCTCCAGAACTGGAGCCTTACCATCAAATGAAGTTTAGTATCATTCCCAGTATACACAATTCAAACAAAGAATGTAATGGAAAAAATTGTGTTTTTCAATTTGGGAATTAATTTTGTAAAAATTTATTTTCTCTATTGTTAGCTTTTGCTTTTAGTTGGATTCAGCCGTCATGTATGTGAGCATTTTTTATTTAAAAAAAAAACTTTTATGTTATATTTTTCTAGTTAATTTGTATTGATAAAGGACTATTTGTTCATGTCTTACCATTTAGCTAATAACTTATTAAAATAAGCAAGAGGAATCTACTATTTACAAGAAACCATTTTTGATAATGTTATTGTGAAGTAAATAGTAGTGGCTCTTTGGCTGATGTATTTATTCACTGCAAAACTAACAAATGCCTAACTTGAGTGAGTAATGTTGAAGTACTTAATGTTATGCTTATGTTGTACATAGAAGAGAAACTCTGAAAAGCAAAGGATGAAAAAGGATTCTATTGTAAATCATTGGTTTATTCTTCTTTAATGTAGAAATGTCTTAAAATCTAAGAGTTTTTGGTCTTCAGTGATCTTTTATATCCATTCTTTCTAGTTTTGTTCATAGAGAGAATGCATCAAACTTTGAATTTAATGCATAAGACTTAAAATCCGGTAATGCATTTGTACATCTTTTTAATGCAGAGTTTACAACTTGAAATTGATGGGCTGTGTTTTAATAACCGCTAGACAACATGTGACTCCATCAAGTTCCTGTTGCAATCCATGATAATAATACTGATGATTCTATTTAGGAAGGTGTGAAGAGTTCTAATTGACATTTTATAGTTGTCTGTTTTATTGAAAATTTAGATGATAAAAAAATGTTCAGATTGAATACCCTGCCTCCAATATCATTCAGTTGCAAACTGAACTGCAAACTGATTTATTCTGTAATTTAGAGCATTTTAAACATTGCTGTAACAGAAATCTTGTTATTATTTACTGTTTTTTTTTTTTTTGTATGTGTATGCATACACTAGTTATTACCAGTGAAAATAATTATAGAAATGATTGAATTTCTGGGTGTGGGGATATCATTCAATTGTAAATTGGACTGGATATGGTTTTAATCTCAGAATTAAAGAAATTTAAGTATATTGTTCTAATAAAAATCTTTCTATGTATAGGGCCAATCTAGTTCAGTCAGTAGAGCATCTGCCTTGGGACCACAATGTTCTGGGTTTGATACTGGCCCTCACCAACTCAGCATATGACTACCACAGCTTGGATCTGTACAGTAAAGTTAGGAGCTGATGGTAGGTGTGGCACTCCTCCTCAGATGCAAAAACAATCTCCCTGGTCTAGAGCTAGTGAAAAAGGGATAGACTCCCTTGCTGTTTGTCTGGTACCGACAATAGACCACTCTGCTGACTTTACTACTTCCAGTAACATAATGAAAATTTTAGTAATATATACGTTATCAGTTATGAAACTGGCTTAATTTGTATTTAAAAAAAAATGTCCTTTATTTAGACTACGTTCAATATCCCATCCATCATATAGATTTCTGCATGTTAATTCATTAGCGTTGATAAAGGCCTCTTTAAGTAAAAATAACAGTAGCATATGAGACACAATCTTCTTAGATATATTCATTTGTATTTCAATATCATTTATTTTATAAAAATCTAAAGATTATGCGGGTATCTCCAACTGAGCTGCAATTGAGATAAGGTTGAGTTTTTATATTTCACAATAGGTGCTTTATATATCTGTAGAATTTAGCATTTCATTATTTTCTTCTTTCACAATCTCATTTTGGAGTCCTGGAGTTGTTGGTAGGAGGTGAAAATCTGCTCTATAGGTAGAAGTCATAAACTGACTAAATTTATCCATCCCATTTTTATTAGAGCAATAAACATAGGCAAAGCACTGAACTGGGCTTTGGGGGGGGGGGGCTTATAAATTAATAAATATTGTTGGCCTCCTGGTGGTCATTACTTACACTACAAATGTAAACAGAACATGATTTTTTTAAAGTCTTGATTTTGTGGTGACCAGAAAAGAAGTTGTAACTTTGGTTTTTGGCTTGGAGATTTTCAGTTGGATGTCTACTTTATATGGCTAAACAAAAAGATTTAGTTTAGTTAACCTAAGTGTACAAATTAGTACAATTCTTACATTGTAAATCAAACCCATTGTTAAAAAAAGGTTTGGAAATTTTCAAAAATTAATATGCTGAAAACATTCTCTGAGGGCGGGTGTTGAGTTACAGACACAAAAAAAGAAGAAAAAGAAAAAAAAAAAAAGATTGGTGAATTTGGTAAGATGATCTATGACAAAACCATTTGAATTGTTTCAAACTCTTTTTCTTTTGCCATGCATAACAAAACTTAATGATGCATTTGACAAAACAATGGTCTATCATTTTGGTTTTAATGTGGACTTGATAAGAATATTGGCTTGAATCATATCTTGTAGAATTTTATAAACTTTAGTACATCTTGCTTAAATTAGAATTTTATTCTAATGTTTGTTTTTGTAATAACTTTATGATGAGTAAAGAATGACTGCATATTATTGATTTCTCACTCAGTCCATTATTTCAACCAATCAAATTTAACTGACTCCTACTTAACTATAAATAAAGTTATTGTTAGATTTTTTTTTCAATTGGCTTTCTTTCTTTTAACATAAAAGGCTGTGCTTTGTTGTAATCATAACACTTGAGTTCTTTACATTTTCTAAAAGTGGTTAGTTTTGGGAAAGGCTTTTTTTTTTTTATCTCTCTCTTGCTTTTCATTATCTTTACTAAGTTTATGATTATGAATCTTACTATGAATGAAACTCAAATCCTTTTAATGTTCTATATTGCTATTGTATTATTGCCATTATGCTTTGTAGTAAATACTCCTAAGACTTCAAAGCATTGTGGTATTTAAAATTATAAAACTGCTTTGAATTCTGTTGTCCTTCTCTGATTTGTAGTTCAAAACTTGATTCAGAATTTTAATCAAAGAATTTTTTGATAATCAAATGTTGTTCATATGACATTTTGACCAGTATATTCTCCTGCCTTCTTCAGGTGTAATATGCATTTTTTTAAGAAAACAGACTTGTGTTTTAATCTACTTGTTAGTGTGTAAAACATTTTTTTAATCCCTGTAGAGTGGGAGAAAATATTTTCAGAAAATTTGCGAATAGAAGGTATGTTTAAATAATTGAAAAATAAACAAAACATGATAATTGATCAACAATTGTGTGTCATAATAATATAGCATGAAATCAATAATCCTACACCACAGTGGGGCCTCCTAGCAATGGTTCTATATATTAACATTGAATTGTTCAATGAGCACCCAATAGAAAAGATGCCTTACATTGAGCTCTCACAACAATAAAAATATCACTGTCTGCAAAAGGGTTACAAAAAAAAAAAAAAAAGGACATTAATGTCCTTTTTTCTTTATGTTCCAAAAGAGGTCATAACAAGAGTCTCATTCCTTACAGAGATGCATATTATACACTTAAAGAAGATTGGAGAATGTACTGTTGAAAATGTCATGTGAAAAAGGAGTTTTAGTTGTCCAAAGAATCCTTTGAATGTTAAAGATTCTTCTCAAAACTATTGATGCTATTTGATTCAGTCTTATTTCTTATACCCATTAAAGGTGTGGTAACAAGCATCATTAACCTAGATAATACTTTTCTATTCAGTATTCTCCAAACAAACTAGATCTGCAAATGCTTGTATCGTGTATTAATGTGACACTGTGATTGTTACAGATTTTAAAAGTACAAGGTTTATCAATGAAGAAAGCATTATTATTTTGGGTTGAAAGCAATTTTCCTTCTTCTAAATGAGTTTGTAATACATAAGAATGATGGAGCATTTAGGTTGGTTGATTGGATTTTACAACATGTCAACCCTAGAGTTATTTTATGCCAAAGACGTTTTGTTTGATTCATTCTTGTTGGGTATTCATTTTGTTCAACCATATACCCTTTTATGGGGGAGGGGACATTTGATGAGTCCCAACTAAAGTTGTTTTAATAAATTGTAATATTTATTTATCAACTGGAAAAAAGGGATGGGAAAATTTTCTTTGATGAAACAACTAAATCCTCTAACCCCTACCTCCCCCATCCTGAGTAATTTGTTTTTAAGAAAATATTGAAATATATTTACAGTTAACTGGAAATGGTGGGGGGTAGGAAAAAATACACCAACAAAAACAGGAGTATTTACAGCAGAGTCAAGCAATACCCGAGTTAAGCACAAGGTCATAAATTCTCTTGTGACAGTGGAAATTTCCTGTTAAAAACAAAACTTACTGTCAATTAGCCTAGAACTCACATCCCTGGCACTGGTTACCACGAGATCACCAAAGTTAAGCAGTGATGAACCTGTTCAATGCTTAGATGAGTGACCATACAACATTAAATGACCCGAAAAAGTTTGATATGCCGTAAAACAAAACAACCAAACCAAACGACATCTGAACTATTACAGGTTGGTTGTGTGCAATGTATCAGAATTTTTAATGGAAAAATTGCATCCCTAGATGCATCCCTGGGATGCATGGATATGATTTTACTGCATCCTTTTAGATTTGTATGCATCAGGAATACAGGGTGTATGACTATCAGCATTTCTGTGTATAGAAAAAATGTTTTGTGATATTGTTGATAAAAAGATAAAAGGGAAATTTTGTTTTCTTATTTTCACTTGCTATGTCATCTTCATCAAGGCACGGATTCTGTTGACTTTTTCTCACTATCCATCTCTATCAGTAAGTCCTCTAGACAATACCCAGTGTCTGCATGGAGCTGAACAATATAAGTTTTTGCTGACCAACACTGGTGTGTCCATGTGTGAGAGTCCATCAGAGAATGTCATTTATGAGTCTGTCCTTGCTCTCCAGCAATGCCCAGCATGCTTTGCTCGCCTTTCTTTGATGGTTTGTGAGATGGGAAGTAAACGGCTGTACAGCTGCTGTTTTGTAGGATACTGCCTTCAGGATTTGTTCAAATTGCTTTATAGCATAATATATTCAACAGCATAGCATAGTTCATGTTGTAATCAGTGTTAAAAAAATGTGGTCCAATAAAAGCAAAGCATGTGATTAGATCACTTGATTCGTGTATACTTGTAACGATGTGGTTTTTAACCATGAATATGTATAAAAGAGTGACCATCTCAGCCAATTAACAGAATCTGCCATAGTGCCAGGTCATTGGTTGGAAGTAGAGGAAATGCGTTCAGTGTTAGTCTGAAAGATGAAACCTCATCCCTCACTCATAATCTCATTTTCTCTTCCGCTTACTTCAAATACATTTGAGAACTCAATGACCAAAAACTAAAGTTTGAGTGTAATTTGACAATCCTACCATTAAGACAATCATTGACCTAAGAAAGAAGTGGTTTGTGAATGGATATTGTTTTGTAAACTATGAATGGATATTGTTTTGTGAACTAGTTTATTGCTTGATATGGTATCATTTAATTTATTACAATAGTTTGTTAATGAGATACATTTCTAGTGTTACTAGAAACTGAATCATAAACTTTACAGTATAAAACCCAATAGTCCAAGTTAAAAGTGAGGTAAGTGTAATCTGAAGCCAAACTTTTTAGACCTGATTTTTCCTGATGAAAGTATCATTGGGGAATGAGAAAGGTTTTGGAAAATGGGCCAGGTTTTGGCTTGTTTACTCTAACTTTTCTCATTCCCCAATATAAGTAGCATTTCCAGTTTAATTTTTTATTTGAGGTTATTATTATTTAATCCCATTAGTTATATAGAGCTCTGTAAATGATGTTCAAAACTGTTTAAAGACCCAAAATTCAGGGTACAAAAGTGGACATGATTTTGATCAAAAAATGTCAAATAACTGACCAATTCAAAACAAGAAATTTCTTCATGATTTCTTTATATTTTGAGCAATTTTGATAAAACTTGGCATTCTTATGTAAAATTGTATTTTCTTTCTGATTCTGCACTCAAATTGCATGTATCTCTATGCTGTAATCCATTATTTAGAGAATAAGAGGTATGGATATCAGGCTTTTTAAAAAAAAAAGTTTACAAGATTATTCAACATTTTCATTTTAATACTGCATGTATACACACATATAGTATTAATTTGAATAAATAACCTCACTTTGAACTTAAAAATAACTTTTATGTTGTATTACATACAAGAAATAGAATACATCTTTACATATATTTTTAAACAAATCCGGTCTGTTGTAAACAAAATTGTACACATTTTAATACTAGCTTGTAATTTTAAATTGTTTTTTTTTCCCAAAAAAATTCAAAGTTTCACAAAAAAGCCTAATGTTAAAACATTATCAAAATTTCCTACATTAAATATAAAAGAAATTCATATCTATATATTAATATGCTTGTTCCTTAATCTTCCAACCATTATCATCTTGCAACACCCTCTTGTTTAAAAATGAGACCGTCCAAATCGTCCAAGATGAAATGCAGAAATTTAAATTCTGATTATCTAATTATGAGCATGCTTCCTGTTATTTTATATAGTTAATGTATGAAATACTTCTAAAAATAACATCTGAGAAGAGAATAAGATAGTTTAATTATCAGGAAAAAGTTCTGACCGCTCCACCCCCCCCAAACCCCCTCCAAAAAAAAAAAAACTTACCACCTGCCCTTTATTTTATTTAGATTGAACTCTCTATCAAAGGGACATGCATTTCAGTTTTCTTTTATATTTAGCTTTCCTTTTAAATAACTTAAAAAAAAAAAGGTTCTTACTCTCTAATGCATAAACTATTTTTTGCTATACTGTTAAACCATGTATAGAATCCTATATAAATAATATAGTAATTTGAATTCTGAAATGTTACACATTTGTTTATTTGAAATGCGAAATTTATGCAAAATACTACATAAAATATTTTCTTAATACTTTGAACTTGTTTTATCAAATATATTAAACTAAATTATTCTTGATTAAACCTTTTTTGACCTTCACACATATTTATGTATTCTCTCATAATGTCTGGATGCTTTTGTTGAATTATGGGTTCTACTTTGATTTTGTACAATCAATTTAAATATTATCATTTAAATTAGATTTTTTATTAGCTTATTTAACAAATAAGTGATTTTCAGTTAAATATTTCAAGAATTAGCCGTTTTCTTTTTTCAGTCTCTTTGAATAATCATATAAAACATATTAGATAGTTTTTATAAATATTAACCTTTTTTATCATTCTTTTTACAAATTCTAGGGTTTATGTGTTAGTTTGATATAATGGGAATACCACTACTCCAATTACTGTTCCCACTCCCATTTCTTTTGTATTGAGGGTGAGGAATGCCAACTAGATTTTCAAGGTATTCAGCCATAGATATGAAATTTTAACTGAGCAAGTGATGCTGTTGTGCTAATATAAAGTGTGTGTGTTTATGCATATTGTGTGTGTGTGTGTGTGTGTATATATATATATATATATATATATATATATATATATATATACCCTGTCTTAAGAATTGAGTATAGATCTGCTTTTTCAGCTGGATTTTTTGTCTAAGACTGTCTAAACTGTATTTGTGTATCCATCAAACAGCTTTGTTGTTATATGTCCATTGTGCTGGGTGCTAATATTGGCACAAGTAACTTGGCACCTTGCCATCCACTTAATCAATTTGCAATTGATTCTCAATATTCCTCAAAGACACAATGCTATTCTGGGGGATTCTTATAAATATATCCTGAATCTTACCTTTGATAGAAAGTTACCACCTTATGGTCTTTTACTAGCAAATTGGAATTTTGCTAAGTCCTGTTGCATTTCAGAGTCCTTCCCATGTCCTTTATGTAATCTGTCACCTGACTTACAATCAAGTCCCTGTTTGCATTAGATCACTAAAGTTAAGCAGTGATTAGTTTGCTCAGTATATTGATGGGTGACCACTTAAGCAAAGCAGCTATTGTCAGCAATTCTAAGCCTCACTATAAAATCTGTCACTTTATTTTTTTCTCCCCTCTCTCTCTCTCTCCTTTATTGTATCTATTTTTGTGCTAGGATGCAGATATATTGATAGATTATATATTAACTTAAAGCAAATGGCTTGCCATATGTTAGGAGATGGATATTGCCACATTTAATTTACCCCCCCCCCCAAAAAAAAAAAAAACACCCTGAAAGATACCGTGCCACCTTGATAATGTAATATGTTATAGCAGTGGTTCCCAACGTGGGGCAATTGAAAAAAATACTCATGGAAATTCTCTCTTTATTATTTGCTGTCTTTTGTTTATTTCATTTTTACTTTTCATGCATGGCTTGTTCTTTTGAAGCTTGTTTAAACCAAGGTATTGGCATTTTAAGCTTCTTCAGCTCAAACAGAGTTCACTTTTTAAATTATAAGAATTATATATTGCCACATTGGGGGGGGGGGCATCAGGATTTTTAGAAGTGATTAGATGGGGCATGGAAAAAAAAAAGGTTAGAAACCCCTGGAACCATTTTGAGTAACTCTGTATTAAATGTACTGACAAAAAATAAAACTGCAACACCCTGAATAGGTTTCAACTTACTCACTCAAGATTTAATGCGCTGGTTAGACTATCCACAAGGTTCTGGATTCGATACTGGTCCTTGCCCACTCAGGGCATAAGTAGCATAGCTTGTATCTGTGTTTTGGTGTAACGGTTACCGTCATAGGAAATAGATACAACAAAACTAGTTCAAATCCTGGACTAATACCCTTGGGAAAGGTATGAATCCAACTATTCTCCCCCCAGCTATGGGTAAATGGTAAGGCAGACTGGGCTTTTGTTTAAGCATCCAGTCTAAGAGAAGGAAAACTCTGAATTCAAACCTGGTAAACTCTGCTTAAGAAATTGACCTTGTGCCCCATCCTACTCGTGTGGAGGGGTTGATGTGTGTGTGTGTGTATATATATATATATATATATGTGTGTGTGTGTGTGTGTGTGTGTGCATGTGGTAAAGAGGGAAGCTGATGGTAGGTGTGGCATTCCATCTCAGATGCAAAAACAATCTCCGTGCTCTGGTACTAGTGAAAAGGCATAGACAACCTTACTGTCCAGCTGATACCAACAATAGGTCACTTTGCCTCTCTTTAAAAAAAAAAAAAAAAAAAAAAAAAAAATTTTTTTTACAGTGAATGATCATATAGAAAAATCAATATGTGCACAGGTGCCAAGATAAAAGATGTATCAACAATACTGTATCCAAGGTCAAAACCAGCATATTCCTTCAGGGTGTTGCAATTTTATTTTCTCTCATGTATTTGTTTAAATATGTATGTACATATGTGCATTTGAAAAGATAACTATTCTTATAAATGCATCATCATCAAGTTGTGCTGACAGCACAGATTTCCATGACTCTTCTTTGCCACCTCTGCAAAGCATACAGTATCTGCGCAGGGATGATCAATGTAGTTTTTTGCTAGCCAACCTACACTTGTGTGTGTGTGTGTGTGTGTGTGTGTGCAGGTACCCATAGAATAACATGATGAGGTCGTCTTTGCTTCTACAGCAGTATTCAGCATGTCTTGTTTATCTTGCCTAGATGGTTTATGTGATAGGAGGCAAGTGGTTGTACAGCTGCTTTTTTGTGAGGTGCTACTTCCAGAATTTGTTCAAAACGGCATACGGCATCCTTCCTTATAGAGTTCCCATCCAGTTTTTTCTCTAAGTGTTTCATTAGAGACCAGGTGGTCCAGCCATACAGTAGCACTGGCACACTTACAGCTTTGAAAGGTTCTCACTTCATCTTATCAGAGAGATCAGATTTCCATATGATTGATAATCTATCTATAGCAGTCCATGCCTTTTCTATGTGTATATTGACAGCGATTTCTCTAGATGAGATATTACTACCTAAGTATGTGAGGGGCCCTGTTGGCTGGGGCATTAGAATACACAAACTACACCTTTGCAGGCAGGTAAGACTCCCCTCCCCTTGTGGCCCATCTGATCACTTCAAGCCCTAGCACCTATGTGATTGTTTCTGACATATTGCTGTTATGGCAAACCCCAACCCTTTTTATTATATATGTGCTAGCTTAATGTCATACCCAGGACACTAAGGCCCTCAGCCACCACCTTCTAGCACATATATAATAAAACAATTACACAAAAAAGTGTGAATGCCAGTATACAATGAACATGATTCTCTCACCTCTAGGCATAGAATAAACCTAAATAAGTTGATATGCTGTTAAAATCATATTTAAATGTATGTCTGTGTGCCTATACTCTCTCTGTTCCAATCCTTGTGTATACATACTATTTAGAAGAGAAATTATATATATATATATATATATATATATATATATATATATATATATAACCATTTTAGATATTGACACTCATTGTACACCATTTTGTAGAGAACACACTTTAAGTTTATTATTAAGCCTTTTAGTAGCATTAGGTTTTCTACTGTCAGTTAGAGTACCAAAAACTATAGCTATTGAGAAGGCATTTGGTGTGCTTGAATTAAGCAAAATAAATGTTGTTACTTGGGTTTTATTGTTCATATTTCTTTTGTTTGCATTTGAATTCTAATAGTGGATGCCATCTACCAACACCACCATAAAACCACTGGATGTTATGAAACTGAAACGTTAAAAAAATCTCCCTAAAATTCTTTTATAATATATCTTAAAATACATTTCAGGAAATTCCTGTTATAGTTAGACATGCTCCAATTATTTTTCAAATTTCTTGTACTATATCAGATACTGATGTAACCTATACAAATTGACAAAGAAAGGAGTTCCCAACTGGGAAATTTTGCAGAAATAGTTGAAAAATAGACTTTGAAACTATGGCAATGACGTGTAAAAACTAAGTGACCAGGACAAAAACGAAAAACAAAACGTACATAATATCTGTACAGAAATGCTGGAGTGTTGAGAAGATTAGAATGAATTTATAGTGTTTCTAATTTTCAATGATGGTTAAAATTTATATTACAGAAACTTACAGTTAAGTATTTCTCTACTTTTTATAGATTCTGTATTACAAAAATCCTCAATAATTTGTATGTGACCATAACTCAGAAAAAACAGTACATCATAGCAAGATTTCACTTAGAATGCTCTGATTTAGAGAAATCAGTTTCCAGTCAAATTTGTAATTGATAATTTTGTGCTGAATATCTTTTTTTATTACCCAAATTCTCGATATAAGAGATGAGTATGAAATTCTAATAAGAATTATCAATATCACCATGGACTCCTGTTACAAAGGACCCCATGGGTTTATGGGTTCTTTTGTTTGTTTTTATCTAATTCTTAGATTGATTTGTTAGATGTTTTATTTTATGCTAATGTTTTGTATTTCCTAAGAGCTCTGAATTTTTTGTTCAACTTTGGATCAGAAAATATTTCTATCTTTATATCCCAAGCATGTTTCTCATATGGATCTCCAGTTTTCTCTCTGTCTCCAAACATTTTTATCACCCCACTTCCTATATTGACCAATATTTTTATACAGGCATCCTTCCAACAAAATAAGCTTTGAATATTCTGAATCGATATTTTATCTCTTTTTTTTAAATATTTTTTTTTTTTTAAATCTTCCTAAATAAATGACTTTGTTAAAAACAAACTTTAATATACTTGATAAATTTTTCATAGTTTTTCTTTTTGCATAAATATTTTACTTATTCATTCATTTGCAATTTATATACATAATTTTGAATCAAACTGAATAGGAACTAAATAAATATTTTTTTATTTGTTCTTTTGAAATCATTCCTACTTAAGGCATGGGACCAACTAATAGCCATTATATATGTAACAGCATTGAAACAATTCTTTTCAAAACAAAAAAATCCATATTTCTATTACATGAAATTGGAAATACTATTGCAAATAAAGTAAACAGTTAATTGAAAAGTGGGAAGCTTTGAAAATTGCAAATATTGCAATTAATTATGGCAGCCCTTTCATGTTCAACAAATGATTAATTTTGTGTAAGTCATGTATTTTATTGACAATTATGGCCTGATTGTTATGTATTAATGTTTATATAATTATAAATTTAAAGAGTAAATATTTTTAATTTTTCACTAAATGTTATCGAGTTATTTGTGAGGAAAAAGTACATTTTTATTCCAGACTATTATGAAAATTTTTCAACATCAAAATTGCACTACTTTCTTTTTAAGTCTTCGGTTTTCACAGTTTCCATTAGACTAACACACTAATTATTAAATCATTACTGAAATATCAATTCTTTATATAAATCCAAGAAATTGGAATATTTCTGCTCATTCGATGTATTTGTAAAACAGTTGGTTCTCTACGATTGTGGTGGTTAAGGCTGTGGGACCCCTGTGAAAGTAGAGAAGGGGATCTCTGGTACCTCACCAGCCTTAACTTTTAATGCTGTTGACTTATTTAAAACAAAAAATAGTAAAACAATATGCTGTATTGCAGTAGAATGTTTTATGAAAATTATATCATTAAGAATATGTAAGATAGTGCACACTAAGAGACAAAACACATCTGGTCAGTTCTGAGATAGAGTATAATATTTCCAAACAGTGTGTCACCTGTAGTTCTTTATTGCACTAAACCTTTTCCAAAATTCAACTTTTATATTAAATTTGTGTGTATGAATATTTATGGTAGTAATTTATAAAATAAACTAATAATGAATGTATTTTATGTGTTTAAAACTTTTCCAAATTTCTTTACATTTCCTAGTCTATGTATATTGTCTGCATTTTTCTTACAGTAAAAAAAAAATTATTGATGGCAAACTTGAAAATAGTAGAATCTGTGAAATTCAAGGTTTGATTGTATTTAGAAAACAAAAGTTGTCTTTTTCAATATAAATTTTGCACAAAATTGTCGTCATGATCTTGTCTAAATGATGAGTGATGATGATGACATGTTTCCAAGTTTCAGATAATATTTAGTAAAGTATATTTAAGCATAGATTTTGTTATATACTTTATTTTTAGTTGATCTATAAACTTTTAAACTATGTTGGTAAAATGGGAGAGCTATACAATGAAGATTTCTTTTTCCAAAGGTTTCCCTGGCTGAAAAATATTTCTTTTCCCACCATTTCTTAACCTTGTAAAACTAAAATCCTTAGCTGATGAGACTAAATGAGTACAATTACATAAGTTTGATTACTGATAGCATTGTATCTATCAGAAGTTCTGCATTTAACTAAACTCTTTAGTAGTGTAATCACAGGTTTGTAGCACCCTCAGGCCTACCTACATGTACTTAGTACTGTTATTGCTTGTACTAAAATGTTTTTATTTTTTTATTTTTTTTCATATCTTCATTGTTCTTGGTGTAATAAACACAATTGACTTCACCTTTGCTTCTGGAAGTAACCTTGCTTTTATTTTGACAATCTAATTGGTTATTTTATCGGATGATTCTATTATCAGTGCATAAAAATCCTAAGTTGATTTTCATATCAACAAATAAAGCAATAAAAATGACAAGGGAATATCAAGCGATTCCACCTTTACTGATGTATTGGGAAAATTCATTTAGCTCTTTAGATTTACATAGAAAATAATTTTAGATTTCCTTTGGAGTAAACTTATCTATTTTTTGTCATTTTTGTTTAATAAATTAGATTTTTTTTCCATAAAGTATATTGAAATATAAAGTAATTATATGTATTAAAATAAAGATTTTTTTTCTTTCCTCCTTTGAAATTCATATTGTTCAAACAAAAACAAAGTATCCTGTTATGGTGTAATGGTTTGCAAGTTAGTCTTGCAGATCAATTACTACTGCAAAGCAAGTTCGATCCTCACTGGTGACCTTATCTCTAATCCTGCCATGGTGAACAATTGGAGTTTTACTTATATGTAAAATACTATATAATATAATCTGGTTTCAGAGTAATAAGAAATTCTGTTTGGATAACACATTACCTGATGCGAGTTAAAGTGTGAGTGTAACTAGATAGACTACACTACTTAATCTCTCCCTCTTTTACTTTTCTTTCTTGTTTTCTTTGTCACCATAACTTTTTATGCTTCTGTCTTTGCCCCTCTTTCCATCAGTTCATGTTCTCTCTTCTTCCTATGCTTTTTTTTCTTTTGTTTTGTTGAGTAATTTAGAAGTATTTCTGTTGATTGATGCTTTTGCCTTCTTAACTTGCCATCATGACTGATGCCACCATTTTGAACTCCTAGACAACACACAAGTGTCAATCCAGACATAAATAAACCCATTATATATGACAGGAACAATGTTAGTTAGGAACATGATTATAACTTTAAAATTGGCAGAACTTGTAGTTTTATGCAAACTAAAGTTAAAAAGCTTTCTCATTTTCGGGTGTGGGTGGATAGTGGCACTTCCTTTAAACACACAAAAAAAATGATATTGACATAAGATAAAATTATTTCTAAGAATCACTTTGGATTGTTTATATTCAAAGTTTTTCTGTTGTGTTAAAATATCTAATTGCTATGCTACAGTATCTATGAGAGTAATCCCAAAAGTAAGGTTTCCAAAATGCTGGGGATGCAGAGAAACTGTTCATGTGGGTATTGGCAATATTGTTGTTGTGCCTGCACCTGCCTCTGTGCACACGTCATTCAGTCTTGGTTTGGTAGTTGTTTCTGATGGAGCTCCCAATTGACGCTATCATCAAGTGTAAAGTTCACACAGTTATTCAGTTTTAGAATGCAAAAAGCATTAAACTGATTGAAATTCATTGCCAATTAACAGAAGTGTATGGTGAGTCATGCATGGATGTCAAAAACATCTGCAAGTAGTGTAGGGAGTTTGCAACGATGATGAGGCTCAGTGCTCCCTCAATGATGTAGCGGTAAACTGGTATGACATGGGCATACAAAAACTGCCACAGCACCTAAAAAATTCATTTACCAAAATGGTGATTATGTATAAAAATAGATACATGCTGAAACTTTGAATTGCTGTAAACATCATTAACAATAAATGTTTCTGTGATTTTTAAATATTTTGGAGACTTTATCATTGGTATTACCTTCATATATTGAAAACAATGAGAGTATCAACAATAGTAATAAGATTATTCATATTTTGATTGCCATCAATGGAGTGGGGTGGGAAGCTGTCTGCTGTTCATTCAAATTAATAATGGAATATGCAAAATTCTGTAAATGTCATAGTTGGATATTTAACCATTGTATAAATGGCTAAACTTTATTATATATTCATCTTTTCAAAAGTTTTTCAAAAGTTATATCCAATATTTCATAATTACAGACTGACAAGTTATAAGAATTTGATTGTTCAGTGTAAGAGTTGTATATTGATTTTTGTTTGGTACACATCCTGGCCTATGTGAAGTTAGTGTGACATTTACTGACTGTTTACACATATGTATGTATGTATGTTATGAACTTGCAGAATATATGTGAACAGCAGGTTCAAAAAATTAATAAATAAATAAAAAGAAAAAGTGGGATTCTTCCTTGGAATTCATTCAGGGATTTAGAAACACAAGGGATTTGACAAAAAACAGACACAAGGCCACGGATTTCTAGTGTATAACATTTATTCTATGTAAAAGCAGTGAAAAGAATAAGGAAAAGAAAATCTAGTTCATATAAAGAGAAAGGGTTATGAGCAACAAAAGATCTGAGCATACATTTACATATAAGATTAAACCAGGAAAAAGACTTATGCCTTGATGGAAAAGTTCTACAAAAACCGTACTTCATCGGTTGTCAGTTTTTATGGATTGGTATGTTGTCATTAGTTGTTCAGTTTCTGTGTCATAGTCTATAAACTCCTTTTCATCACCAGTAAAATATATATTGACAGTTCTTCATTCTTTGGTTGATGAGTGTTATCTTATTTTTCTTGATGGGAATTCTATATCAGAATCTAAGCAATTTGCTATTTAATCTTCGCTGGCTGGTATTGGGTTGGTAACGCCCCCCCCCTCCCCCGAAAAAAAAAAACGTTTGTGCATGAGACATCACATGGTAAAATTGAGGTCATTAAAATGCATTGCCTTAAATACAAGTCATCTATAGTTGGGATTTCAAAGTTTACCATTTAAAAAAAAAATAAGAAATCAAATCAATCAAAATTATTTTCATATATTACACAATATAAACAATGGCACACCATTAAATACTGATAATTTTTACAAAAAATACTGCAATGAATTTAGTAATAATTAATAGGTTAAGTCAACAGATCTTTGTTGGTCTTGAGAGCAGGTATGTTGGTTGTTATAGTAATGTGTGGAGGATGATCACTAAGTAGGACTGAGCCTATTCTAGTAGTGACCACCTCAGCTGATCCAATTTTTTTTTAAAGGTTTTTTTTTATATTTAAAACAATAAGAATAGCAATTGTTTTTTTGTTTTTATTAAAACAGGTACCTGGAAAAAAAAAATAAAGCTAACAAATATGAACTAACAGATAAAAAAAATTACAAAAACAACAGATAACCAGGGGAAACGGCAATGTAGAACAAATGGGTAGAAAAAACAAGAGACAATAATACAGAAAGGGCTAACTAACAGAAAAGAAAGAGGAAAGAAATTAGTATTAAAAAAAAGGTAAGGGTTTATGGATAGCTAGGGAAAAACGGAAAGAAAGGATTTAATTGTAGAATATATTTACCTGCAAATTTAACATTTAAAAAACAAAATTCTTAGCCTATCCTACCTAACTAGGAAAATTGGGTCACTGGGCTCATTAGGTGCATGTGTCACAGTGTATTTACTCAACCCCTCCACTATGTGCAGGGTGGAACATGAGATCTGTTTTTAAGTGGAACACAGCTGGTTTGAATTTCATATTTTTTCCTTCTAGACTGGTTGCCATACAAAGACTAAAGAACCCAGTCTTCCCTACTATTTACCCATAGCTTGGGGAAGAACAGATGGATTCCTGCCTTTCTCAAGGGCATCAACATGAACTGATTTGAACAGGTTACCAAGTTCATTTCCTACAATTCTAACTGAACATAGAAACTCTCTAATCAATGATCTTTAGATGAAAAAAGTATATATTATTCCCTCTGGAATGAGGTACAGATAATTGATAAGGATCATTATTAGAAAGTAGGGGAAAATTTTTAAAAAATGCATAAATCAGGTGAGTAGAGATTTTCAACACTGTAGGATTTTCTTAGCTTAGCAAAGTGTGTTGGTATAATTTAGAATCACCTGGGTACTTGGTTTACCTAATGCTGTATGTAATTACCCAACTCCATTCACATGAGCAAAATGTGTCATACGGTCAATTTTTTACTGGTTGAATTCAGTTTTTCATTTAGACTTGTTGCTTTACCAGGGCTAAGTAACTCAGTCTGCCCTACTATTTATCCATAAGTAGGGGGGAGAACATGGATTCCTGCCTTTCTCAAAGGCATGAGCACAAAGTGAAACACAAAAAGTATTGTCCAGGATTTGAATTGTGGTTGCCAAGTCCATTTCCTATGATAACTGTTACGCCACACATGTCTTTATCTGTTTGCATGTTAAAATAGATAGCTGAAGTATTATAAACCCTAGATTGTTTTCAAACCAGAGTGTAATCAATTGAAGTATTTCTACTTGTAAATAATCAGTTTCATGTAAATATGTTAGAAACAATTTTCCTAACAAGAAATACTCTTGTATTCAAACCTTTTCAAGTATCATATTCTCCAAATAGACTTGAAAAAGCATTTAACACATGGATCAATTTACATACAAGTAGACAATAAAGAAAGTGACAAGTTAGTTTGAAACATGAACACAAGGTATGTATTTACCCAACACATGTGTCATGAATAGGATGTCATACAAGGTCAATTTTTAAGCACTGAACAGCTGGTTTGAATTCAGTTTTCCTTCTCTTTGCCATACCAAGTCTAAAGAGTCCAGACTGCTCTACTGTTTACCTATAGTTGGGAGAAAAAGACTTTCCAAAGGGTATTAGTGTGAAGTACAATACAAACAGCCTTGTACAGGATTTGAACTTGGCACATAGAGTCCATTTTATATGATAACCACAATGCCATGTGTGCTTCTACAAAGACAATAGAAGAAATTGTCCTATGATACATGCACACTATCTCACCAAACAATTTCCAGAATACATTGTAGAACTAGAAATATATGATGGAAATGGTCTATGAACAATGGATGAAATTTATTAAAGTCTTATCAATTTGTTGATACAGCAATAAATTTGTTTTTGAAAAAGTTTAATTTATTTTTGTCTAGGTATTGTTTATTTGAGAAAAAAATTCTATATTTTAAAAATGTATTTTCTATTTTAAAATGTATTTATGATTTATATAGATAGAAAAAAAATGTTTAAAAAGTTTTGCTTTCTTGTTGGCCTTGTATCTGGGGGGGGGGGGGGGGGGAAGTCCTATATTTTAAAGATGTATTTTCTATTTTAAAACTCATTTATGATTTATATCAATAGAAAAAAAGTTTACTTTCTTTTTGAATTTGCTTTGTATCCTATTTATCATAGAAGTAGGTTCTTATTTTTTAAATTTCTATTTCAAAATTTATTTGTATAAATAAAATAGCAAACAATTAAATGATGATGGTGAAGTAGACAAAAATAAGTCTTCACTTGGATTGTGGGCATGGCTTCTCATGTGTCCTTTGGTCACATGATACTTTAGCCCCTTAAAAATTTTTCTTTGATCCCCTTTCTTCTATAATCTATATAGATAGAATAGCAGACAATTTGATAAAGGTGATGATGGTATCATCACACATTGGTTAATTCCATCAAGTTGTAAATATATTTAGTATTCATTCAAAATAAAACTGATGCTGATTCTAGTGGTTGATCCTGAAAATTAGTAAATTTTAATTTGGGTAAAATGAATAGAGAATAATTATGTTCATTAACAATATATAAGTGATCATTATGATATTATTGATACTTAGTATTACCTCTATCATATAATAGTTGTTACATTTGCATATAAATTTCATACACTAGCTGTAATCGGACAAAGGTGATATGATATGAAAGGTATAAATAGAGCATGTAGATTGTTCTACTATTGAGTTGAACAGTTTAAAAATAAACTAGATTGAAATATTTTTAGAGATTACAGGGCTATGAATAATGAAAATAGCTACTAAAAATTCTCAAATATTCAAAGAATGTTTTATTTTGGTAAAACCCTTTGAACAAAAGGAGCATTTGTATATAAGATGAGAAAGAATTGCTGTATATTTCATAGCTTTTATATTTGGTTTAATGATAGACAAAAGGTCAAAAGCAACTTTTATCACAGATGAATCCTGTTTACTATGGAAAAAGTGGAATCTTTTATATCTTGTAGTTCCAAATAAGAATTTCTGGAAAATGCTTAATTTCTTTAAAAAATTAAATGTTTGGAGAAACCTCTTCTGTTTATTAAAGAATGTTTCTAGTTTAAATCTTGTGTCAGGGCTGTGGAGGCAAAACACAAAACCTTAGAATCAGACTCCTCTATTTTTGGTACCTTTGACTCCTCTTTATGTAATTATGGGATAACAATTCATAATGAATATAAAACCATGATTTTTTATTATCTATTTATAAGGAGTGTGCACTGTATAACTTTACAGACTAAACTAGAGCCATAAAATGTAAATTCAACTGGAGTTGGTCTGTATAGTTTTACTGACTCCAACTCTAATGACCCCTTAATTGTTTCTGTTAGGCCGATTCAAAAGTTCCCAGATTTAATTCTTTAAAAAATATTGGAAACTTTAGGAAATATTCACAAAATGTGAACTTACAGAAATAAACATTGATCTTCCTTTTGATACAGAAAAAGTCATTTTTTTGGACAAGGTAGTCACTAGTGATGAAAAATGGATTTATAAAATTCCAAAACAAAGAAAATCATGGCTAGATCCAGGACAGTCTTCTATTGAGAGTAAAGTGTTTGGTGGAATCCAGATGGAATTTTTTTAATGAATAGCTGGAACTATAAACTGTTATTGCACAATGCTACAGTAAACAATTGGTTAGTTTGAATAACATGTTGGAAGAGAAAATATGTTTCTTGGTAAAGAATCAATTGGTGATTTAGTTACATGACAACAATTATAAAAGGTTAAAGATCTACAAAAAGATCATTGAAGAATTTATTGTATCAAAATTGTGATTGTTCTTTTATGGAATATACAATTTATCTGAGAGATTAAGTTCATAGAGAGCCAGGGTAATTATTCTAATGCTATGAATAAGAATATTATGTAAATATTATGTCACCCTTTTAAAAAAAAATCATTTTTATAACAATTATGTTATAAGATTTTGCTACCCCTAAAAAAAAAAAAAAAAGGAAACTTTTTATCAACTTTCTATTTCTCTAATGCCAATTTCTTGTAGGACTTAGGAACTTTCTCGGACTTGGGAACCTTCTTGTCGTAATCAGGAGCTATCATGGAACTTTGAACCTAACCCTTTATTCAGTTCATGGGGGTATCCTGTTCTCATTCCGCTAACCATAGCTGAGTACAGGTGTTAAGCTGTGTTAATTATTATTCTATGTTACTGCTGTGCCTGACCAGGATTGAACCTGCAGTCTAGAGATAACTGTCACTTAGAACTGTCTTCGCCTAGTGGATAAAGGAGTTAGGTTATGTGTCCAATTGGACACATAACTCTGTGGACTGAATAAAGGATTAGGTTCAAAATTCCGTGATGGCTCCCGATTACAACAAGAAGGTTCCTGAGTCTGAGAAGAAATACCTGAAAAAGGCCGGAATGTTGTACAGATAACAATGAAGATGAGGACAATAGTCCGAATAATCCAAATAATACTAATTATCAAGCCTGATCTCAAAAATTCCGAGAAATACTACTTATCTTTTATTGACAAATAACAATGGCAGCACCAGTACTTTCACTTTCCTCAACTCATACTTCCAGTTTCTTAAAACTCAAAAACCAAATTACAACACTAGGCATTGTATATAATACATTAGTTTCACACTTAATTATTTAAAATTCTCAGCTGAATATCATAACTTATAATGGCTGCAATTTTTTGAATGTATGGAAGTTTTTATAACTATAGTTTTTTTTTTTTTTTTTTTTTTTTGGTTAAATTAAAATCTTTGTTTTTATTTTGCTACTGTATGATTTATGGTATAGAAAATGCTTCTATTTTGTATACAGGTTCTAAGTGACAACACAAGAATGTGTAGATTAATGTGAATGAAAATGACCGAGTATGATGGATGTGTTGTAATCATATTCATTGCTTATAGCTTCTTGGCCTTTTTGGCCAAGGAGGAAATAAAAACTGATGTCCAGTTTCAGAGGGCTGTCCCTAGACAGCACCTTCCCACTGCACCCAAAGGTTTCTCACCACATATACTCTTGAGGATTCAGTACTAATCTCTACTTTGTACCACATTCTACTCTTATTAAGGAGCCCTCCCTGTCAGCTGGGGCAGAAGAATACACCGATTGGACATCTGCAGAGGGGTAAACCCCTCACCCCCTTATGGGGCCACCTGTTAGGTGATACTTAAGGATGGAACCCTGGTGACTGAGCAGTCCATGACCTGCAACACTCCACTTTGGCCATTACTTTGGCTAGACAGGTGATTGGAGAGGCCCCCTCCACTCAATCAGCTAGTCACGTCAAGCCCTAGCACTTATATGATTGTCCCAACCCTATTGCCCTCATGGCAAGAATCCCCAACTCTTATGTGCTAGAAGGAGTGGCTAAGGATCTTAATGTATTATGACGTTAAACTATCTGATGGTGAAATTCTGGAGCTCTGGGGAATGTGGAGTACCCCCTCATCACTATTACTCCCAGGTCTACTCTGGCCCAGAGTGGTAGTACCTGTTAGGGTCCCATCTATGTTATATAGAAAAAATGTGTTTAAAATTTTTTTTGAATACCCATTAAGAATGAATAAAACAAAACATCATCGGCATAAAACAACACAACAAGGGTTGATATGCTGTAAAATCCAACCAACCAATCTTATTGAGGGGGAATAAATCCCTTCATATTTAAATATTATGGCATGAATACATTCAGTAAGAAATAAATAAAAAGGCCACCATTTAAAATATAACAGTGAAAACCATGACAAAGATAGAAATACAATTTGCAATAAAGTTCTTTGTTGGACTTCATCTTGTTCTTTATATATATATTTTTTTCAGGGTGACTTTGTATTTTAATTTCAAGTAAAAATTAAAGAACAAAACAAAACAAAAAAGAACACATTAACAATTATATAGTCATATTGAGCATTTCCGTCATTGCTTGAGATACCATTTTTATTTTTATTTTACAAACTAAAACATTCAGTATTTCCATTCTAATCACATCTTTAATTTTCAGTAATCCCTGGTCTTTTGATCATACTGTTACCTTCTTTCTTTCATTTCCTTGTACATTTCAGAAAGCAACTGGTGTATCAAAGATGCCCGTAAAACCTTGCAACCTCTTACTATAACTGAAGCCAGCATACGTCCTCAGCCCACTCAGTATGGTCAGGAAAAGCCACATGTACAGGGTCCTCTTCCTCCTGCTTACACCCCTCTGGCCAGTGTGAGCCGGACACAGCGTGCAGGAGGGCGACCTCCTGGTATGCTTAATGTTCACCAGCACCACCAGCAACATTATTGTGACTCTGCAGTGGCAAGTTTGGATAGTAGCAAGGATTTCCCTCCTCCCCCACCTCAACTGGTGGGTGCTGCTCATTATGTGGCTGGTAACAACAGCAGCAGCACCACCCAGGTGCACACTGTTCGGTCCATCACTGGTGCTGCCCCACTAACACAATCCACCGCATCTTCCTTCAGCAATGGTGCTCCACTGCGAGCTACAGCGGGAGGGAGCAGTTCCCACTTCTTCCATTCGTCGGCAAACTATGAGTATGGTGAACTTCAAAGATGCAAGGGCACTCCTGTTGAGCGTATTGTCCCCATCCAGGTGCAGAAGTCTAACAACAGTGGCGCCAGTAATCAACCACCCAGTACAGCGTCTGTCTCTACCAACACAACACCAGAAGGCTGTCAGTTTCCTCCTCTGCAACAAGAACGGGTCCCGAAACAAACCAACAGTGCACAGGATGCTAGTGTGTCACACAACCAGCCAGATGTTAGGCTGACCGAGAGTGGTGAGGACAAGATAACTAATGTCTCTCTCCAAACTGGACAAGACACACCCTCATCATCTGAGGCCATTGATTGCTTGGGTGATCCACGTATGTCTGTCTGTTGTTTGATTGTTGTCTGCCTGCAGTGTGTTTGTGTCTTGTGTCTGCTTCTTGTTAGTGTCTGTGAAAGCATGCTTAACTGTTGTTTGGTTTGGGAAAGGAGGAGGGGCGGTGGTGCATGTAGATGGATGTCTGTGATGAAGTCTTAGTTCATATATCAGAAATTTAATTGGGGGGGGGGCTAAGCAAAACCTATATTAACTCTTTTGAACCTTTTTTTCTTTAAAGAAATAAATTTAATGAAGCTTCTACTTAAACTGATGTGTATGTGTGTATATATATATATATAATCACATGCATATATATATCACATGCATACAGTGTTTCAAAAACGATATACAAGGTGTTTCAGAAAAATTGATATCTAATCTAATAACTTGGCTAATTCTCATTCAAATGATCTCAAATACTAACCGCATAAGTAGAAACAAGTACAAATTCTATGTTTAATTTTCAAACACTCTTTCCTTTTCCAGTGAATGGCATTGCTATACCTGGAGTGGGAGGGAATTAAACATAGAATTATGAATTGTTTCTACACATCCCATTAAAATTTGAGATCATTTAAATGAGAATTGGTCAAGTTATTAGATTACAAAATGATATCAATTTTTCTGAAACACCCTGTATATATAGACTAAGAATAATAAAAATTCAATCTTTGTTGAATGTCAGAATAATATGTCTGTGCATAAGTTAATGTCTAAAAAAAAAAAAAATTAGGCGTGAGGTTTTATCAATCATTATCTGTGTTGTTCATTGAAAAAAAGTTTCCTGTTTCCATTGCATGATTGGTGGATGCTTGTGTTGTGGATATTTGTAGCTAATATAAATCTGTTAAGTCTTTAGCTATATTGCAGCAATGTCTTTCTTTTCAATAACACTGACAGGATTTTAAAATATTGATAGTCAAGTTAAATTAGCCTAATGTGTAGGCCAAAGTTTTGTTTATAGCAATTATATTATAAATAAGATCTTGCCACTCCTTAAAAAAAACTAATGGAAACTTTCAAAAAAACTAATGTCATTTATAGAAAAATTAGCAAATAAAACTCACAGCTAAGAATATGCCTATTTGTCTTAGTTGAAAAAGTTTTCCTATTCTCAGATGTACATGAGATGATGTATATTAATAATTAAATAGTTACAATATCCTCACAGTGTTGCATTTGAAATTAAATATTGTATAAGAGATATAATTTTACAAAAAATCTTTTATAAAAAGAGTTTTTAATTGTATAGAATTCTCTCTCCCAATGTAGGTATTTACCCAACCTGTTTGTCACAAAAACAAGGTCATAAGTATGGGGCATCTAGCGAGAATCAAACTTGCTATTTAGTAATGGATCTGCAAGATTAGCATGCTAACCATTATACCATGATGGGGGGGTGTTCTTTTCAAATGTAGTATTTGGTCAATATTAATTATAAAATCTCATAATGAAAATATTATAACTAAAGAAGATTGAAGAACAATAAAATCAGGTGTCACCTTTCTTACTCTCTAAAAATAATATTTATATTGAGTAAAGTTATGTTATTAAGTATTAGTATAGAAAATTAATTTTTATTTACCAATAGAAATTTAAAGTGTTATAGATATAATGTGAAAATATTGAATTTAGTAATTTTAATGAATTAATAGAATAAATATAAAATTCTTTTTAGTCATCATTTAGTATCTGTAATTTAAGCTACATTCATGTTGTGATATTATTACTTTCAAAATGTGAAAGCTCGACATTCACTAGAAGCATTTTTTTGTTTTGGCAAAGTAGGAAAACTGTTTCTTATTCTGACTTTATAGGCTTTGCCAAGGATTTTAATAAAATGCTTAGTTATATCTAGCTTTTTTTTATTTTTTTTTTTTATAGGTTTTTTAAATATTTCTAGATCCAAGTCAAATTAGTCAAACTTTTGGAACAGTTCTAATATGAATTGCATAGCATTATCTGATACTAAGGTTTCAGAATACTATATTGACTGAATATGAGTGTTGCAATGGTGTCCCACCTGTTACATAAAGTGGCTAATTTGACTCTGCCCTAACAAATATCTTTGGAAAATATTTCTCACATAATTACACAAGTTATTTTATTGTGTATATATATATATATATATATATATATCACACAAAAGCTTCTAGTGTCTAAAATATCAACAATTAGATATAAACTTTATATTTAAAAAATGACTGATAGTGGGTTTTAATGCTTTTAGTTAATTATTCTGTTTATATACTCTCTCCATCAGTCAGATGACCAATGTGGCTGATGAAATATTTATTCTTTACTATATATACTTAAAAGCATTATGGACTATTATAGATTTTTGAAGGTACATAAATAGTCTGATATTAACCAATATAATTATTGAAATTCACTTGGGTCATTATTTCTACATCATCTAAGAACAGCAGATATTGAAGAAAATAATAATGGATAAACTCCCCGTGAGACATGTCCCCTTTTGCCTTGGGGAAACCTGGTTATCAGAATCAGCTGCCATACCAATTATGCTTCAAGAGCAATTGTTACCATAAAAGTACAAGTCACACATCCTTATCCTTACTTTCATTTCCAATCTGTCAGCACCATGTTTGTTGTTATTGTTTTCACACATTACTAGTTTTTACTTTTTGGATAAACATTTTTCATTCATCATTATTATTATTGCTAGCAGGACCTGTAAATATACCATAGTATGTAATTTTAACTATTACAATGTTTGATATGTATAGTTTAACAGCTATTGTTAAAAAAAAAAAATAATCATCTTGATTTAACACACACACAATCTTTCCATTCAATTGAAACAGATTAACGTTATGTCACTTCCCCACTCTCTTGTCCCTCCGTGTGTCACACTTTAGAACCCCTACCAACTCCTCGACTTCTCTGGATCAGCAGGGAGGGGGTTTAAAGTGTGACAGATACTAGCATATTAATATATAGATTATTATCAATTTAATTCAAAGGCTGAAATAAAATACTAGTCAGTGATAATTGACAACATTTTCTTGAGATTGAACAAGAACTTACTAATTACAATATCAGATTTGGTAAATGAATTTGGAAAAAAAAAACCCCAAACTAAACAAAACTTTTCTCAAAAGCAATTGATTTAACTTGCATCAAATTCCTTGATTTGTTCCGATATCTTTTATAACCAAACACTGTGCATCATTTCTTCATGTCACTTTTTGTAAATATGATACTTTTCATATATATTGCCAAGTTAGCCAAAAAAAAAAAAAAGAAAAGCTAAATTTCTTCTTTGTAAGTTTGTTTATATATATATATAACAATGTAATATCGAAAGTCTCTGATATTTGGATACTTCTGTTTGCTAGGCAAGAGAGCTTGATGTAGATATATGATTATTATTATTATATATATATAGAGAGAGAGTAAAATATAAACAAATGAATGGAGAGAAAGAAAAAAAAACATTATGTATTCTCATCAAATGATAAATTTATTTTGGACAGTTGGCCTTGTCAGGTTTGACTGCAAAATAAATGAACAGATATAATCAGACCATTTAAAGAAGTGGTTGTCGGATAGTGTAATGTTGAAATATATATGTGGTTATTGGCAAAAAAAAAAAAAAAAAAAAAAGAAGGAATCGGCAAGCCAAGTTCAAATTCTAGCCTAGGCTGTTAGCATTCATTTTGTACTAATGCCCTTAAAAAAAGCATAAACCCACTTCTCTCCCCAACTATTGGTAAATAGTTGGGTAGAAAAAAGTTCTCTAGTCTTGCTAGAGCAACCAGTCTTGAGGAAGAACAACTGAATTCAAACCTCCTTTCAGCATATCATGGGACAGCATAGCAAGATAAGGCCTATTACTCCCCATGTCTTACAGAATTTGGGAAAGGCTTGAGTCCAGCAATGGACTCAGAAAAATGTTGATTGGATGAGGATACATGCACTTTCTCTCTCTACACATACACAGTGTGAGATATAATTTTCATTATAATATTTTATCAAGTTGGAAAGACTACAAAAAGTTTTATTTATGTTGGCATATCTTTTGAGTTAATCAGATTTTTTTTATGCTGCCCTCTTGTGCATGTCTGGAAGAATAAAAATAAATCATTGTTTCCTGTGAATAAAAACAAAAGGCTTGAAAAATAACTCAAAACCGTACAAAGCAAGTTTTAAATTCATTCTATTTATTTCTATTCTTCTGACATTTTATGCATTTTTTTTTAAAATAACTCTTTGTATTACTTCAGAGCTTATTTTCTGGAATAGACTGCCTTCATTTTCTGGTTAGAATTTGTTATCACATTTTTTTTTCTCCTTGGAAAAACATTAATGCATTTTTCATTGTTTGATTCAAAAGAAAAGAAATGGCAAAAAAAAAAAATCAAAACAAAAGAATAAAGTAATGCTTCAGTTGGCCACAGGGAGGAGAAAAAAAAAATCATAGAATGACTCATCCACGAACCTTTTCTATTCATTGTTTTCTGTAATTTAAAAAAGAATTATGATCTGTTGATTTTATAATAATAATAATATTCACATGATGGGTATTTGATGGTCATCACTGGACAGCAAATTTCCAGCACTCTCCTCAGTATTTTTTCAGATTTTAGTAGTGTTGTGGTCTGTTAGAATTTTATCATACAACTAAATGTTTTCATAATTACAAGGGTCAGCTGAAAATTTCATAGGCTGACCAAGATATTCTAATGTGATCAAATGAGGTTTATTTTTCAACAGTCCTCCTTGCGGTCCACACACTTCTTCCATCGGTGTTGTAATGCTTGGATACCATTGATCAAAAAAGTCATCAATAGCAGATATTGAACTTTTCAACCCGCACTCATATATCCTGAAAGTTTTACTAACATTGGCCCGTTAATACCAATTTTATTTTATAACTAGCTTAATTGCTGCCTGATAGGGCAGCTTTTAAGCTAGTTAACTAATAAGTATTGTTGCCATAATTCTAGTGATGTTTTCCCATAGATAAAATGTCTAAATTAGCCAAATTTTATTATCAAAGAGAGGTATTACTATTTATTTGTATAGCCAAATCAAGTCATTTGAACAATACCTAGTGAATAACTGTACCTTCCCAATTGAGCATGTTTTTTTTTGTCTTGCTTTCTGGGATGGTTTGCTACATTCGATTATATGATTAACTCTTCTCTTTTGTCAAAGAAATTTGCTATTTTTCTGTACTTTGTAGATATTTTACTTTCCTTTCATATAATTGGTTTTGATTGTTCTAGGACACTATTTGTAATAATTCAGTTGCTCTTTTCAAATGTCCTTTTTGTAACCATATCTCACGTATTTATTCAGCAATTCCCTTTATTTGTTTTATGAATTCATAATGGAGTTCTCTTCCTATTTTTGGCTTCTGATTTTTTTATTGGATATTTTAGTGAATATTTATCTTCCTTTTGTCTGTTTTGCTCTTTCTATCTGCTATCACCTTTTGTAAAAGTAAAGTTGGCAGAGAGGCCTGTTTTTCAGTATCAGCCAGACAGCGAGAAAGCCTATCCCCTTTTCACTAGCGCTAGACCAGGGGGATAGTTTTTGCATCTGAGGTGGTGTGCCACACCTACCATCGACTCCCCACTTTACCACACATATCCTAGCTCTGCTACTCTTGTGCTGAGTTGAAACTGGAACCTTGTGGCTCCTAGTAATCCTTTTGATGCTGATTTGGCAGAATATTTTGATGCTTTATAGCCCATTTTCAACATGTTCTGTGTAGGGCACTAAACTGCATCTAGTGGTGAGAAGTGTGGAATCACCTCTTTGATGCCATTACTCCCCGGTCCACTCTGGCCTGTAATAGTAATACCTGTTAGGGTCCCATGTATGGGTCAAATAGATGTTTGAAGATATATAATGATACAAAAAATATAACTGCAGACTATTTGTTAAACTGACTTTGGCATGAAATAAATCAACAAGAGTTGACATGTCATAAAACTAACCCACCAACATTTTCTCCTTTTCTCCCCCCCCCCACCTCATATAAAGCCTGTTCATGTCAAGTAGAGCTTTGTGCATGTTCATTAGTTTGCTTGTTCATTAACAGTATAGGTTTTCTTTTTATCCAGGTGTAATATAAGTTCTATCTTCAATAATTATCTACTTGTGTTTGACTAACTCTAAATTTAAAACAAATTCCAAAAGATTATTGATATGTAATTATTAATAAAGATTCAGTTGCTTTAAAAAAAATAAGTGATCTATTGAGAAAGAAATAATGAAAACTGTTGATTTCTAAATATAATTAGATGTACTCAGAGAAAAATGAATTTTTTTAAATAGGTTTCCCTCATTTGAGACCAACCTTGTAGCACCTAATTTTAAATGGAAATAATCAGAAAAGAAATAAATTAGGTGGTAATGAGGTCTGTTACAACAAATTTAAATATCATATTTAATTCAAATATCATTTTTATGTAATTGTGATTTTTTTCTCCTGAGAAATTAAAAATTCAAAATAACTTATGTTTAAATGCCAAAAAAAAAAAAAAAAAAAAAAAAATTCCCTCAAAAATATACTCCACTATGAAACCAAGAAATACTACCCCCCCCCACAGACCTTTAACCCTACCAACCAACATACACAACAAACCACTCTAAGACAAACTAACCAGTCTAGGAATAAGTCATACAAACCACCTCCCAAACAATCAGGAACCTCACCAGCTCCTCCACATGCGCTAACACTAATACAGGCATTTACACCATTCCATGCAATGACTGTAACAAAAGCTATATCAGAGAAACCCAACGAAGCCTTGACAAAATGCCCTATTCACACACAGCAGACTTCAATCACACATTGCTGCTCAAACCCATACATAAGAGCCTGCACCGCTTATGCAAATCAGCACTCATTGCAAACTGCAGAGTGGTGAAGCAAAGGCAAGGATTCTTCAACCTAGACATAGCTATTGCAAAAAACGTAGCTCACGAGAAAAGAAAAAAAGAAATCAAAATTAAAAACCAATAAGAACAGATTAAAAATTTTTTTTTTAAAATCCAAACAAATATTCCACTCCTAATGGTTCACAAACTTCTTTTGACAACCATCATAATACACTGACCTACACTCTGATTATCAAATTTCTTCAAAAGCAACACACTGACCTCCACACCCCACATACAAAAATCCACCCTTCTGTCCTTTCCTTACTCAATTACCTTTTAAATATAAAAGCAGAATCTAAATGCATTTATCTCAACCACATCTTTAAGGAATTCTCTAAAATATATTCAAACAAAAATATTCCTGGCCCCTCAGTACACAAACCTTAGCCACACAGACATCACACACTGACTTACACTCTATCAAATTTTCTTCAGTCAACCGACTAATCCCGTAAAAATACCATTCCCCACATACTAAGCCCACCCTAATTTTCTCATTCCTCTTTCCACCCTTACCCAATTACATTTTCAATATAAAAGTAGAATGTAAAAGCATTTGTCTCTATAAAATTTTGAAAAAGCTTCAGCCAACAATGTGAAATATCAATTGAATTTAGTTGCTGTGTTGTTATATCCACTTTTTTCCTCTATTTTCAACCACATTTTGTCGGATTTATTCAATCCTTCACTCCTTATATATGATGTGTTTAAGAAATCATTTTCATTAACTTCATGTGTATTAATAAATACCGGTGGGTGTTTGCCATAAGAGCAATTTGAAGAATAAGGTTAGGGTAATCATATAGTTGCTAGGGCTTGACATGACCAGCCGGTTGATCCGTTCAGGCCTCTTTGGCTGCCCATCTAAAAGCCTAAAATGGAGTGTTGCATGTCATGGGACTGCTTAGTACCTGGTTCATGGTCCACTCTGCCACCATGATCCTGTCCTCAGGTATTATGGGTTGCTAGCAGGTGGCCCCATAGGGAATGGACTTATCCCTCTGCAAAGGTGCAGTCAGTATATTCTACAACCCCATCTAACAGGGCAATTATTAATTTGTATTCTTGATGTTCTTAACACATTTTTCAGCCAATTCATTCTACCACCTTCGTTAGTTGTATAATCCATTAAGAAAAAAAAAAAAAAAAAAAAAAAGAATTGAAAATTTTTTTTTTATTTTTCATGGAAAATTTTTCATGGTAAATAACTTAAAATAGAAAGAGAAAATGGTTACTGATATATTGATAAAATCATTCCATTCCTGCAAAATTAAATAATGGAGGCACAAGTAGCATAATGGTTATCATTGTAGGAAATGGAGTCGGCAACCAGAGTTAAAATAAGAGACAGAACTATTTGCATTTCACTTGGGAAAGGCATGAATCCCCCCTAGATATGGGTAACTAGTAGGACAAACTGGTGCCTTGAGACTGTCAGGCAGTTCAAATCAGCTGTACTTTTAAAAATTGACCTTATGTCACATCCTGCTCATGTCAGGAGAGTTGGGTAATCATATAGAGCATTAGGTAAACCAAGTATACAGGTGATTCTAAATTAAACATGAGAGTTCTCCAATACACACTTTGCTAAGCCAAAAAAATCCTAGTGTTGAAAATCTCTACTTACCTGATTTATACATATGGTTGATAAGCTAATATATGAAACTTCTTTCAATTTGCCTACTCTCTTAATAATGCTCCTTATCAAGTATATGGACCTCATTCCAGAGGGAATAATATATACCTTTTTCCCCCCCTACTGATTTTCCCAACTCACCTTTGTACATATGGTTTTTGTGTTATAGTCTGATGGTTATTTTCCCCTTTTATATATGCTTTTTCCACATTTTGTAAATATCTTATTGTTGTTTTAATATCCTCACATACAGCTGTATTTTATACTATTAGTATTGTATGAACAAGATGGCTCAGAGTAAAACACTTTATTACTATCACTGTATAATAAGTAAAAACACACAATAACTTAAAGAGTAATTTTGTATGTAAAATCTTTTAAAGTTACCATTTTATTTAAGAGGCTTGTAATTAGTAAGTATTTGTCCCAGATCTATTAATGATGCCATTCATACAAAATTTATTCATTTTGTTTGTGAAAGGCATAAATCCATTTCTTCTTCCTTTCAGTTATTGGTAAATAGTAGGACAGACTAGGTTCTTTAGCCTTAGTTAGGCAACCATTGACAAATCCTGGTCATGGCAGAACATTTGCTATATATATATATATATATATATATATACACACACACACATTTAAAAATGTTCAAAGTCAATTATCATATGTATAGTATATATCTGCCTCCTCACATGGTCAAGTTTAGAAACACTCAGACCTTACCTCTTTAGGTGCAATGGGGAGCTCCTCTGCTCTATCCATGCATAGTAAACTTTTAAATACCTCATTTTTTTATGAATGAATTTTTAAAAATTTTCCCATATAGTTATTTAAAAAAATCTTTATTTCTCATAATACCTGGTGTATTTTTCCTTTTAGAGATTGCAAAAATCTTAATCCCTTTCCTATCAAAGTACTGAATATATTTCATTTTTTAAATCTTTTTTTAACTGTTTAATGTATAATGGTCTCATTACAATTTGATATTGAAATAAGAAATAATATAATCTTAATGTTCTTTTGGATAACAATGATTGGATATCTTTTGGCTGTAGATTATACCAACTGCACCTTTGCATAAGAGTAAGGCCCACCCAATGAGGCCACATGTTGTGGCTGAGCAGTATGTGACTTGAGTTTTAAGTAGTCCTGTGACATGCAACACTCTACTTTGGCCCTTACTTGGGCTAGACAGGCTGTCAGAGAGACCCCATCCAATCAGTCAGCTGGTCATGTCAAGCCATAGCAACTATATGATTGTCCTGACTGTATTATTCAAATTGCTCTTATAGTAAATACCCATCCCTTTTTATCATATTGGTGATAGAAGTCTGTGGCTGAGGGTCAACCATCAGTATTTATTAATACACATGAAGTTAATGAAAATCAGTTCTTAAACGAACAAATATATAATTATCTGATATACTTTATAATTTGCCGTCAAATCTTTATCTGTTGGTATTCTGGCCATTTAAGTAAATAATATATATTTTATCATCTATGTTGGTCAGTTTTAATTAAATAAAAAGGGATTTGTTTATGTATATCAAAGGAAACTTAATTAACATAAGATAATTTGTATAAGCATTTTAGAAATAAGAATATATCTAGTGTTCAAAAGCTTTTTCCACTGATTATATTTATAAGATATTTATTGAATTTATATTTGATATTTACAACAATATATATATATATACTCATTCTAATATAACTAATGGTACATTCTTACTGCATATTTGTTTTTATATCCTCACAAGAGTATTGTCTG
This sequence comes from Doryteuthis pealeii, assembly GCA_023376005.1. Taxonomy (NCBI): domain Eukaryota; kingdom Metazoa; phylum Mollusca; class Cephalopoda; order Myopsida; family Loliginidae; genus Doryteuthis; species Doryteuthis pealeii. The sequence goes on from CM042145.1 coordinate 110,702,042, forward strand.
AGGTTAATTCATAGAAAAAATACATGAAGACTTTAGAAAAAGTTTTAGTTTAAAAAAATTAAAATTAATGAACTTTTGAAATAATGCCACAAAATTCAGAAAATAAATTTAAAGAGTTCTATCAATATACTTGATATAAAGTCCACACATTACAACTTCACTCCTAAATCTCTGAGGGTGCCATAATAAAGGGAGTTTACTGTATATAATCCCCCCATATAGCACTGGTCTAGCTCAGTTGATAGAGCATCCACCTAGGAACCACAAGGTTTGATACCGGCCTATGCCAACTCAGTGCATGAGTAGCACAACTTGGATGTGGGGAGCTAATGGTAGATGTGGTTTCCACCTCAGACACAAAAACAATCTCCCTAGTGCTAGTGAAAGGGATATAAACACTTGCTGTCTAGCTGGCTTTACTTACTGTATATAATGCATATGTGTGCACACGCACACACACACATATATATATATATATATATATATATATATATATATATATATATATGAGAGAGAGAGATTGAAAAGAAATATACCTTTATATGTGTGAATGTTCATTAAGTTGTGCATAAACCATAATATATGTATTATTGGAAAATTGGTGTTTTTATCAGATGAACCAAACTACTCTTACCATTATTAGTTTTAAAAGCAGTAGATTTATTCTTGTATTTGTGTTGTTGTTATAATAATAATATATAATGATGATAATAATAGAACAAATTGTCAAATAAAACTGTTTGCTGTAAGGCTGTATCAGTGGCTACTGTTGAGCAGCTGGTAGCTTGTCATGAAAGGAGGAAAAAAAAGGAAAACATTTCAGGTACTATCCCATTATGTCACTTTCTAAAACTGGTATCCCGACCGGCTCAACTCGCCGTATAATCTGAATATCTATTGAAAAAGGGTTGAATGACACTAAAATTAATCCATCTGAAAAGATAGGCTTTAATCTTTTAATCCGGTTTAAATTATATACTCATTGCTTTTTGTAACCAAATGCACTGATATCAGATAGAATAAGTAGTTGGTTTCAAAAGCAGTCATTAAGCCAAATGGGGGGGAGGAGGATCTATATAAATTGTTGATAGCCGATCCCAACCTTGAACCTGTATTTTATGTGTGTGTGTGTGTGTGTACTTATGTGCATTTACCACTGACCTCAGCCACCTTCATCATTTCATCGAGCATCCCATCATCATTACCACCCAAATTTGGATAGACTCTTGTGCAGAAACTTAAAATTCAGTTTGTTCATTTTTTTTAAAACTCTGAGTAGACCATTGAACAGAATCAAGGTACAAAATTTTCAAGATTCTGTCTTGTATTTGTAAGTAGCTCATCTTTGTGTGTTTTTTTAATTTTTTACATTGTTTCCTACATTGTTGAAATTTGTTATTATTAATAATAATCTTTAACTCCTGATATCATTATTATAAATGTTGAAGTGTGTGTGTGTGTGTGTGTGTGTGTGTGTGTGTATTGGTATTAGTTGTTTTTTTGTTTTTTAATGTACAAGTTCTAAAGCAAAAATTTTGAACTGATGTTGATTTAGAAAGAGACAAAAGGAAAAAAAACAAAAAACAAAACCCAATTAATTACTTTTCATTTGACGTAGTTTTAGTGGTTGTGACGTGGCCCAGTATATTTCTAAGGAGCAGAATCAAGTCGACATTTACTGTTGAAAGTGGACTGAATAGTTGTACAGTTAATCAATATTACACTCTAGACTTGTGGATCAGTGGCAATGAATGGGTGCTGTGCTCCTAGGCAAGATCAATAGATGAACCAACCCTCTGCTTCTCATCACTAACCTTGATGTGTTCGGATTTGATCCAATTTTAGTTAAATGTAGAGAAGGGATTGGAGGGCAGGTGTTATAAAAAAAGATAAAAATAAAAAAGAAAAGAAAAAGGTGAATTTTGCACAAAATATAATTTTGTTTTATACACCTGAATTTTTCATTTTTATATTGATGACCCAGATTAAAAAAAAAAAATCTAGTGAGACTTCATTTATTTTTGTTTTAATAATAATAATAAAAACAACAACAACAATGATGATAATAATAATAATAATGAAATAAAAACCAATTAGGAAAAATACATGTATTATTTAACTCTTTGCATCTGGGAGGGGTTGGTATTTGTGCCACTAACTAGAAGTACATAAACCCAAACAGACAGAATTTCAGCTGTAGGTTCCCCCACTTCTACATTCTATTGCCAATAAAATGTTACATTAAAAAATAAAATATATTCTAGATTGTCTATAGAATATTGTAATCTCTTATTTAAACACTTTACAAGTTGTTAAATAACAGATTACATTTTATATTTTCAGTTATTTTTCAAGCTCAGGGTCCCAGGGTGAGAAGCCTAAGGTCATGAGGAGGTTTATGATTCTAAGAGTTAATGACTGAAATTATTTTGTTTGAATCTCTGGTATCTCTGACTAGTGTCATCATCTTGGTTGCTATTGTATTCACAACATTTTGGCCATTGTATCCTCTGGCCTTATTTATAGACTCTGTCACAGTCGGTAACCTTCTGTGAATTTCTAACCAAACTCTTTATTCAATCCATAGAATAAGAATTGTCTACCTGCGTGGATTGAATAATAACCTGTACAGTTTGAAATTCCCGGAAGATTACTGATTACAACAGACACCTGAAGAAGGTTAGAGGGTACAACAGCTGAAAATGTGACTATAATAACAACAACAACAACAGATGAGAGAACACTAGTCTGAGTAAATCAGTGAATAATCTGTGAAGATAAACATGATAGTGAAATCTTTCTTTTTTTCCCCACTTCAGTCTTTGATTTGAGCAGATGTCAATTGTATCTTTGTTTATCATCAGCTGCAGAAATGAAAGGCTAATTAGATGAAAAGCAAATCTTACTCTAGTTAATTGTTTTTTGTTTGTTTTTAAATGAAGAAGTAAAAAACAACAAAAATCACACATGTCCCAGTCGGAGTGAAAGGGTTTAAACAAGCCTAATCATGTGTAATATTTGTCTTTCAATTTTTAAGACAATTTTTAGATTTATTTAAAATTTTGTTTATTTTAAATAAATTTCCGTTGATAATTATTTTTGATAAGCTCAGTCAGTAGAGCATCCACCTAGGAATCATAAATTTCTGCGTTTGATACCGGTCTTCATTAACTTGGCACATGAATAGCACAACTTGGGTAATTTAATCTGTGCGGTAAAGCATCTGGGAGCAGACAAAAGGTTTGGCGCTCCACCTTAGCAAAACAATCTCCCTGGTTTAGCACTAGTGAAAAGGGGATAGGCTCTCTTGCTGATACCAACAATAAGCCACTCTCCCAACTTTATTAAAAGAAACGAAACTACAGAATAATTTAGATATCAATTTAAAACTTTTGCAGCAACTACTGTTGTAATTATCTCTAATTTGTCGATTGATTGGTTTTAATTGCATGCCAACTTGTCTAGGGTTATATTATGCCTAGAGGTTACAGAATCACATTCTTCACTCTTTTTCCCCCTCCCCCACATTGTTCTATCAAATACAGAATCTATTTGGCTCACAGATGGGACTGTAATAGATACTAACACTCTGAGCCAGGGTGGACCTGGGAGTAATGATAATTAAGGGGTACTGTACACTCCCCAGATCTCTAGAACTGGAGCCTCATCATCATATGCAGTTTGGTGTTATACCCAGGACAATCCATTTTTTTGAAAGGGGGAGGGTCTTACCCCTTCTGCATGGGATACAGTCAGTGTATTCTGAGTGGGTTGTAATTTACCAAAGATCTAGATTTGAATTCAATGTTTATGCTAAACTAAAGTCTTAATTCTTTTGGTGCTGAGAGCAACTCAAAATGTCTAAATATATTTAATGTGTGATGGCAAGATGCAACTTTAATTCACATTACTTAAAAATTTTGTGTTTCATATGATAGCTCAGTTGGTAGAGTATCCAGCTTGGAACCACAAGGTTCCAGGTTCAATACTGGTCCTTGCCAACTCAGCACATGTGGTAAACATAGCCTGGTGTAGTGTTAGTGAAAAGAGTGTGGACTCTCTTGCTGTCTGCCTAATAATCATAATAGGCCACTCTGCCTACTTAAGATATAACACAGCCCTAAAAAAAAATATAGGATCAGTTTTTAGAAATTTAGAATAAAAATTGATATTTATATTTTTAGAAAGTTAGCTCAGTTGGTAGAGCGTTCGGATAGAAACTATAAGGTTTCTCGTTTGATACCAGCCCTCGCCAACTCAGTGTATGAGTAGCACAAACATGTGTGTGGCGCTCCACCTCAGACATGAATACAATCTCCTTGGTCTAGCGCTAGTGAAAAGGGGATAGACTCCTGCAATTGGCTGATACCGACTTTAGGCCACCCCAACGACTTTACTGACTTTTACTTTATATATACACACACACACACACTGAAGAGGTGCATGCTGTGTAATGGTTATCATCATAAGAAATGGACTTGACAAGCAAAATTCAAATCTTAGACAAAATTGTTTGCATTTCACTTCACACTTAGGAAAAGCATGAATGCATCTCTCCTCAGTCCAGCTATGGGTAAATAGTAGGTCAAACTGCACATTTTAGCCTTGATACGGCAACTGGTCTAGGAGAAGGAAAACTCTGAATTCAAACCAGCTGTACTCAGCTGTGTTGCATCCTGTCCGTGGTAGAGAGGTTGAGTAAATACATACAGTGTGTCCTAAGAATGATACTATGCTGATTTGGCATAATCTTTTATACCCAGCTATGGACTAAATAGTACCACTACTATTCTTCTACAAGGGTGGCTTTGGCATTAAATAACCTACAAAGGTTGATATACCATTAAACAAAAAACAAAAAAACAAATCTTTTATGCTGATGAGCATTTCTGTGTCCTGAGCATGACACTAAACTGCATCCAGTGATGAGGCTCCAGTTCTGAAGCTCTAAGAAGTTATATGAATAGATATGTAATTTTTAAAAAATTTTTTATTTTACCAAACCTGTCCGCAGGAGCTGGATGCAACACAAGGTCAATTTTTTAAGCAGAGTTTAACAGGTTTGAATTCAGAGTTTTCCTTCTCCTAGGTAGATTACCTAGTCATGGTTAAAGAGCCCAGTCTGCTGTACTATTTACCCATAGCCGGAGGGAGAATAGTTGGATGCATACCTTTCCCAAGGATATTAGCATTATATGAAATGCAAACAGCCTCGTCCAGGATTTGAACTCACGTAAATGAGTCCATTTCCTACGACTCTAACCATTACACCACGCGCCTCCAGTGACTATACTAGAGTCACTCCTTCATTGCATTTAACCCCAGTCCACTCTGACCTGCAGTGGTAGTACCTATTAGGGTCCCAACTATGAATCAAATTTGAGATTTGAATCAGATTTATTTGAGATAATGTTTTAAGTAATTGTGAAGATAACTGGGGTAACCATAACTGTTAAACTAACTTCAACATAAAATAACTCAACAAGGATTGACATGACATGTCATCCAACCTACATATACGTACATAGTAGTTAATCAATAAATAACACAGCTGTTGTTTTTACAGCAGCATACGTAGGAAATGGTGTATTTACTCTCAGAGGAAACCATGTAATCATTTTTTTTTTTTAATCTTAAAAAGATCAATGAAATTTTTGCTCGTTTTTGTGTCCTTTAAATGTAGCTAATTAAAGAAACTGACATTTCACTACCAACTTGGCACCTAAACTATCATTGTTAGTGAGTTCAGTTTGCACTGGGTGCTCCATAGTTTTAGCCTTATGCCAAACCGTCTGTCAATAAACATAGTAATCAGAACTAATTATGGCAATCAAAATAGCTTTCCTTGTTAGTATATTATGTATACATATTCACCAACCCCTCTGCATGGTAAGGATGTGACATGTCAATTTCATAAAAGGAGTTTTCCTTCTCCTAGTTGCCTAACTAGGGTTAAAGAGCTCATTATGACCTACTATTTACCCATAGCTGGATGGAGAATAGTTGAATGCATACATTTCCCAAGAGTATTAGCACTGAAATGAAACCAGCCTCATCCAGGATTTGAACTCGTCTCGCCATGTCCATTTCCTACGATGGTAACCATTACACCAGGCACCTCCACAGTATATTATGTATATGTACGTATATCTTATACAGAGGTTCTCGTGGTGTAATGGTTGATATCATAGGAAATGGTTACGGAAACCCAAGTTCAAATTGGGGATGAGGCTCTTTGCATTTCATATTACGAAACGTGTGTATCCAACTATTCTCCCACCAGTTATGGGTAAAATAGTAGGGCAGACTGAATTCTCTAACTTTAGTATTACAACTAGGAGAGGTGAAAACTGAATTCAAACCTGTTAAACACCATTTAAAAATGAACTTTGTTGTATCCTGTTCATGCAAAGGGGTTAGGTAAATACATGTATATGTAGTTACCAACCTCTCTGCATGAGCAGAATGCAACACAAGGTCAATTTTTTTTTTAAGCAGAGTTTAACAAGTTTGAATTCAGTGTTTTCCTTCTCCTAGACTGGTGGCCATACCAAAGTTAGAGAGTCCAGTCTGCCTTACTATTTTAACCATAGCTGGAAGGAGAATAATTGGATTGATATCTTTCCCAAGGATATTAATGCTATGTGAAATGCAAACAACCTAGTCCAGGATTTAAACTTGGTTTGCAGTGTCCATTTCCTATGATGATAATAACCATTATGCCACAAACACTTTAACATAAACATAGATAATTTGGAGTAATCCTCTAAGACAATAATATAAGTAAATTCATGTTTATACTCTGTATTCTTTTTCTGATCCACCCCTGATTAATGAGCCTCTATTGACAGCCTGTTTTAGAAAACTTTCTAGTCTTTCTGTTCAGCATAGCATAAATATCTGGCTTTTTCTACCTTCAAATTCTTAGTATCTTGTTCTTTATGAAAAGAATGTTTGTTTTTATGCTTGTGTCAGAGATACTTGCATTCTTATTCTTTCAAATCATTTCAACTATAACAATATACTTTTATATACAGCATTTGTGTTTTTAGCATTTTTTTTTTAAAAACTTTTGTACTACTATAAAGTTTGACTTTATAGGAGTACAAATAGTCATTCCTAAAGGCAAACACTTGCTTATCAGTTTAAATTGTTTTTATTAATCTGCTTAGTAATAATATAGTAATAAATATTTGCATTTTTTTTGCAATATTTTACAATAGTTTATTAAATGCCTTTATTTTTTAAATCTAATTGTCCCTCATTGCATAACTTAGTGGCTACTGCTGTAGCCACCAATTGTCTGGTTACTAATGGGAACATGAAGCAAGCTTTTACCATATTAGTATTTAAAAATTCTGAAAATAAATTTCCAAGCCAGAAACCAATGTTATAGCCTTTATCCCCCCTACCCCCGGTCACCAGAAATTCAAGCCTTAAGAAGTATTTGTGTTGTCTTTACATTTGTAGTATGAGTAATTGCTTCCTAGGGGTATAAACATTACCCTCTTGGTGATATTTATTAACTTATAAGTCCTCACAGAAACATAGTTCGGTGTTACTAGTTTAATAGTCAGCTTACCGTGTATATTAAAATAGAACTCAGCCCAAAATATTATGTTTATGAATTCAAAGAGTAAAAATCTTGACAAAGTCTTTTCTAATTTTTATCCCAATGAAATATGCCATCATTTCCAAACCAGCAAAATATATCTGATATTTGACTACCTGAAGTCTAACAGTTCTACAGCTATATAAAATATTCCATTTTCCTTTGCTTCATGAATGGTTTTCTATGTATACATTGCACATAAAACTTTCCTAATGGGGTTTCCTGCCTCCAAATTAAAATTTTATACATTTATTTTGTCTGAATCTTTAATTCCTTATCAGCTTCAGGCACAGAATAATTTATCTCAGTCCACATAATTTGCTCATGTAATTAAGTAGTCATAATTTAGTTGGGCTATGTTGTACAAACCACCATTAATCTTATATAATCCAATTCTACTTTTGGTTTAATCCACTTTTTACAAATGCCTTTTTAAATATAAAAGAAATGAATTGGAAAAACGATAACTATAATCAAGTTAAGTCAAAGTCATCCATTGATATTAATTGGTATTCTTTTTTTCGTATTGATGGCTTTTTACTCCAAACTCAAGGGCAAAGTTATTTTTCATGTGATGGACAAAGGAATGTTATCTCCATGTGTTATATCACTTGCTCTCATGACTGTGAGTGCAAGACCTACCAACACAGGTTCCTGACATTAGTGCATGCCATCTTGAAAGATTTAGCAGCTTGGCCTATGATAGTGTCAGAATGAGTAGTTAATTGTCAACCATCTCAAGTTGGTTGGATTGGACACAGCATTGCTTGAGGATGATGGCTTTTAAAATAATCTAATACAATACTCTAAGTACAAATAAAACTTCTATTGATTCATCTTAAATAGCATTCCCTAAAATAATGAACTAATTTTAATATAACTTTAGAGTGGATACCTGTTATGTTAAAGTAATTTAGAATACTGATAGAAAAACAGGTTAAGATCACTATTATAGTGTCAAGTTATTGACTGACTTCCTGCCTTGAAATTATAAGTTTCATATAGTAATTAACATTATTAGCCTGTCTGTTGGAACAAAAACATTGGTGTCTTTACTTGAAAATCTATCTTCTGAAAATTTAACCTAGCTGACAAAAGCAAAACAAAATAGTAATTGGGATCCAATTATTATTATTACACTTAGTTAAAAATTTTAGAAAATTTTCAATCTTTGTAACCAGCAAACACTCTGGATCTATATCCCCTGGGGGTGGGGGGGGGGTTAGATTCATAAGGTTTCATCAACAAAAGTAGATCTACCAAATTCCATTCTAAAGTTGGAACTATTTTAATAAAAAGATTGTTTTAAATTAGTGAAATCCATGTCTGATTTAAGGATTTGTTGGTTGGTTTAATGGCATATCAATCCTTGTTAATGCCAAATCTTTTTAATATATCTATATATGATTTGTTTAAGAAATGATTTTCATTAACTTCATGTATATTAATAAATACTGGTAGTTGGCCCTAAGTCACCTCCTTCTAGCATCCAAATGATAAAAAGGGTTGGGTGTTTGCCATAAGAGCAATTTGAAGAATATGGTTGGGACAACCATATAAGGGGTTTGGGCTTGACATAACCAGCCGATTGATCAGATGGGGCTCTCTCCAACTGCCCATTTAGCTCAAGTAAGAGTGGAAGTAGTGTTGCATGTCATGAGACCACTTAGTACCACAGTTACAGACCACTCAGTTTTCCATGGTCAACACAGGTAGCCCTATTGGGGAGGATGTCTTACTCCTCTGCAGAGGTGCAGTCAACGTATTTTATAGACCCAGCCAACAGGGTGGGTGATTTAAGGAATATTTTATGAAGCCAGAATATTCAGCTAAGAAAAAATTCTTTGCATCTTATCTGTTATAAATTTTATTTACTGCTAAATAAGGTGTCCTGAGTATGACACTAAACTGCATCTGTCGGTGAGGGTCCAATTATAGAGTGTGGAGTACTCCTTTATTGATATTACACCTAGGTCCATTTTGACCTGGAGTGGTAGTACGGGTTAGGGTCCCATTTATGGGTTAAATAGATCAAAAAATGAGTTTTACAAAATGTGTTTACGAAAAAAAAAAAATTTAATATCCAACAAGAGTGAATAAAACAAAAACGTCTTCACCATAAAATAACCCAAGGATTGATATACCATGAAATCAACCAATCAAAATAAAAGATTTTTTTTTAAAAACCCTAAGGGCAGTAGCACTGAAATGCTTAGTAATGGAAAATAAAGTTGCAACACCATGAGGACAGAGCTGATTTCAACTTTGATACAGTATGTTCATTGGGTGACAGTACTGTTAATACATTCCCTTATTTTGAAACCTGTGCATGTATTGATCTGTATATGTGATAATTACCTGTACTAGCAGATATATGCACCCTCCGGGTGCAAGTATTTAAGTTTTGATATAATAAAATATCATTAAATTAGAAAGGCTAAGGAAACTGACTAAGAATGCAGATAAAAAGATCTGCAACAGAGGGGGTATAATCGAAAAATAGAACAACTTTGAAACTAACTATTCCATCATTTTCCATTACTCCCCTCTTTCATTGGTAAATTTTCCTAATTTAACTATTTAGTTAAAATAGGAAGTAAAGGATAATATTACAGTTATTTCTTCTTGTAAGTAAATTTCTTTTAAGATTTATCCACGAGATTTTTGTTTATATTTCTTAAGATAAAACCAAACAATTAGAAATCAATAATACCAAGCACATATTTATTAAAATAAAATGTTAAATATCAATATGCAAATTAGCCTTCTTGTTCAAACTGTAAACCGCTATTTTGCTGTATATATAAATACAATTGCATGTTATTAGTACGTAGATATGGTCAACAGTATTAATAATGTAAAACAATTTTTATTAATAACTGAAGGTTTCAAAGAATGAAATTATGGAGAATTTGACGTAAATAATTAAGGGAATTGTGACTTGAGTAGTAATATAGTTTCGGTTACAGACAGAAAAACACACAATCTCCATTATAATAAGATATTTAGTATTGGCTAAATAGAATCATATATTGAAGGTGTTGCAGTTTTATTTTCCATTAATGTATGAGCAACAAGCATTCAGTTTATACCACAAAACTTGAAAAAGTCAAAAAAAGTTATAGATTATTTTAATATTTACTTGATTTTTGCTGCTTAAAAAAAAAAAAAATCTAATTTTTGTTTTTCTCTCTTTTCATTTCAGATCATAAATTAAAGCGAGGTATATCAAATACAGTGGAAAATGTGTCTTTAGTGAGTAAGGTTCGTAATGATGTTCTGCAGGATATTGAGGAATCCAGCCATGACCATATGTATACCCAGACATTTGTTTTACCTGATCTGTCTGTCCATTCAGAGGAGTTCCGTAAATTTTTGGAGCAAGATCTTATTGAGACCTCAACTCGTGTATCATTAGAACAAGCTGGTAAGTTATTGTTTTTTTTCTTCATTTTTCCTAAGATTTTAAAGGCTTTCTTATTAGGTTGTTTGGAAAATAATGTCTTATTTTAGAATAAACTTTTATTTCAGAATTAATGAATTTAAACAGTGTTTTAATCAGTCAAAATATCATCTACACCTGTATGATAAAACTCAAAAAGGTTTTAATGTTGATGCCAAAGAATCTCTAAAAGCAATTTCTACTTCTCCTTTAGAATGGAATTTTTTTTATCATAAAAAAGTGTTCAGAGGCTTGAAAAAATGGTAGTTGATGGGTTAGATATCAAGAAAATATCACTGCCTTGTTGGCTGGGACTATAGAATATGCAGACTGCATCTCTGCAGAAGGATAAGAACCCCTCCCCCCAGTGGGGGTGACCTGTGATGCTTAAGAACAGAATCCTGGTGGCTGAGCAGTCTGACATACTCTACTTTGGCCCTTACTTGGGCTAGATGGGCAGTCAGAAAGGCAGTGGTGTAATGGTTAGTCATAGGAAATGGACTCGAGTTCAAATCCTGGGTGAAGCTACAGTTCACATAACGCTAATATTCTTGGGAAAGGTATGAATCTGACTACTTTCCCTCCAGCTATGGGTAAATAGTAGGGCAGACTGGGCTCTTTAACCTTGGTTAGGCAACCAGTCTAGGAGAAGGAAAACTCTCCTCTGATCAATCAGATGGTCATGTCAAGCCCTAGAACCTATATAATTGTCCCAACTGTATTACTCTTATGACAAGCCCCCCAACCTTTTTATCATATATGTGCTACAAAGTGGTAATTGAGGGTCTTAGTGTACCTAGTATGACATTAAACTGCATCTAGTGATGAGGTTTCAGCTCTAGAGTACCCTTTCATTGCCATTATACACAAGTCCAAGACGCAGAGTGGTATTACCTGTTAGGGTCCCATCTATGGGTTAAATAGATCAAAAAATGAGTTTAAGAAAAAAAAAGGTTAAATACCCAACAAGAATGAATTAAACAAAAACTTCTTTCAGCATAAAATAAACCAAGATTTGACATATCATAAAATCCAACCAGGAAAATATGGTTGATGTGGCAGTCTAATATGTAACACAGACAAGATTGAAATCATGCAAAAAAAAAAAAAAAAAAAAAAAAAAAAAAAAAAAAAAGTAAACACATCACTTCTTTTTCCATGTTCATGATTAGGGGTTCAAAATCAAATTCTGAAATAAATGACAAAATTAATAAAGACGACACTTTAATCATTTAGGAATAGATTCTTTTATACAATTACAATCTATTAATAATGGAGATTCACTTCCGATTTTTGTCTGTAACAAAAATTATGTCACTGTTTACGTCACATTACCCAAAATCATCATAACATAGAATAAATGCACTCAAAATTTGAACATGCAACATTAGACAGTCCTCATTGTTTTTTAAAACAAGTTTTAATAAATACATGACTGGTATTATATATCTATATATAGTTTGTTTTATATTAATACATATTTAAAGTTTACATTTCAAATTGTTTTATTTTTTAATCCTTTAATGAATTTGATGATTTTACTTACTTAGGGTACAAACTCGCTGACATTGAATATTTTACTCCCACCCCTCAGGCAATATGTTTCAAAAATCTATTTTTACATCGCCCAGAGGGTGTTTTTATTTTGTACTAGTTAAACTAAAGTGAGAACAGTATTTTTCGAACAACCTTATATTTCTTTAAATGAAACTCAAAAGAAATTTCATCCAAAGCAGAAATTTAGGACAATAGCCTGTAAGCAATGTTTGAAAAAATATATCTGCAAAACTTCCAAAAACTTAAAGGAAAGAACAGATTACTAAAATAAGCAACATCCTTCTTTTTTCTAATCACAACATGCTTAATGTTTGACACAAAACAATGAAACATAGAAAGTTCTTTAAATCGATGAGTATCCTGCAGTTAACTTACTGTTGTTTTTTTTTAATACAACATACCCACTTTCCTCATCAAATTAATACAAAGGATGTAAAAAAGCTGACCACTTGTTACAAAAATGAAAAATAAAAATAAGCATATGTATATGCTCTATAGAAATTATGTTGCAGTGTAAAATTAGTTTTTTGGTAATAAACTCTTTTGCATTCTGATGATGCAAGACCAAAATATGTCAATCTGATTTGCAAAACTTTCTTATACTGTTAGATTTCATTCCAAACCATATATGTATAAGTAAATAGTGTTCAATATCATGGATAGAATATGTATATCTAAGTTAGAGTAATGTGGACATATAGTCAATGGAACTTGGTTACTGACAATTTCTCACCTATGCAATAAGTTTGGAGAATTACATAGTAACCAAGTACCGTTGGCTTCATGTCCACACAAATCCATCAACAGATTCCTGTTCTTAAATGACAAAATGGCCTGAAATCTTTGTTGTATAATGTCTCATTTGTAGAGAAGCTTATTATTTGTTACATAAATTGAAGTTTTCATTATTAGGATATATATATATATATATATATATATATATATATATATATATATATATATATATATATATTAATATAAAAGCAATAAGACAAACTAATATTTCTTTTAGGTTATTTATTTTTATTGTTCTCAACTAGTTTCAACTTTAGGTCATTGTCAGAAGTTTTTGTGAAAAGAATTGTTTTTAGAAATTTCAAATGTTTGACAAGTCACAAAAGAAGGGACCAGAAAATGTACTGGTGAAGTGGCATGTCCATATGTTGAATGTGAATAATCTTTTGGTTAAATTTTCTTGGATTGTCTGGAAGCATTAAAAAAAGGTTGAATTTTGGAAAGATATATATATATATATATATATATATATACACACACACACACACACACACACTGATCACCCACAACTCCCAAACCTAATTAAAAACTCATTAGCCAGGGAGTCCTCACCACAGGGACATTATATATACTAGCAAATATACACACCTCCAGGTGCAAGTATTTAAGTTTTAATCTAAAAAATATCATATTAAATTAGAAAGTCTAATGAAACTAAATAAGAATGCAGATAAAAAGATTTGAAACAGAACGGGGTGTATAATCAAAAAATAGAACAACTGAAACTTACTCTTCCATCACTCCTGTCTTTCATTGCTAAATTTTCCTACTTTAACTATTTAGTTAAAATAGGAAGTAAAGAATAAAATTACAGTTATTTCTTCTTGTTAATAGATTTCTTTTAAGATTTATACCTGCGATTTATGCTCATATTCATTACGATAAAACCAAACAATTAAAAATCAATAATACTAAACACATATTTATTAAAATCAAATTTTTTATATCAATATGCAAATTAGCCTTTCCGTTCACACTGTAAACCACTATTTTGTTGTATGTATATAGATATGTCCAACATATCTAACTCCAGTTTCGACCGGGGGGGGGGGTCTTGTGGCTTCGGCCCTGGACTGTACAAGCTAACATCATTGATCCCAGGGGGCCATCCCCCCAGGCAACACCTGCCCCCTAGATTTAAAAGGACAGGGCTGGGTTTATTGCCCAGTGCCTGAGGGGGAATGCCAACAAGATCAATGCATTTTTTTTTTAACCTGCCACCCATGAGCTTCGGTTTGTGGGTAGTCCCACATTAATAGGGCCTTGTGCCTAACCCGTACATGTGGGGTATGTGGTAAATATCCCAGTATGTAGATATAGTCAACAGTATTATCAATGTAAAATAATTTTATTAATAATTGAAGTTTAAATAAAAATAATAATTATAGAGAATGTGATGTAAATAATTAAGGGAATTGTAACTTTAGTAGTAATATAGTTTTGGAGAGACAGAAAAACTCACCATCTCCATTATAATAAGATATAATATATATATATATATATATATATATATATATATATATATATATATATATATATATATATATATATATATATATCTCATCAAACCAACTTTTAGCCCATGTGCCTGGTTCAATACTGCCCTTGCCATTTCAGCGTATGAGTAGCACAGGGATCTGTGCGGTAAAGTGAGGAGCTGATGGTAGGTGTGGCGCTCCACCTCAGATGCTAAAATAATCTCCTTGGTATAATGCTAGTGAAAAGGGGATAGACTACCTCGCTGTCTTGCTGATACCGACATTAGGCTGCTGTCTTTACTTTTATATGTGCATAAATTTTGTGTTTTGTGCAGTATATAAAGTTTACTGCATTAGATATTAGATTCCATAACTTTTTGCTTGAAATGTTTTCATTTGTTTGTTTTCAGGTCGTTTGAACTGGTGGGTCACTGTTGGAGTATGTCAGCGCCTAATGCCTATGGCCACCACAGGAGATGGCAACTGCTTGCTGCATGCTGCTTCTTTAGGTAAGTTCTCAATATTTCTTTGTACCAAGTCATTAAACTTCAGCATTTTACTGATATGGCTAACATGATTTTATTGAACCGTTACAAATGACAGGCTTATTTACATATCGATTGGCACGTTTGTTTGTCTATGGTTTTTGAAATGGTAGCATCAATCGTGTTAAGTTTAGAATGCAGGAACAGTGTGTGACTGAAATCCTTTCAAATCATTTGCAAACAGAGAATACAAATTGATACATATAGTGAGAGAGAGATTAAGTAATTGTTGTATACTTGATCATACAGTATTTACTATACTTGTACATTCAATTATATGTGTGCCAGACATATAGTAACTTGCAACAGTACTAAAACCTCGAGGTAGACGGTTCGCATAATGGTTCCATAATCCTTGCAGTCTCAGTAATCACCTCAATGTTCTTAGGCAGCTGTGTATAAATAGTCCTGGACCAGTGTATTCACTCTCCACACAGGTTTATTACCCATGAAAAAATATATTTGTCAGAATTTTCTTGTCAAACTCAGAAGCCTACATGGAACTTCAAGCCAAACCCTTTATTTAATCCATTAGATTGTTCTCATTCTGTTAAGCATTCTGTTATTTTTGCCTGTAGTTAGGATTGAACCTGCAACTAACATGTGATTGTCACTTAGAACTGTATTAATCCAACCCTTATACCCATTGTGCCATATGCTCAACTGGACAATTTAGAGTGAATTTTTAAAATCTATAAACCCAATGCTTTTTTTTTTTTTTACTTCACCTTACTCATATTGTGATTTTTTAAATTTTTATTATAATAAAAAATTTTAAAATCTAGATATATCTAAATAATACAAAAGAAAAATACATTTTTGAATTGAAAAGTTTTTAAGAAACAGCTATGCAAAAAGAAATGAGAATAACCCCAGTCATGGTTGTGTGACCAATTTTTAAAATTTTTTTTTAAGATTATGTAAATTTTGTTTTATATATTAGTAGATTACAAGTAACTGATGAAACAATCTACCGCAATTCTATAAGACTTTGAACCAATGCATTTCTTTTTCTTTCCCCGCTTAAATTGTAAAAGTGATTATAGTTGATCCAGGAAATAATTAAGAAATGTGTTGTTTAATCTAACATTTTAAAAAAAATTCCAAATGATCATTTCAGTATTTTCTTTATGCTTTTGTTGCCATGCCAACAGTGGCTGTATTCAATTTTTTTTTTTTTTTTTTCATTTAGAAATCGGTCTTTCTTCCTACACAAAAGAAAGACCTGGGAAGCTATTATTTTTTATCTTTATTATTATTCAGGGGAGATGGAAATATTTTAACCTAATTGCTTCTCACTTCTATGCCTGCCATATTTTTTAGAATAAATAAATAAATAATATATATCAATTATGCACATTAATTATTAGAACCTTTGTTTTGTTACAATGTGACATTATTTTGATTAAAATTATGATGTCTATACAGAAAGTATCCATCCACTTTAGATATCCTGAGGATCTTAATGAAAATAGGCAGCCAATAAGAAAACAATCTTACTGCACATATGAACATACACTCTCCCATTGAGTTACTTGGTCGGTATTGCAACTTCATGGAGTGAGAATGTGTAGTTTGTGACTGTCACATTTACAGCAAATAAGTAGCAAATTTTGCTTGAAATTAATCAAATGGTTCAAGGAGTAAAGATCTGGTATAATTTTTGTACCAATTCTTCAAACATGGCTGGGAATTTGTTGGAAGCTATTCGTATTATGGAAAGCCTTTAATAAGGAAAACAATCCCAAATGTTTAGTACTAGTGTGGAAAAAATTAAAGGACATCAGGGATTTGTAGTTTGAGAAATAAAAGAATTAGAAATTTGCATACTATCCGGAAAGTATCCAGCCATTTTAAATATCTTATTTATATATTTAGTAAAATAAACATTGCATTACTCAAGTCTATCAGGACCCTCAGATAAAATCTGAACTACCTACAATTGGGGCTTTTCCCCTATACTACAATTACCATTTAATGGGAATTTTCAGACCATGGATAAGATTAAGGAGAATGATAAAGGCAATAGATGATAATACCAAAACAAGACTTTTAAAAAAAGTGGAGGGAATGCTTGGATAACTGTGTGTGGCCTCAAAAAGGAGTAATCTGAAGACTAAGGTGTCATTGTGTTTTAGTTAGATCCTCCTGTTAACACTTTGTGGGACATGGACCTGAAGCCATACCACATCAGTGACAGCACTACGGTTTTGGTACTAAGTAGGTTTTTGTAGGTGGAGTTGCTAGCTTCACACCCCGGTTTTAAATTCAGTGTTTTTCCTTCTTCCTAGACTGGTTTGCCTACCTACCAGTCTAGAGATCCCAGTCTGCACTACTATTTATCCATAGCTAAAAGGAAAAGAATTGGATTTATGTCTTTCCCAAGTGTATCAGCTTGAAATGAAATGCAACCAGCCTTGTCCTGGATTTGAACCCATTTTCTATGATAACTGTTTCACCAACCATACTTTCATGATTGCCCTAGATACCCCCCCCCCCATTAATATTAGATGCCTGTGTCATTTCTGGACAGACCTCAGACATTCTGTTTAGTGGCATATCAACCACAGACTGCTCAGTGACCACAATTTGGCCTCAGGCTTTATCCCTCTACAGAGGTGCAATCAGTGTATTCTACAGCCTCAACCGATAGGGTGTAGAAAGTATAAAAAATATACAAATTGAGACTTAATTATAAGTAGTAGCTCAGTTATAAGAGATATCCAAGAAAGATTTGGTAAAAAAATAATTTACTGTTGACATGTAAGTAATACAGGAGAAATGGAATTACTGCTATAATTTATCCAAATGGCTAAGTTTTTAACAAATTCATTAGTAATATGAAAAGAGGAAGAATTTAAGTGACAAATAAGAATTTTAAAATCCTGAACATGAAGGAGATAGATACATCCTGTAATAGGATACCTAAAAGTGAGCAAAAATGTCTTGTATAAGGAACTAAGAGACATAGTTATAATTTTTTGTTTTCTTTTAATTTGATTTTAATAATGATCCTGTTTAAATGACATTTCATGATTAAGCATCTGTTTGATCTATAAACTATAAATTTCAATTGTTATAAACCCAGTATGAAAATATATGAAATATTATTTTTAAGTTGTTCCTGAACACCATCAAAGCTATGTTTAAAGTCTATTGTATATTTAATGAGCCAGTAAAATAATTTAGTTGTAAATTTGTTTAGTGTTAATTTCATTGATACAGAATCTAGGAAAAAAGAATTTAAAAAAAAAGCCAAAAAAAAAAAAACAACAACTTGCAGACATCTAAAGCTTTATTCTAGCCTCTAGCAATTCTGAAGATGAAATAGAACTTGAATAAAAATTAATATTAATGTTTTAATACTTTTTTCCTTTTTGTCAAATCTTACAGGAAACCAACTTTCTCTGAGTGCAGCTATTAGTTCAATTGATTATCATATCAGTCAATTGGTGGTTGTTCAGTTATAGGCAATTTATTTACTGTTCAATGATATCAGTGGGAAGTCAGGAAAAAATTTGTATGTGGTAATTCTATCTTCGCTGTTATTAAACATCCCTTTCTAACATGTTGGGATGTTCATATTTTGTAAATATAAGACTTATTTTTCTTAAATTTGGTTGGTAATATATTTTACTTCATAAAATTCCAAGAATTATTAATAATTAATGTAAAGAAAACAAAGCAGCATATTTGAAATACTTTTAAAACGGATTATGTTTTAAATTGATTTCTTGACATGATAAAAATGTATGAGGTGTGTTCAAAAAGTATTAAGACTGGATCTATATTTCCCCAAGATAGAAATGAGCTATGAATGACATTAATTTTCTTGAAAATAGTCCCTCCTGGGCATTCAACATGTTATTCCAGCAATTTTTTCATTGGCTGAAGCCCCTCTGAAACACTTTTTCTTTTCATATATTGTGAAACTTCACTGTTGTATTATTTTTAATGTCCTTCACATCATCAAGTCTTAATATTGAGATGAATTTTCAGTTTAGAAAACCCAAAAAAGGTTACACATAGTTAAGTTTGGTAAAGCTTCAGTCTCAATATTTTTTTATCATATCTTGTACATATGGGATAATCTCAGAAATGGTTTAAGATGTGTATTTTTTTAATTATTATAAAATGTGTGAGACATTCATTTATCTAGTGTTGGGTTGAAGAACAAATTCATAAAAACCTGTTATTTTATGTAATGTCATCTGAAAATAATAGAGTATGCTCATTGGATAATTAGATAATGAAAATTTAATTTTGGAAAATGATTAAGGTCATATCAATACGGGAAGAGGAAACTTCAAAAGTTTGACATTATTTCCCCTGATTTGTCTCTGGGAAGACTTTTTTCTAAAAATATCCATAATTATTAAGTGGGTAAGGCTGAAAAATATGAATAGTTGTTTTATAGGAAAAATTCTAATAATAATCTAATAGAATAACTTTCAAAATTATGCTTTATATAGTAATTATTATTCAAAATATTCTAAACTTGCTGATGAATATCTAGAATTTAAAAAAAAGGAAGACTTATTACAGATGAAACTAACCAGCACACACAAATATATAGAGAGGGAGGGGGCATTGTAATAAAAGACCCCCCCCCCTCTCTATATATATGAATATCCTTCTTTGATTTTACAGTGAATTGAAAAGACCAAATATCTGATTCATAGTAATCTAATACCAAGCATTACTTAATTAGTATTTAACTTATTTTTCCAACCCCCTTCACTATGAGCAGGATGTAACACCAGGTCAATATTTAAGCAGTTATATCTGGCTTGAATTTAGTTTTTCTTCTCCCAAACTGGTTGTCTAACCAAGGCTAAAACATCCAGTCTGCCTTACTGTTACCAATAGCAGGATTTGAACTTTAGTTGCCGATTCCATTTTCTATGATAATTACCGTTACACTAAACCTGCCCCAAAAGAAGTTTATATATGCATCTAAGTAGAATAAATTTCTCATTTAAACTTTATTTACCACTTATCTTTATTGAAAAGTAACTGATAGAAAATTCCTTAAACACATTGATTTAATATAAGAAGTAAAAAATTTTTTTAAATAAAAATCTTGCCAAGCACTTGAATGAAAGAATGTTGGCATTTAAAAAAAATCTTCACTGTCATATATATATATATATATATATATATATATATATATATATATATATATGTGTGTGTGTGTGATCAGGACATCGCAGTCCTTACATACTTTCATGTGTGCGTGCATGCCAGCATACACATGCACAAACAGAACAGGCGCATCCTTACACATGCAAACAAGCAGGTAACACATGAATACAGTTAACCAAACACACATATTTGACCATATTTATATCATTTGCCTCATTTTCAAAACACTTTCGTTGCCTGAAGACTGGCACAGAGCAAGAAACCAAAAAACCAAGAAACCAAGCAAAATTGTTCCAATGGTGATAAATATAAGCTATATATATATATATATATATATATATTTCCAGTTTGTAAAGTTGACACTAATTGTTTTCATAGTTTGGGCTTTTGCTTTGTTATCCCTTTGTAATACACTTTTTTTTACATCTTTACTCTTCATCTTTTTGTAAAACTTTGCCTATAGTTGCCAACTGGCTTTGCTTTGGGGGACTTTAAGTACTTTTTAAATAAAGGAGATTAAATAATGTAGTTTACTTTTATTTTTACTTTGCTTAATTTGATTTTTAATCTCTTTAAAAAAGCTAAAGTATAATTTAAAATTGTCCTATTGTATTTTCTGACATGGAGTAGGTTTTTCATTTTTTTAATTTTTTTAGTTACTATTTTATTGGTATGAACTTGAAAATTAAGTGCTGTAAATTGTTTATCTAATGTTTGCACACTGTTTATAATTTTCTGCTAAAATTTTAATACATTGCTCTTCTTAGTGTTTTTTTATGGGGGGGGGTGTCATTACCTAGCTATATTGTCTGGTCTCTATACAAAAAGAAAGAAAGAAAAAGACTTCTACCAGGAGAAGAATAGTGAACAGACTTATGATTTATTTCAATCAATCTGTTTTTGTAGACTGTAGTAAGACCCAAACAGATTTTTTTTTAAAATGTAGGAATTAATTGATTTCCCTTTCTATTTTTCTCTCTAATGGACAAGAGGCTGAGGATTATAGCATTTCCTCGCCTCGAGTACCGGGTTAAACATTGACAGTCGACTTCTGATGACTATCTTTGCAGAGTTAGAGAAATAAGTTGATTATTATTGTCTAGTGTCTACTCATCTTGGGTAAAGGAGAGGGAAAAAAAGGCAGCCATTTTTCTCTTTCTCTACTAAACACAATGTTTTTATTTCCTTGTTACATGAAGTATTCATAGTTTAGTTGGTGATAAATGGTGAAGATTTTAATTCAGATGGATGTAATGTATGTATTTACCCAACCCCTCCACCATGGGCAGGATGTGACTCAAGGTCAATTTTTTAACAGGTTTTCCTTCTCCTAGACTGATTGTCTAAGGCTAAAGAGCTCAGTTTGCCTTGCTACCCCGGTTATGGGTAAAGAGGTGGATTGAGGGAATTAGCGTAAAGTGAAACACCAACAACCTTGCCCAGGATTTGAACTGATTCCGTTTCCTATGATGATAGCTGTTACACAAAGTGCACATCCACATGAATGTAATGTGTGTAAATTAGAAATTTATACACACACACACTATATATATATATATATATATATATATATATATATATATATATATATATATATATATGAGAGGGTTAAGTATTACAGCCCCTTGAAGATTTGATAAAATTATGGATACTATATTTCCGTTACTCAAGTTTCATGTGTTTAATTCAATCCTCAGATGGTTGAGGATTGTGTTAAACACATGAAACTTTAGTAATGGAAATATAGTATTTATGATTTTAGGTTTTATACCTGCTCTGCTATTATAGCATTGAGCACTCTTTCTGTGCAAACATTTATTTGTAGTCCTTTAGAGAGAGAAAAATAAAGAAATAAAAAAAAAATACCAGTAAAATTGACTTATTTCCCTTTCACAGCTTATTACTTTATATAGCATTCCCAACATTTTAGCTGGTTTTAAAGGACATTGACAAATTCACACACTAATCGGTTCAACTTAGAATTTTTTGTGTATTTCTGGTCCAGTCTTAAATATATTTATATCATTGGAAAGAAAACAAAATAATTTTTCTAAATATGTAATTTGTATATGTTTTTATCCATTGAATTATTCTTTTACAGTGAGTTAAATCAATATTTTGCAGCCTAAAATATGAATTTTTTTCAGATACTAAATTTTACACGTTATATTGTTTTGCAAAATCTCAAAGTGGCCAATCTTTATCAGTATTCTTGAAATTATACACTCAATTAGACAACACCTTAATCTACAACCGGGAAGTTGTTTTTTCTCCTCCGACCCATGGAGGCAAAAATATAACAGATTAAAATTGACAGAGATTTCTTCAAAAAGTATGAAGTAACAAACAAAAAAGAAGAACCTATTTGTGAAATTTTGATAATGCTTTAATGTCAGTGTTTTTTTGTCAAAATTTCAATTGGGGTGGGGGGATACCTTACGAGCTGGTATTAAAATGTAAACAAAACTGTTTAACAAGCACACGCTGGACAGACTTGGTTTTTTAAAATTATTTTCTTGTATGTAATACAACATAGCAGGTATTTAAAAGGATATATTTAAGTTCAAAGTGATGTTATTTATTTAAATTAATACTGGATATATGTATACATGCAGTATTAAAATGAAAATGGTGAATAATCTTGTGGTAATTTTTTTAATCCCAAAAATGCTGATATCCGTACCTGTTATTCTCTAAATAATGGGTTAGAGCATATACATACAATTTGAGTGCAGAATCAGAATATTGTTGTTTCCTCAAAAAAAACTTTATATCAGAATTTTGTTTAATCTTTTTTTTTTTTTTTACTCATGACACAAAGGATTTGTTGATAAAATTAAAATGTTTGAAGATGTTTTTTTTCTCAGGTGTTGAAGAAATTTGAAAAATATTTGGTACTAAAGTTCTCTTTTGAATCCAATTCTACCTTAATTAAAATTATTATTATTACTTGCTGTCCATCATATCCAATGATGACAAATTGTGAATCAGTTTCCTCCAATTGATTCGATCACCGGTTGCGACTTGTCAACTGCCTATGGGGATGTTAAAGTCCTCCAGGTTTCTCTTGATGTTGTCTTTGTACCTGAGCTTTCGTCTACCAGTTGAGAATACAGAATCTACTTTAGCAGTCTGTCATCCCCAAGTCTGTTTAAGTGGCCAGTCCATCTCAGGTTATGCTGGACAAGTAAGTCATGCATGTCAGGGAGTCCAGTTCTCTTCAGGATGGTCCTGTTTGAAACATGCTGCCACCACTTGTCATTTAATATACTGTGCAAGCGACGCATGTAATAGTCTGTAGGCATCCACTTTGTATACCATCCAGGCTTCCACACCGTACAGGAGCGTTGAGAGAACTATTGCACGGTATACTGCACATTTATTTCCCAAGAAGATGTCAAAATAAAAGTGTAAATTAAAGTATCTTCAATATTTAGGAAAAGAAAATCCTGATATAAAGTTTTTGGAGGAAACAATATAGAATAGGAGATATTTTGTTTCAGCAATTTTTTTACACATTGTAAGCATAGTGTAGAAAACTTTTTACATGTAAAACAATTTAAAAAAAAAATTTTTAAAAAACTACCAAAAATTGAATTTTGGTAATCATTAAATAATTTTTTTTTTTTTTTTTTTTTTGTAAAAATTGTTCATTACAAATTACAGAGCAAAATATTTTTAAATTAACTTGATTTTATTTATAAGATTTGTGCATGAACACACTTTTTAAAATGTCTTTGACACATTTGAAAACATCCACAAACTTGTATAAAGTTTGATTTTATCAAAAGTTCTTTGTGTCATTAGTATTGTATTAGTCAACCCCTTCCAGTAATGCAGGGTATCCCTGCTAGTATGTATATATCACACTATACGTGAAAAAAAACTATCCAGTATTTCAACCTCACTATTTAATCAAAATCTGTTAAGCCATATAACACTTCTTTTTTTTTTTTTTTTTTTTTTTTTTTTTTTCAGATAATACAAACATTATCATTCTTAATGTTAACTATTTTAAATAGTTGGGGGATTAAATTTGTTAACTCTTTGTCTACCAAATTTCCCCTAATGGCTGTACCAAATTTTCTGAGTCCATCTGCTCAATTATAATGAACTAACCATCAGCAGCTTATGGTAGGATTGCAGTGGTGGAAGAGCCGCTGTGAATGATTTAAAGTAGGCAAAGAGTTAAAATGAGAATTTAAAAAAAAAAAAGTCCATGTCCTGTAAAAATTTCCTGCCTCTTACAGACAGACTGATATTACAATTGCATTATTCTAATTCAATCGGAAAATAATCTGAATCTTTATTCCTATTTATTTGATTTATTTTTTACAGATGTTAGTCTTACAGATTAGTTCAGTAGTCAAAACAAAAAGAATCAAATAACATCAAAGGGGAAATTAAAAAAGAAAATTCATAGGTCATAGGAAGAAAATAAACTAAAAAGTTAAATATAAACTTATGTTTGTCATTTTTCTTGTGCATAGTGTGCAGTGACTTTTTAGAATTTGTAGCACCTAAATTTAACAGTTGTTCAACTTTTTATATGCTTCATATCAACTAGAAGCAAGGATTTATAGTTTACATTGTTTTGAAACAAAAAATTTCCACAGTATTTAAAGTAGATATGTTCAGACAAAAATAAAATACCTTGCAGTGACAGTAAACTCACAGGAAGAGAAACAAAATTAAAAACAAACACACAATCGATATTAAAAGTAAGATAGTATTTATTATTTTGAATTTTTATTTATTCATTCATTTTTTTCTATGCTTCTAATATAACCAACAAGACTTCACACCATACGCACACACACACACACACACACACACACATATATATGTGTGTGTGTGTAAAATTTTGGTCATTAATTCTGCACTGTTTTCCACTTGATTACAAGGTAACTCTTTCAAAGGGATGCTGGTTTCAGAAGACTATATATGGAGTTACCTGTGTAAAGCTCCCACCAACACCACTCTCAGCCTATTTCAATAGGATAATGCATTTAAAACTATACATTATACTTCTGTCTTTAATGTCAGAGTATCACAGCATTTTTTTTTCCTTTTTGTTTTTCCTTTGGTTTGATTCCCAGGTACAGATTGCTAGAGTTATCTGCCCTTGCCTGCAAAATGAATTTTCCTGATGATCAATAAAAGGTGACATACGTAGTTGCCATGGTAACAAGGAAAAAGGTGGTGGGATAGATAGTTCTGTCTCTCAGCATGCAGTAGGAAGACATCAGTTTTGTCTGTCTGTGGACACTCCTTTCAGGGGACTGGAGGCCTTTGCACCACCATGTGTCACATTACACAAACTGAACACAACTGTGACATCTTGTCCATAGGATACAATGTTGATGTCTTTCATAAATTACAAACACTTCTATAGTAATTGGTCATGACCAAAATAACTAATAGAACATTGCCAAGTAGATAAATGAACCATATTTTATTTCTGTCATGCACAAACATACCTTTTCTTTTGGTATCTTTGTTCCTGTTTTGGTTACATGTTAATAAGATTCTTATAACATAAGAATTGTTTATTTGATTTCTTGCTGAATAGAACTTAATGTTTTAGGAATTATGTTCATACCATGAGTTATGGTAAAAAAAAAAAGAAGTCTTTTTAAAGTAAAGTCAGCGGTGTGGCCAATTGTTGGTATCACCCAGACAGTGAGGGAACCTAGCACCAAAAAAATGGTTTCACAATTAAAAATATTGAAATGGAATCAAACATTATTCAACTGCATCACAAAATGAACCTTAGCTGGTAGCATAGCTTTAGTCACTTTATTGCATGATATATTGTATACATGATGGAAGGTACTTGTTGTATAGCGGTTATTGTTGTAGGAAAGGGATCTGACAAATTTAGAATTTAAATCTGGTGTAGTAATTAGTATCAGTCAGACAGTGAGGAAGTCTATCCCCTTTTCACTATTGCTAGACAAAGGAGATTGGTTTTGTGTGTGCAGTGGAGTGAGGAGTGATGCACCTACCATCAGCTCTTCACTTTACCACACAGATCCAAGCTGTGCTACTCATGTGCCGAGTTGGCAAGGGCTGGTATCAAACTGGAACTAGGCAGATGCTCTATCGATTGAACTGTCTGCATAATCCATATAACCAGCTTATACAAAACTAGCAGCGGCTACCCGGCAAAGCCTGGGTAGAGGAGATAAAAACATGGTTTAATAATCGTTTGCAGATCTATTACTACTGAATTGCGAGTTCGATCCTTGCTGGATGACTCATAAAGATCACCACGTAAAAAAGATCTTATTTTAAACCGGCCTGGTGGAAAATCAGGGATTTTTTTTTTCATCAGAGTAGAGGGAATGACATCACATAATGATATAGTAAGAAATTTTAATTCAATGATTAACTATATTTTTTAAAGAAAATATAAATGACACGATTTGCTAAATTTCAAATTAATATTTCAAAGCAAAAAAAAAAAAAAATTAAATAGAGTAATCAAATTGGTAAAACGATAAATAGATTATTTATTTTAAAAAATAACATTATTAATTCAAAGCGTAGCCGATCGAATATCAAATTATAGTATACTATAATAACAATTTGATAAAAATAATATACTATACTAAGTATAGTATATTATTTTTTAAATCGAAGAGTGCACCGACTTGAAAACATTATGAAAAGAAAACTAAATGCAAAAAAAAAATTAAAAATTTTAAAAAATGAAACATACTTTTTTAAATAGAATTTTTAATGTGCTTAAAAGTTAAATATCAAATTACAGTTCTGATTTTTGTACAAATACAGAATAACGCGCAATAGATATTAGAATCGTATTTTACCAATAAATAACATTAGATTACAGATACTCTCGAAATAAAAATTGTATAATTTAAAAAAAATTAAATAAATGATTGTTTATCCTGTACAATGAAATATTTACTACAACTTTGAATCAGTAAAAATGTAGATTTAACATGGAAAAAAAAAAAAAAAAAAAAGAAAAGCTTCCGTTATTTATTTGTTTACTTTTAGCGAGAAATGCCGAAAAATGGCAGATTATAATTTTAATGTTATTTTATAATGCTGTTTAATTTTTAGATGTATTCGAAAATAATTCAAATCATCATTATTTTTGCTCAAAAACCATGCCCTGGTGATATTTAATGTGTATATATATTTACTTTGTCGTTAATTGTTTTATTTTCTAAGTTTCCTCCAGACATACAGATTCACACAACTGCCCTTTATACATGTATAGATAGATAGATATAGATTAATTATGCTGATTTAAAACTTTCAAGCTGGGACAGTGCTAGGGTCTCATCTACTCCCCCCCAAATCTATGATATGGTACCCTACTTTACTATTTGTCAATTTAAAAATATGAAACCTGTCTTTCAGGGAACACCCAAGCAGGCTTGGGGGTTTCGGGGGCCCTTTATGTATTGTTTTTTTTTTTTTTCTGAATTCTATTTTGGTAGATAGAAATGAAAATCAAACCAAATTGGATTCATCTAAGAGAGAAACTTGATCACTTACGTTTTCAAATGAAAGAAGAAAAAAAAGATTGTAAAAACAATTTTTAATACTCTACATTAGAGTATGTAAAAGTGGTCCATATAGACCCTGGGGGATGAATAAAAGCATAGAGATGAATTTAATAGTTTGCTTTTATAGATTGGATATGATAATTAGTGGTCTATAATACATACCCCTAACATTCAGCTACAAAATTCTTGGGGGAAAAAAAAAAACGAAAAAACATCTCTTATTAAAAAAAAATGACTTTTGGGAATTTGTAACAGCTAAATTTATACTAAATTTAACATTTATTCAACTTTTTACACACAATTTATCTTAATTCTCTGATAATGAAAAATAGTATTTAGATTTAATTATTTTTTTCTATTATATCCTATTACTTTGATATGTCCTCTCTTTCTCACCGATGTCATTACAAGAGCTTACCGATGATTAATAAAAATGTGTGAAAGTAGTTATCTCCCTTGGATCTATATAACTAATAACATAAACAAGTTAGTAAATATTTCAGCGTCAATAGTTGAATTGTGTATTTCATCAGGAATTAATTTTTTAGTTCATAATTTTCACATGATTGTTGTTGTATGTACAGAAAGTTATTAATAATGATTTTTGACACACATGAATATATTACAAAGAATACATAACCGTGAAAATATCACTTAACACCTTTTCTAACCTTATTTTTATTTTAATGGTCCAATACACTTTAATATGAAAATTAGTGAATACTAATTCATTTGATAATATACAAATGCCATAAAAGTGAAGTCAGTGGAGTGGCCGATTGTCTGTATCAGCTAGACAACGAGGGAGTCTATGCCTTTTTCACTAGAGCAAGGAGATTGTTTTTGCATCGGAGGTAGAGTGCCACACATACCATCAGCTCCCTGCTTTACTGAATACCTCCAAGCTGTACTACTCATGCTCTGAGTTGGCAAGGGCTGATGTTGAACCTAGAACCCTGTGGTTCCTAGGCGGATGCTGTAACATTATATAAATAAAATCCAATTAATTTTTCCATTAAATTTCTCAATCTGTGACTTTATATTTAACTTAGATTATTCTAAGATTAGCTGGAATTGTTTAAAATGTAGTAGTAGTAATAATGCAGCAAACTACCACAAAAGGAATGCAAGAACAGGTCTGACTGGGTGGGAAGGGTGATTCACTGGGAATTGTGCAAGAAATTGAAAATGTCACCGTATGTACAAACCTGAAGCTGTCCTTGAAAATGAAATGCATAAAATTCTCTAGGACGTTGAGATATAAATGGATTGCCTGCCCAATTCAGAAAAACAGACTTAGTCTTGATTAATTAAAAAAAAAAAAAAAAAAAAAAAAAAAAAAAAAAAAAGAACTTGTCATCTCGTGGATTTTGCTGTTCCTGCAGATGACAGAGAAAATAAAGAAAGGCAAGAAGCTGGACAAATACCTGGAAATTGCCAGAGAACTGAAAGTTATGGAACATGGAAATAACTGTAATACCAATCATAGTTTGAACCCTTGGAATGGTCCCCAAGAATCTGGAAAAGAGATGGGGGGAAACTATATATTAAAGAAAGAATTGAAATTATCCCGACCACAGCACTACTAAAATTGGCTTGGAGATCCGAGGAGACTTGCTGTCAAAAACTTGCAAG
This sequence comes from Doryteuthis pealeii, assembly GCA_023376005.1. Taxonomy (NCBI): domain Eukaryota; kingdom Metazoa; phylum Mollusca; class Cephalopoda; order Myopsida; family Loliginidae; genus Doryteuthis; species Doryteuthis pealeii. Next base: position 110,731,795 of record CM042145.1, read on the forward strand.
GAGTAAAATAATAACAATAAGGAATTATGAAGTTCTATATCATTCAATTGGTTTGGTTTCTTTGTTTAATGGCATATCAACCTTCATGGGTTATTTAATGCCAAAGTCATCCTTGTAGAATAGTAGTGGTAATATTTAACCCATAGCTGGGGGGTATGAAGAGCTTCATACCTTTGCCAAGGGTATTAGTTCAAAAGTGAATGTAATAGTGCGACTGGAATTCAAACTCTCTTACTATGAATTCACAATCCAGCATGTTAACTACTATGTTATAAGGACTCCCTCTCCATATCATTTAAGTAATGATTATATATTATACTATCTACAAAGAAGCATGTAATATTACATGTATTTATCCAACCCCCCTCTACCACGAGCAGAATGTGACACAAGGTCAATTTCTAAGGTTTAACAGGTTTGAAGTCAGTTTTCCTTTGGATCTGCTATTTACTTATAGCTGGAGGGAGAATGGTTGGATGCATACATTTCTCAAGGGTATTAGTGCTATGGGAAATGCAAATAGTCCAGGATTTAAACACACTGTGTCCATTTCCTTCAATGATAACCATTACACCATGAGCGCCTTATATGTATATATTGAATAATCCAGTTTAAAGTCAGATTTTTTTTTTCTGCTGGTAAGTATTGAAAAGAAAAAAAATCTCTATAAACTTGTCTTTGTTTCAAACCTTATTCTATTTGTCTTAACGATAATGAAATTATTCTGCTCAGCTAATTCAGGTGCACTAGAACTCATTAAAATTTGCATGTATACTAAATAGAATAATGTACAAATGTCAGGAAACTGAACAGTGTATCAGTCATGTTATATATGTGTGCGTGTGTATAGACGAGGGGATATCAGGTATAGTGTTGGCTATTTTCAGGAAGTATGGAGGTTTTGAAGGCTGCAGTGTCTTAGCAGCTAACAATTGATGCAGGTAGTTTGTGCCATGCTTCAGTAACTCTGAGCAGGGAAAAATTGTTTCTGAAAGTCTTGGGAGCTGTGCTGTTTTTCTGACTTTGTTGGCATGCCTACGTGTATTAGACACATAACAATCAAAAAGGTGATCACAGGGTTACTGTTGGCAAGAAGGTTAATAATTTTGTGTGTGTTTAACAAGTCAGTTGCTAGATATTGGAGCTACTATGTATCCATGCCCAGGGAAGTAATGCGTTCAGAGTATGGTAGATGCCTGATGGAGGGAATTTGCCTGGTTGCACATCTCTAAACAGTTCCCATTAGGTCAATATTCTGAGCAAGAGAGGGGGTTCCACACTGGTGATGAAAATCCGAAGTGTGGCAGCACCATAGTTATATACATTGATTTCTTTTATTTATTTACCTGCATTTAGTTTAAAACATTCTTTTTTTCTTCCCGTCTCTTTCACAGCTATGTGGGGTGTGCATGATAGAGATTTGATACTTCGTAAAGCTCTTTATGACACGATGACAAAAGAGACATACCGTGGAGCACTGTATAGACGATGGAGATGGCAACAGACACTGATTAATAAGGAGGTAAGTAAATTCATTTACTTTTCATCTATGTGATGGTAGTCTCCATCATTAGTCAGACCATGGATCTATACCTGGACATAACACCAACAGTTGCCTATGCAGCAGGTCCCTCCTCTTCATGCCATTAATGTTGTCCAAGGTGAGAGTAAGAACTAATATGGCTTGGCACCAATGTCTCAGTCATTTTATTATTTCGAAATGAAATTACAATAAATTGTATTAGAGTAGATGATTTATTGTAGTAAAGAAGAAAAAAAATTTTGTATTGAATTATTATTATATTTGTTAAAAAAGTATTGTTTTTTATGTAAATTGTTTGTTTTATAAAACTCAAGAAAACATTTAAATGATATCATTCAAAGTTGAAAAGATAAATTAGTGTATATGAGATTTTAAACAAATTTTTGCAGCTAATAACACTCCCCACCTCCCTTGAAAAAGTTCAAATCCCAGCACTTAATGGAATTAATGTCATAAAATCATATTTACCCGCCCCCAAAAAAAAAACCAAAAAACCCACTAAGATTTTTAAAAAATGTCAATTTTTTTTATATACATACATAGAGTATTTTAGAGCATATAATACTCATGGCTTACAAAAAGGTATTTGAGGGACTATCACTCATTGCAACCCTTTCAAACTGCATAGATGTCATTTCAGTAGATAATCTTAGAGTTATAATACCAGTAACTAGGATGCTGTGTAATATTGGCAGAGAATTAATTTAAAATGTTAAATGTGCATCTTATGAGCCATTAAATACAATATGTGTGTGTGTGTGTGCACAAATTATTTGCATCAAATGAGAATACATGACACTATATATAACTGGAAATTATTTGTATTAAAAATTGTTACTTGAAGCCATAATTGCTTGCAAAAAAAAAAAAAAAAAAAAAAAAAAAAAAAAACTTTAGCTGGAAATAACCCAACAAGGGTTGACAGTAGTGGTACTATTTAACCCATAGATGGGGAGGAGGTTCACACCTTTTCCAAAGGTATTAGTCTGGAAATAATAGTGCGACTGTAGTTTGAACTCATTTACTGCAGCGTTGTGGTCCAACACATTAGCCACTACATCCTGGGGACTATAAATTAATTGAATATTGCCAATGTTTTTCTTAGTTTCACTGGATGCCATGATGAGAGTAGGGTTAATTTATAAAAAAAAAAAAAAAAAAAAAAAGGTTTTAAGTTTCACAAAATACAGAAAAGTTATGAATGGAATACTGAATCATGACACCCACACGAATAAATGCTGAAACTGATTAAGTAAGTGAAAATCCGGATCTCTACTATAAGAATCGGATTTGATTTTATTTGTCAAAAATCTGTTACCATGGATAAGAAATAAAATTTCAGGCATAGTATTTTAATTTTCTTTTTAAATCCATATTATTATTAGATAATATTTTAAAAAACATTTCATAACTTATAAAAAGAGATATTTTAGAATTCAGTGTTTTTATAAAATAATTTTTTTAAAGATATGATTGTTTTTAAATATTTTCTTTTGTAAAAAATATGATTATGTGTCATTAACTACACCAAAAAGATTCAGATCTTTCAGGTCAGAGCCAGATAATTCATTTTAATGAGTTGTGTGAACAACATATCACTAGTGGCCATTGCACCCAGTCAGGCATTCTACTAGTTGTATGATATCTGGTAACTAATTTACATGGGACAGTAGTGTTTATTCTCCTGTTATAATGAGATTTATAAATGCAAACTAGTAAATTCACCCTTTGCTTTTATTCTCCTTATGAAATGCCAGCATTTTATTCTCCCTATAGCGTCTATATGGACTATTTTTGGAAGCCATGGCATAACACACATCAGTTTGTCTAAATCTATGACTAAGAACATTTTACTTAAATTTCTTTTGAACAGGGGAGACTACTCGTTATTTTCGGCAGTATAACACTAACAAGCACAGGAATACTTTTTTTGTCTGCTTATACCAGTGGTTCTCAACCAGGATCTATATTGAACCCCCAGGATTCATGTGATATTACTGGGGGTCCACACACACACACACACACACTAATTGGGGTCCACACACACACACACACTAATTGGGGTCCACAGTGATATTTTAGTGGTTTATAGAACATTTCTACTTCAGAACTATTATTATTACAGAGAATTATATTTTTATAGTAATCTACTCCATATTGAAATACTTAAAGTAAAAATATTCATCTAGTTATGAATTTTTTTTATGGCAATCAAATAGATTTGGTTTGGTTTGTTTTACGGCATATAAACCTCAGTGGGTCATTTAATGCTGACAATGTTTTGAAATAAATTTATTCTTAATGGATACACAATTTTTTTTATAAACACATTTTTCTATTTAACCCATAGACTCTAACAGGTACTACCACTCCGGGTCAGAGTGGACCAGGGAGCAATGGTGATGAAGGCAGGCTCCACATTCCCCCAATTTCCAGAACTGGAACCTCACCATCAGATAGAATTTAACGTTATTCCCAGGACATGAAAACCCTCAGCCACCGCCTTCTAGCACCCATATGATAAAAAGGGCTGGTGCTTACCATAAAGGTAATAGGGTTGGGGCAATCATATAGGTGCTAGGGCTTAAGGTGACCAGCCGATTGATCGGAAGGGGGCACTTCGACCGCCCGTCCAGCCCAAGTAAGGGCCAAAGTGGAATATTGCAAGTCATGGACTGCTCAGCCGCCTAGGTTCCATCCTTAAGCATCAAAGGTTGCCACCTACGGCCAACAGGTGGCCCTATTAGAGGAGTCTTGCCCCTCTGCAGATGTGCAGTCGGTGTATTCTAATACTCCACCGACAGGATAGGCAATCAAGTAGAAGAAAAACCTTTACATTTGACAGTGTTGTAAATGTAAAGTTACCTAGAGCAAATGTAGGTGAAAATTTTTTTTTCACTGATTATCAAAAGCTTGAAATAGACTCAACATTGTGAAAAAGAGTGATATTTGACTATCATTGACCTCGATGGAGCCAAATAATTAAAAAAAAAAAAAAAGGAATCTCATTAAGATAAATCTACATATTTTTCTTAATTACTCATTTAGACTGATCTTAAAATGGTTTATTATAAATTATTTACTAGTGTACATAAATGCTCTATATAATTTAATTGTTAAATATGTTTATCTGCAATAAATTAGTTTTCCTTCAAAATAAAACAATCATTTACTATTTCTTTACTTTTTTTTTTATTAGTAAAAATTTTTACTGTGGAATGGCTATGGGGGTGCACAAAAAAAAAATTTAAGAGGAAAAGGGGTTCCATGGGTTTAAAAAAAAAAGGTTGAAAACCATTGGCTTATACTTAAAAAAAAGAAAATATTTTCTTTTCTTTTACAGTCTGGCCTTATATTTTCTGAAGATGAATGGAAATTGGAATGGAGTAACCTATTGAAGTTGGCATCTCCTAAACCTCGGACTGTTGCTGCTACAGCTGTTGCCGGTGTCTCATCTTGTTCGTCATCACCTTCATCTCAGGGTAACCAAAGGTGAATAGTTTTGTTTTATGTACTTCACTGGAAAAATATACTTTATAAAAGGAATAGAATTTATTCATTTAATTTCCAGTATTTAGAGCATTCATCATATTATAGTCTTTAGGTTAAGAAAGTTTCAAATTATTAATCAAAGAGTCTAAAAATCTATTTGAAGTTATTTTTTCTGCTGACGGAACATAAGTGAAGAGTAACAAAATTAACAGCAGCACTAGAGAAAACGAAGAATTCTACACAGGAACAGCACAGACGAAGGTCGGACAACAAAGAATCACATACAGGAAAAGCATAAACAAAGGTCAGACATAACTCGGACACATAAAGTACAGGTGAGAATCGCGATGTTCCGTACACTATTAACCAAGGTGACAGCTGAGGCAGAAATCCATCTGTTTACATAGAGCTCAAAAACATCTGTAATTTCGCCTATGCAGAGCATGGATCATTTGCATAAGCAAATTCTAGGTACCTGTTTAGCCCACTACTGTGCCTTCTCAAGTTCTTGCCGGCCATCTTCTTCTGCATGTAACACACCAAGCATTGTCTTTTTGATTGATGGGCATGGGCAGCCTCAAAAGGTAGCAAGCAATTCATCCTACTTTTCATTTCTGCTACAAATTTATATGTATTATTTGTTTCTTTTATAAGAAGTTTGGACCATATTACCTTTAGGCACCCCTTTTTGATCTCAATTAAGAAAGGACATGTTTTTCATTTACACCGTCAATATCCGGTTGTTTGTTAGGGGTTAGTTTTATAAATTTTTTTTAAATCTAAAAATAGTCTGTTAAAACAACCGGATATTGACAGTGTAAATGAAAAATATGTCCTTTCTTAATCAAGATCAAAAAGGGGTGCCTAAAGGTCATATGGTCCAGAAGTTTTAACTGATTTTTGTCATTGTTAATTCTCTGAAACTAAAACACCCTGTTTGTGGGGGCTTAGAATACGCTGACTATATCCTCTGCAGAGGGATAAGACCCCCCCCCCCACAAAAAAGGTGTGTCCAGATATGACAATAAACTCAATCTGATAGTGAGGCTTCAGTTCTAGAGCTCTGGATTGTGTAGAGTACCCCCTTTCTTGTCATTACTCCCAGATCCACTAATGCAAAGTGGTAGTACCTGTTAGCCTCCCATCTCTAGGTCAAATAGATCTATTTGCAAATTATTAGTATTAGATAGGAATACTTGAAACCACATAACGTGTCAATTGTTTGTGTTAAGAATAGTTACTTGAAGCTATAATCATTTACTAAGGATCTATGAATATACTAATACCTATCTATATGGGTCACACCATGCCATTAAAAAGAACATAAACGTGAAAGAAAGAGAAGAAAACAGTGAAAGAAAGAAATCAAGTAACAGCGAGAAAACATCAACTACATCATGAATACTTATGCAAAGAGTTGGAAATTGTTAAATACAAATAAAAATCTGTGTCATGCTACAACTGATATAAGGATTGAGTTAATACAGTTCTAAGTGACCATCATCTGCAGGTTCAATCCTGACTACAGGCAAAAATAACAGAATACTTAACATAGCTTAACACTTGTATGTGGTCATTGTTAATGGATTGAGAACAATCTCCACTAATGGATTAAATAAAGGGTTCAGTTTGAAGTTAAATGAAAGCTCCTGTGTTCGACAAGAAAAACCTGAAGAAGGCCGGAGGGCACATCAGCTGAAACGTTGTGTGCATAGTAATAAATATGAGGATAAGTCTGAAAAATCTCAATGATACAGATTATCAAGTCTCATCTAAAAAATAACAAAAAACACCTGAAGAAGGCGTGAGGGCACATCAGCTGAAATTTTGTGTTTATAACTAAGATGAGGATTACAGTCCAAAAATTCTAAATAATATATATATATATATATATATATATATATATATATATATAGGAAGAAAGTGTAGAAATATTTAAATTCAAAAGTTAACTGGTAAGAAGAGTCCTGGAAAATAACCAGTAGTTTAATTTGACAGCCTTTGACCCTTTATTGACCTGAACATGATATTCTGATTTGTCTAGGATATCATGTGACTGAGATTGGTGGGATGGTTTCCATCTCCAAAATTCCTCTCAGTGGGTTGGAAACATGATCTTAGGGAAAATAAAGACATCGAAATGTAATTATGTCTTTGGATTTAATAACTGAGGATGGATGTAAGGATGGACAACCCAAGAAACACTCAAACCAACCCAAGAAGACCAAAGGAATATTTATGTGCATAGCAAAAATAGAGATAGATGATGAGCATAATAAAAAGAATTAGAAAGAACTTAACATTATTATCAGCCGATCACACTTAGTTAGCAGCTGATGAGGGCAGGGTATCGCACGTATTTATTACACATTGTATGATGAAAAAATAAAATAAAATAATGAAACACCTTGATTTATATATATATATATATATATATATATACACATATACACACACACAGTGAGAAGATAATTAATGTCAGTTTGTGTATTGTTTTTCTGTTATTGCAGTTCGAAATCGCCATCAGGCACATCGCCGGTGGTTTATGAAAGCTTGGAGGAATTCCATGTGTTTGTGCTGGCCCATGTTCTGCAGCGACCCATCATTGTAGTTGCTGACACTGTTCTCCGTGATGCTAATGGAGAAGCACTTGCCCCGATCCCATTTGGTGGCATCTACCTACCACTGGAATGCAGTTCTCTCACATCGAATCACACACCGTTGTTGTTGACCTATGATGCAGCTCATTTTTCTGCTCTGGTACCCATGGAAACTGATGCCTCACCATATGATGAGAAGCCTACAGGATACCCAGGTACTTAGAATACAGTTGAAAAACTTCTAAAATTCTTTTTTATGTTTTTATTTATTCTTGATTTAATTTAATTGTTATTTAGAAGTTACAAGGAATTATTTAAGTTCAATACAATGTACAGCTAATGATAAAGTATGACGTTAAATGTATCATAAAACAAAGAAATGTATATAATAATGAAACTGTACAGTGCTTAGGTGCACTACAACTTATCAAAAGTATAGCACCTAGAATGATATACAAATGTCAGGAAAATTAACAGTGTATGAGTTGTGTTATATATTTATGTGTGTGTATAAATGGGAGATATCAGGTATAATGTTGACAAATTTCAGGAAGCACTGAGGTTTGTAAGGATGTGTTTTGGCAGCTAACAACAGATGCAGGTAGCTTATTCCATGCTTCAGCAACTCTGAGCGGGAAGAAAATCTCATGGGAGTTAGATAATAAAAACTATAAAGTAGATATCTAGCTAATTTCCTAGTGATAAACTAAAGTAACAACCAGAAAATCAAGATTTAAAAAGCCCCCCCCCCCTAAAAAAAAAAACCAAAAAAAAAAAAAAACCGTTTACATTTGTAATACAAGCCAGGACATGAAATGTTAACATTACACCAATGATAATAATGATAATGATAATAATAGGAAAAATTTAAAAACCACGGTTCAATATTGTTTGTGGTTAGTAACAGTTAAATTTTTTTGTCAGCTTAAAATTCATGATTTTATTTATGCTTGTCAATAGAATTAACATAAAATCCCAACCCACTGATGATTATTCAGTTAGTTGGCTTTAATTAGCATCACCACTTTGTTAAAAATAAGCACATTTGCCGTAGTTTTTTTTTTTTTTTTCATTTTTTAAAAGTAGGGGGTGGATTGATACAATATTTAAAAAGTATCTTGTATCTTTTCACGCACAAGTATACACAAAAATATAATTTTATAAATTAATGTTCTTTAAATGACGGGTTAATTATCGCCCTGTAAAAACTTTACATATAAAGGGAGATAAATACGGATAACCTCTTTTATATTATCTCCCCTTGTCGGTAATTTTTTTTTTTTTTCAAACCTGTATGCATTTTAAGTTCATTTTTTTCTTTTAATCATTATTATTATCGTCAAATTTGAATAATTCATGTTTCTAAGAATATTTAAAAGATATTACCCTTTTATATGGATAGCTTCAATTTTTATAAACTATTTGTAATATAATATATTAATATTTTGAAGGCCAATACAATGCATATGAAAAATAAAAACAAAAAGATGTTATTTTGTCTTATCGATTTCGAAGCATGAGCTTCATCATCAGAGTTTATTTTCAGAAATGGACGTGCTTATGTTTTTATTTGTGTGGTTACAATTTCTCTTATTTCCTTTTCCTCTCCTTTTTTTTTTCTCTTTCTTCTTCTCCTTTATGAATGAAATGGGCAAATAACTGTAATTTCTTATTTCTCTCTTTTTTTTTTTAAGTTTGTGGAGAACAAATGTTCCTAAAATCGTCTGTCATCCAGTCAAATGTTCCAAGTATGTTGCCATGTCAAAATTCAAAATAAAAAATTGGAACATTTGACCAGAGAGAAATAAGAAATTACAGTTATTCGCCCATTTCATTCATAAAGGAGAGAGAAGAAGAAAGAGAAAAAAAAAGGAGAGGAAAAGGAAATAAGAAGAGAAATTGTAACCACACAAATAAAAACATAAGCACATCTATTTCTGAAAATAAACTCTGATGATGAAGCTCATACTTCGAAATCGATAAGACAAAAATAACATCTTTTTGTTTTTATTTTTCATACGCATTGTATTGGCCTTCAAAATATTAATATATTATAACATACTTAACAATGCTTCAAGCAAATTACCAATTATTTGTGATATATTAATTGTAAAAATGGCTCTACAATAATGGTGTATGTTAAGATGACCCCTCACGTGGTGCAAAAAATTAGTTAGCTAAATTCACAGACCATTGTTAGTGATTTCTATTCTCATTGTGTGCCAAATAATTATGTTAAGACAAGTTTTATTTTTTAAATGAATATTTCTTTGTAGCACTAAAATTAAATTGGTATAAAAACTGATTCAATGTTATTTGATTTATATAACATTTTAATTTGTCTCTTTTCAGCAGCAATCCCGTTGGTTGATCCTAATTTTGATTTGCTTCCCATCCATTTTCCTATTGACCCTGGAGAAAAGGTCAGTTGGAAATCCCATGAGAAGAACCCGCAGCCTGTGGAACTAGCACTTGACGAACGGCTACTGATGTTACAGCACTATCTCGAACTGGAGAGGTTGCCCATCACTCATCCAGTTGAACTTGAGGATACTGAAGGAATTGACCAGAAGTCCTGTGGTTCTTATGAATCAGACCAGAGTGATGTGAGCAGTTGTGGAGGTGGTGTTGGCATTGTTGGGGGTGGGAGTAGCAGTTCCGGCAGTGCCATTGTGGGCAGCAATATAAAGGAGAAAAAGAAAGACCCTCGGGAGAAGCGGATGGGCCAGCAAATGCAAACTGTGGCCAAGCAATTTGGAAGCATTGGCAAGTCAATGGGAAAGAAACTGAAAAAAAATTTTAGCATTGGAAAATCTGGTAAGCCGCTACCCCCTGAGATTAGCGAGAAATTGAGTCGTCCGCCATGCGTTGGAGGTGGGGTTACCCAGAGCACCAAACTGACCATCAGCATAGCGATGTTACTCGAACGGGACAAAGTTCTCTGTGCTCGACTGTCCACCATTAAAACTGCTGTCCAGGGAGAGTTGATAGAGAACTATTTGTCCAATGCTCGTAAAAGGTTTGAAAAGGAAATGGAGAGCCGGCGCAAGCGGGGTGAGGAGCCCCTCGGACGGAGCGGTTTGAACCGTGGAGAGCGTGTTGGTCCACCAACCAAATGTGTCACTTCAGGTTGTAACATGTATGGCACACCGGAGACATCATACCTGTGTTCAAAATGTTTTTCCCAGCAGAAGCAGCAGGCTTTAAATCAAGAAAAGACTAAAGGTCAGGTTAGTGGCGTCTACAACACATACCCATGTCATGGCAAACGGACAGACTCATCACCAGTGTTGCCTTCGGGTGTTACTTATATACAGACATGTGGCAAGTCAAAATTTTACACAACCGCTGGTGCCATGGACAAAAACAGTAACACAGATGCTACTGCCGCTGTTGGCGTGGTAACGAGGAGTGTGCTTGAGCAGTCTGGGTCTCAGACCCTGCCGGCAGTTCTTAGCAAGCAGCGACCCTCATCGCTTGAGTTCCTGACGAACAGCAGCCAGGATAAGCCAGATGCGGGTACTGAGCTGGAGGAGATGAGACATTTATCAATGGCAACATCCTCTGGGGGAAATGGTAGTGCTAGCACTACTGTCTCTTCGTCGGCGGATATTTCTACTTCTTCATCTCATACCCGCATTGCTCTTAACGAGCGTGGCTTGGTAATGCCGGCAAACAACAGTCGTGTCTGCTGTCGCACGCCATCTCCTGACTATGACAACGTGGAGTATCTGACCTATACAAAAAATGACTTGCAAAACCAGATAGAGCCCCTAGCGCAGTTTCCCCAAGTGGATCCCGTAAGCCAAGCTAGCATAGCGTCCTTGTCAAAGTTGAAAACAGACTGCAACACTCCTATACATTGCCTGACTGAAGGCTGTGAATTCTATGGGAGTATTGATAGAAATTCATTATGTTCAAAATGTTATAAAGACAGTCAAAAAACAGTTATGGTTCCCCTGCCAACAAAACCGGGTAAAAATTAATAAAACTTTAAAAAGATAAAAATTTAAAAAAAAACTTTAAAAAAGATTTTATTCAAAAAAAAAAAAAAAAAAAAAAAAAATTACAAAAAGAAAAAAAAAATTGTTTTTGCTATAAAAAGATTCTTATTATTAAAACTTGATTTTTTTTAAATGTAACAAAATATAAAAAAAAAACAAACAAAGAAAAAGAACACACTACAATTTGATTTTTTTTATTTTCTCTTTCCTATGAAAAAAAAAAAAACTTCCAACAAAGAACAATCCTTGAATGTTAACAAATTCTTGTTTTATTATTATAATTATTATTATTATTATTTTATGAAAAATTAACTATTAAAAAAATAAGATGAAACCTTGCCAGTTGTCCATGCATTTACAAAAGGTTGGTTGCTTGTGACACAATGCATACACTTAAGATTTAGATAATAATAATAATAATAATTAATGGGAGATATATTTGTTTTAGTGAAGTGGGTAATTTAAATAACACTTATTTTAATATCCTTAAATGCAAAGATTTGTTTTGATGCATATGCTGCTTAATTATATATTGGTGTGTCATCTTGTATACCATTTACAAATTGTTACACATACACACACACACACATGCTCGCATACAATTTTATCTTATGGTGATTTTTTTTATTTTACTAGGAATCAAAACTACTAAAAAAACTATTTAGGCTTATATATGTAACAAATAAGTCTTAAATTATTTTATCTATTCTCCATATTTTAATAGGAAATAAAAATTTTGTACAATATTGGTAATCAGATATACATAAAAATACAGACAAAAAACAGGAGTGGAGAAAGGATACATATTAAAAACTTTTAGTCCTTAACTTAGTTCAAATATATATATATATATATATTACAGTGATGCTGATAGCTTTTTGTTTTGAATGAGTACCTGGGAAATTTATTGGGTCCCAACTAAAGTTTCTTAATAAATTGTAGGGTTAAACTGTATTTAGATGTATTTATGAACAGGGGAAAGCTTTCTTTGATGAAACTACTAAAGCCATCTAACCCCTAACTTATACCCCATCCCGTGTAATTCTTTTCTAAGAAAATATTGAAATGTATATCTCCTCACCTTTTTAACAAAATTAAATTGTTCAGTTAAGGAAAGTAGTCAACTGTCATTACAGTTAGCTTGAAATGGTAGGGGAAGAAAAAACATAGGAGTGAGTATTTACAGCAGGGTCGAGCAATACCAGAGTTTGGCTCAAGGTCAGAAATTACTGTAAAAAAAGAATTTAAAAGAAGCTATTTTCTGCCATTTAGTGGAGAAGTCAAATCCCTGAACTGTTACGGGTTGATTGTGGACAATGTATCAGAATTTTATTGATGGAAAAATTGCGTCCCTGCAATGCATGGATATAATTTTTCTGTCTCCTTTTAGATTTTCATGCATCAGAGACACAGTATGTGTGCCTATCAGCATCTTTGTGTATATATATAACTTAAAACAACTAAAAAAAACTTTTTAATTGCTTTTTTTCAAGGAAGCATTGGGATATCAGATTCTAAAGATGAGCAATTTTAATTGGTCTTTTAAGAAAGCACTTAATGTTTTAGGAGACTGCAGGTTACTGACCCCTGAAGTAAAAATTAAAAATCTTATCAAAAAACTGTCTTTTTCATAGCACCTTGCAAAATTAGTGGCAGTGAAAAAGTTAAGAATATATATATTGCTTGGCTTTTTTTTTCCTTTATATATATTTGCATGTGTGCACATACATACAGAAACACACACACAATATATATATATATATATATATATATATATATGGTTATTTGTTACAGAAAATCAGAAGTATGAGGCACCCACTGAGAATCAAACTCATTAGTAATGGTTTGCTAGCCTAGCTTGCTAGCCATTGCACCATACAAGGCACCTTATACATATACACACACGCATAATGTACACAAAAACAAACAACAAAATTTAGTCACATAAGTGTTGTGCATGTTTATGTGTGAGAGAGAGAAAGAGAGAGATGATTAAAACAAAATGGAAAGTGTGTTTCTTATGCATTTCAGGTTGTGTAGCAGGTATAATAATAATACCTGCCACTTATGTATAACGAATCGGTTTTCCTTCTCCTAGATTGGTTTGCAGGGAAATAATCATTCTTCCCTCACACCAGGGATGGAATCTGCCACTTCTGTAGAGTGACTTTTATTGCTTTTTTTTTTTTTTCTTTTCTTCCTCCCCCCATATTAGTGCAAGGGCAGCACTCCCAGATGGTGAGAACAAAAAAAGAAAAAAAAAAAAACATTGAAAATTATTTCTACAGATATTCTGTATCAGAAGTTATATTTATTGACATAGCTATTATGATAATTACAATAAAAAAAAAAAAGTTCTGTTTTAAAATTTATTTTTTATTCTTTTTTTTTAAAATCCTTCTTTCTCTTCAGATTTCTTAACTTACAGTGGCTCATTTTGTATGTACATTTTTTTATAAAGTGACCTGTGTGTCCAGAAAGAAAAAAAAAAAACAAGATAAAAAAAAAATAACTACATGATTAACATAATTCTATATAATTTCCCCCCAAAATTCCAAAATGCTACCTCCACATAAAAAAAAAAAAAAAAAAAAATTTAATATAAATATTTTTACATTGCACAACCTCTTCATTTTCAAAATTCAAATAATTGTTACAAGTTAAGAGATGGGCTCTACCCAGAATACTATTGTTGAACTGATATATCAATTAAATCCTTGTAAATTCCTCCCACTTAATCATAAAGCATATGAACCCTGAATGACTACTATACTCAATACTATTAAATATGATACTCACTAGTGTCTATTGCAGTTGTGAATGTTTTGCAGGACTTAGTAAAATATTAAAAAAAAAAAAAAGAGTTGATTATATATGTATTGGTTAATGATTTTAAAGATATTCTAAATTCCAGAGGATGATCACTATGTAAGGTGGAAATTGATTTGAATATTGACATAATTTTATCAAAAAATGATAATGGGTGCTTAAAAAATGCTACTATTTCTATGTAAATACCCTCAATACCCAAACAAAACTGATATTATCTCTTCAAACAGTTTCCACCTGTTCAAAATATTCTTAAAATCTTCAGGTGTTCTCCAGACTCTTCTGGCACATTTTTTGCATTTACAGATCTCTAAGGTCTTTGTGCATTATGTGGCTTTATAGCAGAGATACACCTTTTTACTATACCCAATCACCAGAAATCATACAAGTGGGGTCTGGAGAGCATGCTGGTCATAACAAGAGCCCATCTCTTGCAATCCATCTTTCTTTTTATTTTTTATTTTTTTGAAGCATGAAAATGAAAAGTGTTGACTTTTTTTTTAAGCACCCTGTATATAAAAAAAAAACGCACAGATGACTCTAGCAGTTTTAGAAGGATTTTTTAAAAAGATAAAATTGGAGGCTTTTAATAGAATGTGTTGATTCTATCACAAAAAAAAGACTGCCTTGTGCAATGCATAAAAATTGAATAAATGTTGGATTTGATACCAGACCTTCTGATTCTTATATCTCTTTAAAAAAAAAAAAAAATTAAAAAAATAACATGTCTACATATTCTTGACAGTATTTAATTTTTTAAACCATTCTTTTCTATCATTTGTTCTTGATCAAAACATACTACACACTCACACAGGGCCGGCGCTAGAGTGTTATCACCCCCCTCCAGATCTATGATATGGGGCCACCTACTCTATTACATGTCAATTTTTATAGATCAGTATTTATATGAAACCTGCCCTTCCAGGGCCCCCAAGCAGGCTTGGGCCCATCTGATTGGTGGGGTGAAGCATCAGGGGGTAGTACACGTCAGCCCTGCACACACATGAGCTGAAAAATTATCACCACCATCAAGAAGGCAATGGCTTTTTTTATTTTTTATTTTTTGATTGATTTTAAAAGCATGTCAACCAGTCTTATGCCTAAAGAGGTTAGGGAATCATTCATATTTAAATATTGCTGTTTTGATCTGCATATAATGGCATGCCATCCCATATAGGGTTATTTTGTGCATAAAAGTTAAGAAATCATTCATATTTACATTTTTTTGTGTAGTAGTTTTTTTAAAGATTTTTTTTGTTTTTTGCACAGTCCTATTGAATATGAATAATTTTTAAACAGAACTAATTGACCCCTAAGTGGGACCCTAACAGGTACTACCACTCTGGATCAGAGGGAACCTGGGAGTAATGGCAATGAAGGGGTAATCCAAATCTCCAAAACTGGTGCCTCACCATCAGATGTAATTTAGAGTCTTATCCAAGAGACCCCTTTGGGAGGGGGGGTACCTGTTTGCAAGGGTTACAGCCAACATGATGAGGAGAGACAAAGAAATAATGTGCCAAGTATGGAGTTAATACATGGGGCTCAAGGTCAATATAATTTTTTAGCATATATGTTGAAAAGAAAATGTATGGATGAAAATTTATTGAATTGCCAACGTGTTTTGACCAAGAATTTGTCTTTGAATACATAGTATACTATTTAGTATTATTTTAAATCTTAAAATAATAGAGAAAACATAAGATTTGAGTATTCAACAAAAAAAAAAAAAAAAAAAAAAAACAGGTTTTCTTTGGGGCAGAATATTTTGATTTTTGAAAATAAAGCAATGTGAATATAGAAAATTTAGATGTTTCCAAAAAGGATTTCACACTGCTTTATTTTCAAAAATCAAAATATTCTGCCCCCAAAGACAACCTGGTTTGTTTCTTATTGCCAATTCAATAAATTTTCATCTATACAACATTTTCTTTCCATTTATCTTTCAATATAATTGTTGGATTCACTTCCATTATTCTCACTTACATATATAATTCTTTCTAGTATTGGAGAATTGAAAATAAAGTGCTCAATTACGGGTGTAAGAGCTGTATTAAGTGGCTAACATGCTGCTTTGAAAACAATAACAATCACACTTTAAATGTATTGTACACACACACACACACATACACACATGTGTGTGTTGTGTGTGCCTAATTTAGGTATAGATGTAAATGTTCAATTTTTCTGAAATTAAAACATTTGTGTGAATATTAGAAGACCTTCCAATAATTTTCATACATCAAATTTGTGGGGTTATATCAATTGATTTTTTATTGGGGTTATTTTATGCCTAGAGGTTAGGGAATTGTGTACATTTATATTTTTTGTGGAGTTTCTTAAGAGTTTTTTTTTTGCACACTGTTATATATCATGTCAAATATATCCAATACAAATAATTTTTAAACAGATCTATTTGGCCCATAGATGGGACCCTAACAATACTGTGTTTTTTTGTTTGTTTTGTTTAATATTTGTGAATCTTCTATGCAACCAAATAAGGTATTATGAAAATTATTACAGAGATCCAAATTTCCATCAACTACATATTGATAAATATTTGAAATACTGTATATACTCGTGGATAGGTTGTACCCCTAATTTGTGGTTGTCAAAGTTGGTATTTGTGGTTGACCCGCAGATAGTTATTTACTAAGCTTAGCTTAGATATGGCACAAGGCCAGAAGTATGGGGCACCCAATGAGAATCGAACTCACTAACAATGGTTTGCAAAGCGAGCTAGCTAACCATTACACCATGTGAGGTGCCCTGTTGACCCGCAGATAGGTTGCATTTTAATACAGCTAGTTACACAACCTATTCTAACATAAAACTTATCAAATATTCACCTTTGTTTCAAGACTTTGCTTACAAATATTCGATCTAGAACACTTTACCATAGACTGTGATGCATAATGCAAACACATACAAATAAGGGTTGTGTTTCTTAGTACTATAATTGTAAATGAACCTGGGTAAAAAAAAAAAAGAAAAGCCTAACAGTCAGCAGCATCAGTTCAGTTTAAAGCAATGAGTCAGTAGGAATCTGAGATATATATATATATATATATATATATATATATATATATAATTTAGTGTATACGAAAAGCTTTAAATGCATATTGTATGCATTTTGCGTCATTGCAATCACTGGTCATTGTAACTTTATGATGAATAAAAATTATGATGCTGTTTTACATTTATGTCGAATGAATAGGCCGCACCACTGATTTTGGCAGAATTTTTGGTTGGTTGGATTTTACAGCATGTCAACCCTTGTTGGGTTATTTTATGCCAAAGACATTTTGTTTTATTCATTCTTGTTGGGTATTCATTTATTTTGATATTCATTTTTTAATTTTTGAGACCCTAACCGGTAATACCACTCAGGGTCAAGGTGTACCTAGGAGTAAGGCTGATAATGGGGTACTCCACATTCCCCAGAGCTCCAGAATTCCTTCTAGCACATATTGATTGGAGGGGGTCTCTCCAATTGCCCATCTAGCCTGATTAAGGGGTAAAGTGGAGTGTTGCAAGTAATGGACTGGTCAACCACCAGGATTCTGTCCTTAAGCATCACAGATCACCATCCATGGCCAACAGGTGGCTACCACATTGGGCAGATTTTCCTCCTCTGCAGCTATCTGCGAGTATATACAGTAGTAAACCTGAATGTAAAGTCATTTCTATATCTAAAACTTTCAGGGAAGCAAAATAATGTAACACAAAAAGTAATTTACATGATTGTTCTCTCATTATTCTATTGTACGAAGGTGGATCAATAAGTCTGCAGCCTGACACGTATTAACTGAATTTTGATCTGAAATTTTCACTGTGTAATGTTCAATTAATGGAGAGAAAGTGTTGTTAAGTGTATTTATGACAAAGGAGTTTGTTGAAATTATTTGTTGTGTAAATTTTTTTTAAATTTTATTTTTTATCATTAGTCTATGGACTTACTAATGTTACCTCCATAGAAGAGAGTGAATCAGTAGGTCTGTAGCCTAAAATATGGTTAATAACTGAATTTTAAAATTTTGATCTGAAATTACCACTGTATAATGTTTTTATCTGTGTGATTACTGGAGAAGTGTTATTGACAAGCAAGGGGATTATGTTGAAATTATTTTTTTGTGAAAAATAAATTCTTTTTCTATCTTTAGTCAACGGACTTATTGACGAATCTACATATTCAAAGCAATATAATCTGATCGTAATTTTCTACAAGAAACTCGCTCCCCCCCTTTTTTTTAAATTTTTATTTTATTTGGGATAGATTTGATTTCTATATTTTTTCATTGAATATATATTCTCAAAAATTATATAAAGTTATTTGCTGGCCTGTGTATCTATTTTCTTTTTTGTTAACTTTTTTTTTACTATACCTTATTCAGACTTCATAGTGTTTACCACCTAAGCCTTCAGTACTCAGTTTGTTTTTTTTTTTTTTCATTTCATACAAAAAAAATCAACATGGTGCAATATTTAGATACTCATTGTTCCTTCTCGGCCAGCAAATACTATACATACATACATTTTTTGTTGTTGGCTGTCAACTCGTGCTCGAGTAAGACCATTTCCTATTTTTTTTTTTTTTTTTTTTTTAAGTGAGTGCCAGTAGCATTTGACACTGTATCCTTGTGTTTTCTCAGATGACTCACCAGGCCAGCCCTGGAGAGGCATACTCTTCCACATAAACTACATGTTGGAACAGATACATACATACATACATAAGTGGGTACTGGAAAGTTCTTGGCCCAACCAAGAAAGATATTTTTTCATAGTGAAAGCTTAAAAAGAAACTTTATAAACAAAAAGGTGCCAAATGTGTTGAACTGTTGGATGAATATTTAGAATTCCAGGTTGTCCCCTCCTTGGTGAGGCTGAGAACTTTTCAGCATTCATTTTGTACTAGCTTAAAAGCTACCCTCTCAGGTGGCAATTAAGCTAGTTATTTCCAAGTTATAAAAATTATCATGCAAAAAAAAAAAAAAAAAAAAAAAAAAAATCAGAAATTTTTTTTTTCTTTTTAAATCATTGCCAAAAACAATCACAGTAATTAAAACTTGGGAATCCCAAATTTCATGATTGTGGGTTCAAATTCAGCCCAGAGTGTTTTTAATTTGTTCAGAGTCGGCCTGATTCCAAAATGGTAGGATATGCTGGAATACAGCCTCTAGGAGTAAAAAATGTGATACACTGACATGAGCACACATATTCTCTTTTTTCTTGTTTTATCCACAAATAAGAAAAGTCTCATGTTGAAATTATATTTTATCCCAGAGTCTATAAAAAAAAAAAATTTTTTTAAAAACTTTTACAATTTTAGACCAACTTAAGGACCCAGGTAAAAATGCAAGATCATGTTCTCAGGGCATATACATTTTTAACTTCTCTACACATTGTGGACTATACTCATTTTGATTGTTATACTCACAATGATTTGGCTGCTGTACTCTCTACAGCCTTCTTCGGGTGCCTTTATGTCATACTCCATAACTATTGGGGAATTCAGAACTTAATCCTTTATTTGAATCATGGGGGTGCACTGTTCTCATTCCGCCGTCCATGCCTTGAGGTGTCTTGCATGAGCCACTTTTTTGCCTTTTTCACCACTACTGGAACCGGAACCAGGGATTGAACACTCAACCTCCAGTTGGTAGTCTACTAGGATATTTGACTTGATGTCTTAACTGTCTCAGCCATGTGTCCAGGTAGACAAACCAAGGGTTAACTTCTGAATTTTCAGAAGTTTTCAGAGTATGACAAAAAGCACCTGAAGAAGGCTGCAGCAATTGAAACTTTGCAAGTATAGTAACCAAGATGAGTATATTATTTTTCTGAATTCTCATCTCAGAAATTTAACTGTTGAAATGTATATTATATGCAATTGATAAATACTTTTTTTTTTTTTTTTTTTAAATCATTATCAGGTCTCTAACATCCCCTATCAGTAATGGAATGATCCAATGTTATTCTGAACCTTCCTATTACTGATAATGTTATCTATTAAGCTTAGTTTGGTACAAGGTCAGAAGCATGGAGCGCCCTGTGAGAATCAAACTTTGTGCTAAACTAAGCAAAGTTTTGTAAATATGGCCTATGGTGGTTTACAGTGCCTGCTGTTTTGTAAGTATTATCCTGACCTTCGACCAGGCCAAATTAATACAAGGACTTTGTGCCTGCTGTTAGTAAATGGGCACCCATCTGAGTATTGAACAGGCTCATTGAAACTTAACCTTGGTACTCTGCCAAAGAGTTCATTCCTGATGTTAACTCATTGTTTTGGCCAATCCATTTTTCAGCTGTCACCACTGTCTTCTATCAAGTGTACAATCCATTAAGGTAGTGGTGCTAAAGAAACTTCTTTCCTTCTGGGGAGTGGAAGAAGAAATCCAACCCTCACCCCCAGGGTTGTACAGTTGACAAAATGTCTCATCAATATCAAGAATATGGAGAAGACGTTTGGTGATATGAACAATAGCTGGCATCACTAACAATGGTCCATCTCAAAGTTGCTGATAAAAGGATTTTTTAACTCCCAGTTAGATTAACTTTATATTATTGGGGGATGGTATCAAATGAATTCAAACCTAGAGTGTGTGTGTATATATATTATATATATATATATTATACACACACATATATATAAACATAGATACATACATACATGATAGTTCATGTGTGTAAGATTTTCATGGTTTGAATATGGTAGAATAGTATTATGGAGTTATGTTTAGTCATCAGTAGCCTATAATGTCTGGGGAAATAGTCAACCAGAGTTTCTGAAAAGAGGAGGGTATATAATCTGTAGTATTCCATAATAAGCAGACAAATAATTATATATATAAATTAATGTCTATGCATTTTAAAATTGTATTGTATCTGATGGCATATAAAATTCAATTCTCTACCCTCAAAAAATACCTTCTGGGTTTTGTGAAAAGTTAAGATAATCTGGATTATATTTACCCAGCTAGATTACTTGGACCAAACCTAACTCCATAATACTGTTATATTCAAATCATGAGGATCTCATACACCATCAAATTTGATTATAGTATCACCTGTAAATAAATACACTTAATTTTAAATGCCTTTTTTTTTTTTTAAATAAAAAAATTGATTTTCTTCTAAAAAAAAAAAAAAACAACCCCCCCCCCCCAAAGATAACAGTATTTTCTTCTTCATGGAACTTTATAAAAATATTTTTAGGTATTATCTATTACCAAACTATACAGTATTAAAACAAAAAATAAAATTGCATGAATATAATACATATATATAAGGGGTGTACTTATTTTTGGACTGCTACATATTCAGGGTTGGTTATGCTCAGTCAGTAGAGCATCTGCCTACAAACCACAGGGTTCCAGGTTCAATACCAGTCCTCACCAATTCAGTGCTTGAGTAGCACAGCTTGGATCTGTGTGATAGAGTGGGGCGCTGATGGTATATGTGGCACTTCACATATGATATCGAGAATATGCCACTCTACCAATTTCCATTTTGATTAAACATATATATACATACATATACATACATATATATACACACACACTAAAAAGGAAATCCTGATATCTTTGGTTTAGAAGAAAATTAAATTTTTTATTAAAGAATTATTTTGGGTGTAGTTATTTATGGGTAACTTCTTTTTTTTTTTAAATGTGTGTGTGTGTGTGTGTGTGTGTGTGTGTGTGTGTGTGTGCATAATGACTGCTACTTGTTTGTAGAAGGTCATTTCCTTGATTTGCTAAG
The DNA here is from genome assembly GCA_023376005.1 of Doryteuthis pealeii. Taxonomy (NCBI): domain Eukaryota; kingdom Metazoa; phylum Mollusca; class Cephalopoda; order Myopsida; family Loliginidae; genus Doryteuthis; species Doryteuthis pealeii. The sequence goes on from CM042145.1 coordinate 110,754,021, forward strand.
AGTACTGGGGGGGGGGGGGCACGTGTAACTCCTCAGGCCAAGTATATCCTTGCAAGCCCTATTGCATTTTTGACAAGTGAATTAGCTGTCTTTTCCATTGACCTGTGTGCACCCTCATGACTTCTCAAATTTGCTATAGATCCATACACTTTGTCACAGAATTGACACAAGTTACCTGTACTTTGCTGCTGAAGCAGTTTTGTAAAAATGAGTCTTCTATACTTTGCGGTCATGAGATCTCATGATTAGCAAGTCCAGCATTGGACGGAGAGCCTATTAATAGGGTCTCTGTTATTATTACTAATAGGGTTATTAAAGATATTGCAAACATTGTCAGGCTGTAAAGTGTCAGAGACCAAGGTCAAGCCCCGGTTCTGGAGTGTTCGTTTTAAACTGGATAAATAAAAATGCATATTCAGTTGGTAGACAAATTTTCCAAGATAGGCTTCTGTTATCAGCAGTAGGACGTTATGGTTATTTACAAAGCTTAGATTAGATGTGGCACAAGGCCAGAAGTATGGGGCGCCCAGTGAGAATCAAACTCACTAACAATGGTCTGCAAATCTAGCTTGCTAACCATTACACCATATGAAGTGCCCAAGTGGGACATTATGAGAATAAATGGAGATTTATTAGGTGTATTTATTGACTGCAATATTGCTATAAGTGAAATTAAAATTTAGAAATGTTATAAATTTTTATGCAAATGTGTATGTATGTTAGCCTTTTTCTTTTCTTCTCTCTCTTTTTTTTTTTTCCTTTTTCCTTTCTCTCTCTCTCTCTCTCTCTCTCTCCAAGAAAAGACATCATTTTAAGAATGACACAAGACATTCTAAAGTCTCATCCATCAAATTAAGTTATGTGTATACAATCATTGTGCAGTATCTTTGCTTATAGCGTTGGATGACTGAATATAGACTGTTACACCTTTACTATCAGCTAATTGTAAATATTATTATGGAAATCCCAACAAAATGTTCCAGCTTTATCAGAATTAAAGATTGATTTGTTTCAAACATTTTTTTATACTTTCTTTTATTTGTTATTCCAACTTATCAATTCATTGATCTGAAACAGAAGACACCTCAATTTGTTTGAAAGTCACACACATTTAAATAAGGAGAAAAACCCATCTTGCCAATAGAATTCTTGAACACCTTTTTTTATTTACATGTGTGTTTGACACACAGAAATAAAAAAAAGGGCATACCTACAAAGTCAGAAAACAGCACAATTCCCATGACTTTTGGAAACTCTTTTTGGTTATTTCTTATAAGTTTAACATGATCAAAGGGGAACCACTCTTGACTGATAAATTATTGATCTACTAGGAAAAAAGAAGACTGGGTTAGGGTTAGTTTAATGGGAAAATAAATAAATAATTTATCAGTCAAGAGTGGTTCCCCTTTGATCATGTTAAACTTATAGGAAATAACCCTTTTTTCAATGCTCAGAGTTTTCAGCAACTCTGAGCATTGAAAAAAAGTTTCCAAACTTGGAACAAACTACCTGCATCAGTTGTTAGCTGCCAAGACACTATTCTTCAAAACCTCCATGCTTCCTGTGATTCAAATACACACTATACCTGATATTTACACACACACACACACACTCTGCACTGTTGATTTTCCTGACATTTGTACATTATTCTATGGGAAAGAATATACAAGGAAAAGTGGATAAACCAACACAGACAATTGATTCAATTAATGTTTTGTCTTTATTTGCTATAAAACTTCTTCAGAATTAATTTCTTTCATTGTGTCTGTCTTTCTCCTTCTCCCCACCGTTATCTTTTCCTCACTTGTAGATCGTCTTTATAAATTAATAAATTCATTCTGAAGAAGGTTTTTAACAAATAAAGAGGAAATATTAATTGAATCAATTGTCTGTTGGTTTATCTACTTTTTCTTATACATTCTTCACATTTTGTCGGATTTTCCTGGGTTTTTTTCTTCACATTATTCTATGTTCTATAAATGCACCTTTGAGAATTCAAGATTATCTTAACAATTCTGTTATCTGGATGGTCTCAATTCTCCTCTAATTTTCTAATTCCTCCAGTCGGTTTTCTAAACCCTAAAAAGACTGGAGGAATTCGAAATCAGAGGGAGAATTGAGACCATCCAGACAACAGCATTGTTAACTACAATTTATTTCACTTTCATCCTCATATTCAACAGTTTTTTTTTTTTTTTTTTAATTCTCTGGCAAGGTCCAGGTATTTGTCTATCTTTTTTTATTTTCTTTCACCTTCACCCTGTGATCTGCTGGGACTGCAAAATCTACCAGTTGATAAGTTCTTTTTTTCTTGTTAATCAATATTGTGTCTGGATTATCATTATTAATGTCAGAGCCATAATATCAAGGGATTTGTATGCAGTTAAATTATAAAGTTTATTTTTATCTAAATGTGTGTCTTATGTGCTGCCAAATATGGTACTATCTATATATTAATACTCGTATTCCTTAATCTCTGTCAGTTATCATCTTAATCTTCTGTCAGTTATCATCTTGCAACACCCTCTGATTAAAAATGAGATCGTCCAAATCATCCAAGATGAAATGCAAAAATGTAAATCCTGATTATCTGGTGTTACTTATCTGCCGAATTCTTATTTCTTATGAGTGTCATCACCTCAGCTAAATAATGGACCATACTGTTTTTATTATAAAAGAGAGTAGCGGAAAGAAAGAGAGTAGCGGAAAGAAAGAGAGTAGGGGTGAGCGCGCAGAAGCGATAATGCTAATCGGTTTCAATCGAACATAATGAAAAGAAGGAAAGAAAGAAAAAGTGAGAGAGAGTTAAATCGAGATTATTATACTTTTTACATATTGAACTATTTTGCAATAAATCTTAAGTAAACATATCAAAAGTTGTAATAATTAAATTATACTGTGGTATATCCACAGGTCCTGCTAGTCACATATATTACAATAAATCTATATGTGAAAAATATAAATTGAAAAGGTGGATTAACCAAGACAAACAATTTAATTCACAGGTAAAACTTGATATTTTGTCTTTATTTCATAAAAGACTTCAGAAAGAATGAAGTCTTTAGTGAAGTAAAGATGAATATCTTTCATCTTTACTTCAAAGACTTCATCCTTTCTGATGAAGTCTTTAGTGAAATAAAGATAGAAGATAAAGTTTCACCCATGAATTGTGTAACGAGAGGGGAGACTTGCAGGCGTGAAATATGGCTGCCTTGGCACTAAAATTTAAATAAGCACGATCTTGAAGCTAAGAGACATGGCGAGAGTAAATCTGCAAATTTTTCTCAAATCACTGTATAAAAAACCCAATCAAAACCGAGAAGGGGAGAAATACTTTGAACCGGTGAATGAGTTGTAAAGGAGAACTGCTTGAATATTGTTGCAGGATGAAAAAGTTTGTTATCAGACAGTTGAAGAAAGAGATTAGCCTAATCAATTTCACAACCTATAAATTGAATTAATTATTTGTGTTGGTTTATCTACTTTTTCCATTTATATTTTTCACATTTTGTTAGAATTCTTTCAAACTGTTGTGTCATCTATAAATCTACTAGAAAAAACATGACCTGTTGGGTCACCCATTGACCTCTGGGTAGATAATTGAGATTAAGGAAAAAATTTTTTAAATAAATAAAAAAAACATTAAAATCATTTTGAAAAATGTCTAAGAAAGGGAACGTTTGACCTAGAAGCTACAGGCTAGCTGCTTCTGAAACTTAATCTACAAATATATTTCACACTCTCAAATCAGTCTCTTTACACTCACAGAGAAACTAACATATATAATGAGGAGGTAATCAAGATATACATAGAGAGGAGGAAAGTGACAGGCAGAATGTAAAGTAAGAGACGGGTCAGTTTTTGACTTAATTGCAAATTACAACTAATTAGAACCAATTAAAATGGATTTTTTTCAAACATAACTCAATCCTAGAACTAAGGAATATTTTGATATGAATTTTGTGTCATTAAACTAAATAGGAAAAAAGCCTTTAGCAAACAATCATTGATTCACTCAGCTTTAGTATAATAATAGATAGATAGATATCTATCTATCTATACACCTTGCCAGCTAAGTTGAATGGTTTAGAAGGACATTTGGTTGTGGTTGAGTCTTAAGAATGTAAACCGTTGCCTAGGTGAGGTTCTTTTTTTTTTTTTTTTTTTTTAAGCAATTATATGGTTTCAGGTAACTATTTCTATGCTGATGATAGACATTGCACATGAGATGATCTGGATATGGTTAGGAAGGGAAAACTTGAAAAAAGAAACTGAATCTCTATTTAGAGCAGCACAAAATAATGTCATAGGAACTAATTACGTCAAAGCAAAAATTGATAATACTCAGGAGAATAGCAAGTGTAGGCTATGCGGTGGTAGAAATGAATACAGCAAAGAAGCACAAAAGGAATACAAGAACAGGCATGACTGGGTGGGAAGGGTTATCCACTGAAATTGTGCAAAAAACTGAAAATGTCAGCATACCGACAAATGGTACATGCACAAACCTGGACTTTGAGATACAAATGGATCACCCAATTTAGGTTGGAACCAATTTTAATTAACAAGAAGAAAATAACTGGTCATTTTTGTGATTTTGCCGTGCCAGCAGACCAAAGTGAATACAAGAACAGTCATGACTTAGTGGGAAGGGGGATCCACTGGGAATTTTTCAAAGAAACTGAAAATTTCACCATACAGACAAATGGCATATATAAAATCCAGAAGCTATCCTTGAAAATGAAATGCATAAAATTCTCTGGAACTTTGAGATATAAATGGATCACCCCATCTAGAAAAGCAGACTTAAATTAATAAGAAAAAAGGAAGTCATCAAGTGGATTTTACTGACAACAGAGTGAAAGTGAAAAAAGGCAAGAAGCTGGACGAATACTTGGACCTTGCCTGAGAACTGAAAAGTTGTGGTCATGAAGGTGACAGTGATACCAATGTAGTTGCATCCCTTGGAACAGTCTCCAATAACCTGGAAAAGAAACTGTATGAATTGGAAATTAAAGGGGAATAATTGAAAACATCCAGACCACAGCACTATTAAAAATAGGCTATTTAGAAGAATCATGGGGAAGCAAAGAGACTTGCTGCCAGTAAGATTCCAGTAAAAAAAAAAAAAAAAAACTATCAGAGATGGTGGGAAAAACTTTCAAGGGGTAAAACAAATAATTTGTAAACAGGGCTCCAAGCTTGAATCGAAGTCTGCCATCAAATATTTCATAGTTGAGAAATGCAAACCATGTCAAATTTACACAAGAATGCGTGATGTGTACATGGAAGCATGTTTTAATCGGACCAAGTAACCAATAAGCACCCCAAATCATCAACTTAATGAAAGGTTCATATTTTAACTCATCACCTGTAACTTCCGCTTCCAAATTTTTGTAAACAAATGATTTTAATCAGAAGTTTATGGAGATGTTGAACTCACAATAAAGCAAATAAATAGATGGTTGGTACACGTAATCAAATTAAAATTCAATAGCAAAACCTTTTTTAAATAAATACTTTTTAATCCGAAATTTATGAATATTTTTCAACACTTACGATGATTTAAAAAAAAAAAAAAAGAGATGAAAGACGTTTTTATACTAAAATAGTTTTTACTTAATCAGAAGAGAAATGCAATTATGTTTATTTAAATAAAAATACAGTTTTTATTTACAAAATATTTTTATGCTTATTTAAATAAAAGTATGTTGTTCAGAAATAGTATCACACAATTTGTAAAAATGTGTTTCTGTCAGATACAATATAATTGCAAAAATCGTCTGTTCGTTTAATTTCAAAGCGAAACTTACTGGTGTAGAGTTAAAATATGAACCTTTCATTAAGTTGATGATTAGGGGTGCTTATTGGTTACTTGGTCCTTTTAATCAAACTAATGTCTACAAATGGGCTAAATTCATGGCGTTCCTTATACGGATTGCCTTGACAAAATTGTTTGAAAGAAGCTCGAAATATTATTCAAGATGAACAGGGGCTATGCAGGATCACTATGGTGAGCATATATGAAATGGCAGATTCAGTTAATAAGCTCATTTTGGCTGAAAGATGAGTTACAATAAAGGATAGTTCTGAACAACTGGGAATTTCTGTAGGTACAGCACACAAATTGAGCTTGGTGGTGTAGGAAAGGCTGTCTACAGTCTAAAGAGAACAAAATATACGTTTTCAGAATGTAAAGACAAAGGGAAAGCACATGTACCTTTAACCTATTTTATTTACATACAAACTCAACGACAGTCAATAAAACAAGTACTTAGGGGCAGTACTTACAATTCAGAATATCTCCCTCGTTGAGGGGGGGGCGTCAGGTCGAGTCTTCAGTTATTACTACCTCACTGAGGGGGAAGTTCTTTCAGTCACAAAGTCTGAGAAGAGCGCTCGTTTCTACGAGGCTTCCTGGTTGGTGCCAAAACCGTAAAAGTGTTTTCTTCACTCGACCTGACAGGGGACGTTACCTTTACTACTTCCTGTCCCTAAAGGCACAGGAGAGTTCTAGTCCCTACAGTGGTCTTACTTTTTCTAAGGCCAGTTGTCGTTGGGATCTCAAAACGTTGACGCATGGACACAAAGCCTCTTTTTGCAGCAAGAATAGTGGGGAAACATCTGTGAATTTGGTTGGGAACAGCTACCACATTCTCGATACAGGCCAGATCTGACCCCATAAAAAAAAAATTATGTGCAACAGTTTTCAAGTGACGATGCAGTGAAAAGCACCATGAGAAAATGGCTAAAAACTCACTTCAAAAGATTTCTATGCTAAAGAAATAAAAAAGATTGTTTCTGGATGGGGAAAAATATGTTTTAAAGAATGGTTGGTTGGATTTTACGGCATGTCAACCTTTGGGTTATTTTATGCTGAAAACGTTTTTGTTTACTATTTGTCTGAACTTTTGAGATGAGGCTTGACATTACAATATGAAGGCTCGACAAGAAGGTTCCTGAATTCGTCAAGAAACACCCGAATGGTACATTGGCCGAAACGCTGTGTACATAACAATAAAGATGAGGATAACAGTCCGATAAAATCCAAATAATACACGTTTTTGTTTTATTCGTTCTTGTTGGGTATTAATATGTTTAAAACACATGTTTAAATCTATCTATCTAATAGATGGGACCCTAACAGTTACTACTCCTCCGGGTCATAGTAGACCTGGAAGTAATGCAGTGAAAGGGTACTCACACTCCCCAGAATTGGAACCTCATCACTAGATGCAGTTTAACATCATGCCCAGGATACGAAGACTCGCAACCCACCGCCTTCTACCACACATATGATTGGATTGGGGCTTTGCTATAAGAGCAATCACGGGTCGCCACCCACGGCTAACAAGTGGTCTCATAAGGGGTCTTACCATTCTACAAAGGTGCAGCCGGCGTATACTACAGTCCCACCGACAGGGCGAATGACTAGTGGGGCATTAAAAGAAATTAAGAGAAAAGGGGGGTCCACGAGTTAAAAACGTTGAGAACCATGATGTAAAGTTAGAATTAATTGACAATATGATTGTAATTAGAATTTACCGTAAAAACAGTTTTAAAATCAATATAGTGCTCTATGAACAATAATGCTGAACAATATCGTGTGTGTGTGTGTGTGTGATTGAAACATGTTAAAGAAATGGGAAACGAATACCAAGACGTTACGGTTTTCACTTGCAAACTTTACGAATTATATGTAGATTAGGCACTGCTGAAAAACGCGATTTTTCACTTTAAAAAACGAATTAGAATCAATCAAATCAGTTATTTTAGATAAAATTTTAGTTTTAGTCGAAAAGTAGTAACATAATGAGTGAGCATCAGTAAAAAAAAAAAAAAAAAATGTAATTTATTTTTTATACATTTTAAACATTAAATTCGCCCTAAAATTTACCAAAGTGAAAGTTTATTACGCACTCATAATAAAACATCTTAATATTTTTAAACACTTTTAAAGGTTTCTCCTTTAAAGGGGATTGACCCCCTCGCTGTTCGTGGTGTAATGCTTACAAAGCTAGTCTCGCAGATCCATTACTACTGAAAAAAACAATTAGTTTTCACTAAATGTAACTTTTGATTAATGGAAATAGTAATTCTTGTAATATTTAGTAAAATCATTAATATTTTGTAATGGAGAATTTAGGAAATTAGAAAAAATACGATTAACTTTAATTATTAATTTTTATTCAAATTCCCAAAAATATCATTTCTATGAAAGCAGACGAAAATTTGGGTATACCTAGTATCTACAATCACCTTCTAAAGCACCGGGTTTTTTTGGTTGGTTATTATTATTCCTGAAAAATCGGCTAATTGTCGGATTAAATTAAAATCCGACAATTAGCCGATTTTTCAGGAATAATAATAACCAAGCAAAAAACCCAGGTGCTTTAGAAGGTGATTGTACATACTAGGTATACCCAAATTTTCGTCTGCTTTTTATTTTAAAAACGAATTAAAATTGATCAAATCGATTATTTAAGGTCAAATTTTTGTCTATGTCGAAAATAGTATCATAATGAGCAAAATAACATTACACATGTAATTTATTTTTAATACATTTAAAACTATTTTTTTCGGTTAATTTTGATCAAATATATCTTAAGATGGCAAACGTGAGTTTCCATAAAATCCGTGTTTTCAAAATAAATTTAACCCTCCCGATTGAAAAAAAAAAAAAAAAAATTACAAAAATCAGGGAATTATCCGATTTTAATGAAATTTTCAGTGCTGATTTATCAATGAATGAATTTTATAATGCATCAGTTATCTTATTTCAAAACTTTTGATTTATTTAGGTATTTCTGCTATGATAAATTAATATATAGAATTCATTTAAAATATGAGTATCATGAAAGTTTAAAATGTCATATTATTAGATTCTAAAAACATTTTTGATAACTACTTTACTTTAGTATCGAATTCTAATAATTTTTTGTCGAAAATTATTGAAAATTACCCCCCCCCTTTAAACAGAACAAATATCGATGTATAATAGATAATAACCAATTAAATACTTATCGAAATGAGTAAAAAAAAAAAAAAAAAAAATCTCCAAAAATTATTTTTTTTAGTCTTTATTTTCATTTTATTTTCCGATTTTCGGTACTTATTTTGTACCAGAGTATCATCCTTAATTTTTTTTTTCTTCTATTCACACCTTCAGTCTTTTGTCTTTTTATATATATTGTAATCAGTATCGAATTTATATTTTATTTATATTGTAATCAGTATTGAATTTTCTGCCCCAAAATAAGGGGGCGGGGGGAGTTGAGAGACCCGAAAAAAAAAATCAGAAAGTTTTGAAATAAAATAATTGATACATTGATACATTGATACATTAAATATATTTAACACAATGAAACTTGCATAAAGGTTAATATTATCTTGAAATTTTTTTTCCATTCGAAAGAAACATTACAAAAAAATCATGATTTTCTTTTAAAAAAAAAAAATCAGCTTAGGGAAATAATGAAAATTATAAACGAAAAACAATGTTTACATTTTTGCACCGTTAAATCAATTGAAATTTAACGTAGTCAAAAAAGTTATGACTAGAGGCTTTTTTTTTTTTTTTTTTTTTTTTCTACGAAAATGGTCCGATTTTCACGAAAATGTCCATAATTACTTACCTTTTAATGAAAATATGTCTGAAATAGTTTTTTCCTAAAATATATTAGGGGAAATATTTTTTTACGAGGTCTAACCCCAACCCCCATTTTTATTTTATGAAATATGAACCGACAAAAAACGATTTTTCCCTTTTCCTATAGAGATAAGAGTCTGAATAATTGTATCAGAAGATTTTATAAGTTTCAATACCAGAGTTTTTTTTTAGTAAAAGAACCATGAATATAGAATTCAGCTAAAAAATATCAATAAAGAAACTGACCGTGTCGTAAAAAACGGACTGTTTTACTTATTTTTCAAGATAACGGCGAGTAATTTTTCCCCAATCGGATAATTTGATCTTTGAATTAACTGTTTTTCTTTGTAACAACTCTTTATGTCGGTTATTTCTTTTTTGCGAGATTTAAAAAAAAAAAAAAAAAGGTCAAAAATATTTACGTTTCTTCCTTCAATATGGCCTAAATTGATCACGAGACCTATTTTGGTGGTACCTATAAATCAACACTGAAAACGTCATTAAAATCGAATAATTCCCAGATTTTTGGTAATTTTTTTAAAATGAGCAATGGGGAGGTAAATTTATTTTTTAAAAACACGGATTTTTCGACAAATTGGGTATACCTAGTGCATACCTAGGTTATACTTGCAAATCGTCCTCAAAATTAAAACGGAAACTTATTTGGTGATCCATGACAGTTTAACTACAGTATATGAATGAACTTTTTGCGAATTGGGTTTAGGTCGTTTTAAATTACGTATTGCTTAAAAAAATAAAAAAAAACAAAAAAAAAAAAAATTACTATCCATTTAATGTTGAAATTTTTTTATTTTTTTAAACCAAGTTTAATTAAAATTATACATTACAATACTAACACACACAACTGAGACTAATGTGTCTATGGTTGGATTCAATAATTAATTTCAATGGTTAATTAAATGTATAGTAATTTGGGTGTATTGTTGTTTTTATTAAGCAATACGTAATTTAAAAAAACCTTAATCCCCAAACCCCTAAACCCAATTCGCAAAAAAGTTCATTCATACACTGTAGTTAAACTGTTATGGATCACCAAATAAGTTTCCGTTTTAATTTTGAGGACGATTTGCAAGTTTAACCCATACGTAATGGAATAATATTATTCATGTTAATGATATTAGACTTAGCATAAAACGGGGATATGAAGATTACACTATAAAGCGCCAATCATTCAAAGGAGAATCAGCCGGACTGTCCGACTTGAAAATATAAGCAGGCGGAATGAAACAAGAACTGCCTTTTTTTTAATGAAGAGAAAGTATCTGACAAATAATGTTGGCTGAACAGTGGTCAAGTAAAGTAGGCGTATTCAATGATAGTTTTCTGTGTAGATTTGCATAAACAGAGGCTTTCATTCGTTCGTCAAGTACGACTTCTCTTTCGTTCCTCGGCTTTTTGATTAGCAAGGCACGGCGAGTCTCCCATTTGTGAATGGAACCACTACATTTCCGCCATCTAATCTAAATTATAATAATCAAGTTACACACAGTAATAGGCTGCGTACCCCCCCCCAAAAAAAAAAACCCCTAATGAAATTTTAATTAATAACAATGATTGAAATATGTTAAAAGTAATGTGAAACATAGGGATACCCATTTTTTTCGTCTGCTTTTCATTTTAAAAACAAATTAAAATTAAATCGATTATTTAAGGTCAAACTTTTGTCGAAAAGTAGTAACATGAGCATCAGTAAGAAAAGCAAAATAATATTACACACGTAATTTATTTTTAATACATTTAGAAGGATTTTTTGGTCAATTTCGATCAAGATGGCCGCCCATGAGTTGCCGTAAAATCCTTGTCTACAAAATAAATTGAACACTCGCGATTGAAAAAAAAAATTATCCGATTTTAATGAAAAAGATCAGAAAGTTTTGAAATAAAATAACTGATGCATTATAAAATCTATTCATTAATAAATCAACACTGAACATTTAATTAAAATCGGATAATTCCCTGATTTTTGCTAAAAAGTTTTCAAACGGCGGGGGAGGGGTTTATTTGTAGTGTAAAAACACGGATTTTTCGACAAATTGGGTATAACTAATGAAACAAATTCCAAGACATTACATAGGTAACTTCTACGTCTTAAAAAAATCTGTAAATTGTATCTAAAATATGTAAAAAGTAGAAGAAATATCATTTTTATTAAATATCATCTTAGGTATGAAAAAAAAAAAAACTGGCAAAAAGTGCGCAACTGAAAAAAAACAAAAAACAAACTAAAACGTTGATAAAAAATGGAAAATTATCATTTTTACTGTTTTTTTTTTACGTTAGATATAAAATAAAATTTTTAAAAAGACAACCATTTTTACTTCAAAAATGATCACTATCATAATGGAATCTCATTTTTAGCTATATATATATATATATTTAAAAATCACACACACACAAGGGGATACCCAAAGGTTCGTGGAATATAAAGAGCGCGCGGGTAAAATATAAAAGGAACTTTCGCCACTACCTTTTGTTAGCATAATTTTATATATATATATATATATATATATATATATATATACATACATACACACACACACACGTATGCTATAGGGATGCTCAATTTACGGACTTTTCAAATGCGTGCAAATTGTCAAAAATATTTTAAAACATCAATAAAAAATGGAAAATTAACTTTTTAATGTTTTCTTTTACGTTTAATATAAAGAACAATTCAAGTTTATGTGTTAAACAAAACAAAAAAACAAATTTCTGTTACATATAACCTAAATTTTTGCATTTTAAATTAAATTCCCGTAAATTCTTAATCTTTGTTGACATAGTTATCGCACCTTGACGCGAACAATTAGACCCAAGTAATTTTCTATGGAGGATTATACACGTTATAATTTTTAAAATTCCTTTTATTGTTGATTTCAAAAATAATTAATTTCTTCAAACAAACACAGGTGTCACGGATTTGAACTTATTTGAAATTATTCACAGCAGTAGCAGCAACAACAGTTTTCAAAAAAAGAAGAAAAAAAAAAAAAAGAATATTATGTCCCCTACATACTTCAATTAATAAAAATGACGACAATTTTTAATTCAAACATTATTTTCAAAAGTTTTTTTTATAAAGACTGTACTATATCATGTCATTATTTTTAGCTAAATATTTTTTATGCAATATTTCCTTTACATTTTATAAATTTTTAAAAAATCCCTAAAAAAATAAAAAAGGAAACAACAGGAACTTTTAATATAAAATTCCTTTAGAAAATAATCAAATTTAGAAAAAAAAAAAAAAAAAAACAACAAAAAAAAAACAAAACAAGATACATATTTTTTCTTATTTACGAGACTTAAGTTTCAAGGTTTAAGACGCCCTATTACCAAACCTGGTCTAATATAGATTTATTATTTATTTATTTTTTTTTACATATGTTCCGTCATTGAATTATCTTTCCAAAATGTAAAATTTATTTTTATACAGAAAAAAAAAAACCAAGATATTTGTACGGGGGATCAATGCACGATACAAAAACTAACGAAAAAAATTTTAATTTAGTAAACATTTATTTACAATAAAAGTTCGTCTTTTATTTTGAAAGTTTTATTAAAATCGGATAGTTAGTTTATTTTAGATGATTATATATATATAGAAGCCCAACACACCAAAAAAAAACAACAAAAAAAAAAAACAACAGAGGCTTGCAGACTTTATTTTCAGTAATCATTTATTTTTCTTTAAACCAACGAAAGCCCTGATGAAGGTCTATCGAAACAGACCAAAACATTGCAACGTTGGCGAAAAAATATTATTCGTTTATAAACTTGTGTTTTTTTTTTCAGTACTATATATATACACACGTGTGTGTGTGTGTTCCACCATACACAGGAATGTACAAAATGCGGACCTAAATGAACTTCTTAAAAATATCTTAAAACGTTAATAAAAAAATGGAAAATTATCTTTTTACTCTTTTCTTTTACGTTTAATATAAAAGAACAATTCCAAGTTTATGTATTAAAAAAAGAAGAAAAAAACTGATATCCGTTACATGCAACGTAAGTTTTTATTGTTTAGATCATTTTTCGATGAATTGTTTATTATTTTTCATATATTTCCCGCCAAAATATAAGGTAGTGTTATTTTCTATGATAGGTCGTAAATGTCATTTTTATCACAATATCACCAGCAGCAGTCAGCACTAGATCGCAGTTTCAGATACAAATATTGTGATTCACAGGCTCCCGTAATGTAAAAAGACAACAATTTTTAATTCAAAAATTATTTTCAATATGTTTTTTTTCATATTGATAAATCAAATGGAAACTCATTTTTTAGCCATATTTTTTAATACAATTTTTTTTCTTTATTAAAACATACGTCAAATTTATTCAGTGATATGAGATTTATTTTACATTTATAAATTTTAAAACATCTCTAAAATAAAAAAGTAAAAACCTCAATCTTTTGATATCACATTCCTTAAAAAATAAACTAACGATTAAAAACAAAAACAAACAAAAAATATAAGCATAAAGGATAAATATTTTAACCTTACATACGAAACTTAAAATTTAAAATGAAAGATGTCTTACCGAATTTATCGTAACGTTGATTTTATTTTTATTTTTTTACATCTGTTCCGTCATTGAAATCACTTTCCAAAAATGTAAAATTCATTTTAATTCACAAAAGATTACGAAGAAACATATAGTTCCCTATATGGGAGGGGGGGGGGTCAATACACGAAACAAAAATTAACGAGAAAAATACTTAGCCTTTTCAATTTAGAAGAAACATTTGATAAAATAAGTTCTTCTATTTCTTCATATACCAAACATTTTATTAAAATTGGCTTATTGGTTTATATTTGTTGATGTTTTGAAGAATTTCTAGTGACCCCCCCCCCCTTATTGCAAAGTACACATTTTTGTACATACCAATCCATACACATTATATATCTCCAGTTCCTCTTGTAATATATTTACAGGGTTTAATTTTTCCCCTTCGTTAATGAATCTATATTTTTTCCTATAGACATTTAAAAAAAGATGAAAGGTTCTTTCATTTGTAACATAGACGGTTCTCAATTATTTCAAAGCATTACTATTTTCTTCCAATCAAGAGGTAAGAATAATTTTAAATGTACTTGTCGCTTTGTTTGTGGGCTTTGATAACTTACGGTCAAATTCTAAATTTTGTTCCACTCAAAAAAAACTCTGCTATGATCCTCTATATAGACGAAGGTACACGAGTAATTTCACAGTCTAAAGATAATAAAAATAATAATACAAGAAGCCTTATTTATTAAACACGATTTCCTTCCTTCTCCACTTAATCCAATGGTCATTATTAATCTCAGAGACTGAAACATACAGTGAAAATTTCAGTTTAAAAAAAATCGAATAATTTTTTTGTCTTACAATAAATCTGAAACTTGAGTCGTCGGAAAACTTTGTGAGTTTTATATCTAATATTTATTGTATATTACTCTACTTTTGAGGTATGAGCACTAAGATTTTATTATTCTGATTTTTTTAGATGAGGATTGATAATTAGTATTATTTGGATTATTCGGACTATTGTCCTCATCTTTTGTTATCTGTACAACGAGTCCGACAAGAAATACCTGAAGAAGGCCGGAGGGCACATCGACCGAAACGTTGTACAGATAACAATAAAGATGAGGACAATAGTCCGAACAATCCAAATAACACTAAGATTTTATTTGTTTTAAAATAATAATCGAATGACAAACAGAGAGAGAGAGAGAGAGAGAAGTTGTAAATGAATCTTCATATCTTTCCTAATTAGAAATTTTAATGTCATCATGGACAGTTGTCACTACGAGAACCCAACGGAATCAGGAGTCGTCTTAATAGATATAGATATAGGTAGATATATCAGTCCGTTATCTATATGTTCATACCTATCTTCATACCTATCTACGTTCCTATCTATCTTCATAGATCTCAATCTTTAATTATCTCGGTCACATAGGGGTGGCAGATTGTTTTACAAGGGGTAATGGTAGCTCCATCTAGCTAATGTCTTACCATTTATTTTACTTATCTATATTTTGATATAATCACTTACGATCAATGGCTTGGACAGGTCATGGTTTTAACGGTTGACAAATAAACCCATGCAACTGATACCAAAACAATTATTTCCCTGTTGTCTGAATAAAGAACTTCTTTTAATCATCGAACCTGTTGTTCTGTAATTTTCAATTCATAGCATTATCAATTTTCTATCTGGAACAGCATCATTTCCTTCAAATATGAAATGAACAGTTATGTGTAGCAATTACCGATTAATCTTCCGACAGTTATCATCTCGAAACACTAGTTAAAATTGAGACCGTCCAAATCGTCCAAGATGAAATGTAAATCCATTCTGTTTTTATCATAAAGAAAGAAAGGGGATGAATAGGATGTGCTATATAGGAAAAATATAATAAAGAAAGAGGGGGAGTAGGGAATATATATATAGAGAGAGAGGGTCCTAGATGAAATGTAAATCTTGATTATCTGGTTCGCTAATCCATCCAATTCTTATGAGTATCATCGCCTCAGCTAAATAACGGACTATTCCGTTTTTATTATAAAGGAAGGAATAGGACATGCTACACAGAAAAATGTGTGAGAGAGAAGGGGAAATATACAGTCTTAAAAAAGACCCTTTCAAATTTGTTAGTGTCAAATTTTCCCCCAGTTAGTCTTTTAGAGACCGTAGCCCAACATATACCATTTGAATCAGGTTGGTTCCGTGAGCAAATTGAAAACATTCCAGACCCAAAGCCGGACCCGCAATCCTGAAAACTACTTCAATTGTTTTACGATTTCTTTTTTACTTGATTTTTTTTTTTTTTTTTTGCGACGAATTTTTTTGTATAACAATTTTTATGACTTGGAAATTAATTTGGGAATAATCGAAATCAAGCGAAAGTCACCCATGAAATAGAAATAATTGTTTCGGCGGAAAGTAAGGACCTACGTCGTCTTTAAATTAAGTGGTAATAGAAAAAATGATCGTTGAACTTCTAAAAAGGTATGGTTAAATATTGATGCAATACTTAAACGTAACGATTAATTTTGACTTCTGTAGTCTATTATTGACTATCGCATAGCTATTTGTACCGACCCCGAATGGGAAAACCAAAAATGTTTATCGTGCTGCTTTGCAATAAGTTTCAAATAGACAAATTATTATATTTTTATTTTTTAGCGAAAACTTATTTGAAATTATTGTTCAAGTTTAATGCGTACTCAATGCATGAATTGTCATTGTTGAACCAAAGGCACAACCAAGAACCTTCTGCAGGAGCTAGCTTAATTGCAACCCAATATGGCGGATTTTAAGCTAGTTTTGAATATAGCTCCTGCATTTATATAGTTGAGCGCTCTATGAAAAAATATTTTTCAAAATGGGTTGTTCCTCTGGGCGTTGACGTTGAGGGCATTTACAATTATTTTTAATATTGACTAGCTGGACATGTGAATATACCACATATGATAATTATTATTATAACGTTTGATTAACTTTAATGTTTACTTAAGAGCCATTGCAAAATAAGTCAATAGGTAAAAAGTATAATAATCTGGATTTAACTCTCTCACTCTTTTCATCTTTTCATTATGTTCAATTGAAACAGATTAGCTTTATCGCTCCCACGCGCTCACCCTCTCTCTATATTTTCCCCTACTCTCTCTCTCTCTTTTATTATATTTTTCTATGTATCATGTCCTATTCCTTCCCTTTCTTTCTTTGATAAAAACGGAATGGTCCATTGTTTAGCGGAGATGACGACATTCATAAGAAATAAGAATTAGGCGGAAAAGCGACACCTGATGATCAGGATTTACATTTCATCTTGACGATTTGGGCGGTCTCAATTTTAACCAGAGAGATATGATATTGATTAATTAATATTCATTTGTTGGAGGCCCGTGGTGTAACGGTTAGAGTCGTAGGAAATGGACTCGTCGATCCGAGTTCAAATCCTAGACGAAGCTACAGTTTACATAGCGCTAATGCCGTTGGGAAATATATGAATCCAACTACTCTCCCTCCAGCTATGGGTAAATAGTAGGGTAGAATAGGCTCTAACCTTGGTTAGACCACCAGTCTAGGAGAAGTAAAACTCTGAATTCAAACCTGTTAAACTCCACTTGGAGTGGTCACTACTAGAACAGGCTCAGTCCTAATTAGTGATCTATTTCAGTAATTTGATTATGATTATATAGTAATGTTCAAAAAGCGCACGTTTCACACGCGTGCAAATCGTTAAAAATATTTTAAAACGTCAATAAAAAATGGAAAATTAACTTTTTAATGTTTTCTTATACGTTTAATATAAAGAACAAGTCAAGTTTTTGTGTTAAAAAACAAAAAAAAAAACAACAACAAAAAAAAAAAAAAAAAAAATTTCTGTTACGTATAACCTAAATTTTTGCATTTTAAATTAAATTGACGTAAATTCTTAATATTTGTTGACAGTAGTTATCGCATCTTGACGCGAACAATTAGACCCAAGTAATTTTCTATGGAGGATCATACATGTAATAATTTTTTAAATTCTTTTCATTGATGATTTCAAAAATAATTAATTTCTTCAAACAAACACTGTTTGACCTCTACAGATGTCACGATTTAAAGTTATTTGAAATTATTCACAGCAGTAGCAGCAGCAACAACAGTTTTCAAAAAAAGAAAAAAAAAAAGAATATTATGTCCCCTACATACTTCCATTAATAAAAATGACAATTTTTAATTCAAACATTATTTTCAAAAATGTTTTTTATAAAGACTGTACTATGTCATTATTTTGAGCAAACTATTCTTTATACAATATTTCCTTTAATCAAATAAATACGATTTTGCTATACACTAAACAAAAGTATTTATTTGCCATTTCATAAATTTAAAAAAAATCACTAAAAATATAAAAAATAAAAAAGTAGACAACAGGAACTTTTAATATAAAATTCCTTAGAAAATAATCTAACAATTTAGAAAAAAAACAACATTTTTTTCTTATTTACGAGACTTAAGTTTCAAGTTTTAAGACGCCCTACTACCAAGCCTATTCTAGTATCGATTTATTTATTTTTTTACATATGTTCCCTCATTGAATTATCTTTCCAAAAATGTAAAATTTATTTTCATACAGAAAAAAAAAAAATTACAGGAGATTTATACGGGGGATCAATACACGAAACAAAAACTAACGAAAAAAAATAATTAGCCTTTTCAATTTAATAAACATTTATTTACAATAAAAGTTCTTCTTTTACTCCATATACCAAAAGTTTTTATTAAAATCGGATAGTTTATTTTAGATAATTCTTAGAAGAATTTCCAGTGATTCCCCCTCAGTAGAAGGCGCGAGAAATTGAGCATACCTATGATTATAGATAGTGTGGGTGTGTAATTAATATTAAAAAAAAAAAAAAAAAAAAAAACACCATACCGAGGTGTTTGTATTCGTTCAATACACTTAAAATGATCTTAGAGAATAAATCAATTTCCAGTCCAACGTCATTTTTTTCATTATCATTATTCAATTTCTCTATATAGCGGAGAAAACAATGAACGCTAGAATTCTTCACACCTTCCTAAATAGAAGCACCGAAATCAGTTATTTGCTAAGTTTGATGGAATCAACGAGTCCAGTCTCCCCACCCACGCAAACAGCACCTGTCCACCGCGTCTAAAAAGGATAGGATCAATTATTATTGCCTGACGCCCGATAGGAAAAAATGCAATCGTAAAAAAAAGGCGGGAAGTTTTATACGCCTCAGTCCCCCACCCCCATTCACTATACAACAGCAACTTGCAGCGAAGCATCAATATGTTTTGTACGCTATTGTTTATACGAATTTGTGAACTCAGTGGCCAACCAGCTGAGAGGGGGTGGGGGCGGGTAAGTGTTGTAAGTGTTAAAAGGGTTAATATGAAAACCTCGAATTTAAAGTGTTTGTTTACATTTTAAATTCGATTTGTATTAAAATGATATATATATATATATATATATATATATATATATATATATAGTATGAACAAAAAGTAATAAGACAATCAGGAATATTTCTTGTATGTTGTTTATTCTCAACTAGTTTCGACCTTAGGTCATCGTCAGGAGAAAATTTCTTATTTGAAGAAATTGTTTATAGATTTTTTGAAAGGGGGCATTATAGAAGAACTATAAAAATTAAAGTGTTTATATATATATATATTATTTACTAAACTTAGCTATGGCACAAGGCCAGAAGTATGGAGCACCCAATGAGAATCGAACTCATTAACAATGGTTTGCAAATCATGACACCACATAAGAGAGAGAGAGAGAGAGAGAGAGAGAGAGAGAGAGAGAGAGAGAGAGAGAGAGAGAGAGAGAGAGAGAGAGAGAGAGAGAGAGAGAGAGAGAGAGAAGGGGGTCATTTATCTAAGGCGCTTTGTCTTAAGAGATGCTTTAAAAAAAGCCTTTGATTATATAGCTTCACATACGTGCGTGTGTAAATGGTAACGTTTCCTTGATAGGATTCAACTAAAATTAAGGACACAAACGTACATATAAAGATTTTGCGTATATACATATTTTTACATATACTGAGTATATTATAAATAAATATATGAAAACCTCAATTTATCAGAAATAAATTTACTTCGGCTACCGTTGCCTCGTCAAGTCTTATTTCATATGATTATTAAATAAAACTTGATGAGGCGCAGGTAGCCGAAGTAAATTTATTTCTGATAAATTAAGGTTTACACACACACACACACACACATATATATATATATTTATTTGGGAGAATATGTGCTTAATTGGAGTCGTACCTAATTTTGAAAATTAATTAATTAATAATGAATTAGGCGGGAATTATTAATTAATTTTCAAAATTAGGTACGACTCCAATTAAGCACATATTCTCCCAAAAATTGTCGGCAAAAAGCCATTCCAAACACACCGTGTTTACAACTTATCATATATATAAATAAGAGAGAGAGAGAGAGATAGAGAGAGATAGAGAGAGAGAGAGAGAGAAACAACAACTGAATTTTGATATTATTTGTTTGAACTTTTGAGATGAGGCTTGATAATTTGTATTATTTAGGTTTTTCAGACTATTTGTTCTCATCGTTATTATTTATATACACAACCTTTCGGCCGATGAACCCTCCGGCCTTCTTCAAGTGTTTCTTGTCGTAATCGGGAGCTTTCACGGAACTTCGGATCAAGCCAATTATCTAATCCATTGGGGTAGATAGTTCTCGTGTCCAATCGGGCATAACATAGAATACTTAAAATACGAGTATGATTTGACACAAGGTCAATTTCTTAAGTGGGGTTTAACAGGTTTGAATTAAGAGTTTTCCTTCTAGATTGATTGCCTAACCAAGAGCCCACTCTTCATTACTATTTACCTATATAATCGGATTCTGTTGGTAGAATAATTGGATTCATACCTTTCCCAATGGTATTTGTGCTATGTGAATTGCAAACATCCTCGTCCTGGATTTGAACTCGTTTCGCCATGTCCATTTCCTACGACTTTAACCATTACACCTCCACAAAATTTACTATAGCTTATCACTTGTACCTGGTCATGGTTAACGAAATGAGAATTATCTACCCCAATGGATTCGGTTCGAAATTCAATGAAGGCTTCCGGCTTCGACAAGAAACACCTGAAGAAAGCCGGAGGGCACATCGGCTGAAATAAAGATGAGGACAACAGTCAGAAAAATGTGAATAATACTAAATTTTGATGAAGTCTATATTTTTACGCTCAGTGCAGCGTGTTATCTAAGAAAAGGAAATAATTACGTGTCTTTAATATTCAGATATCAATTTACATAAATTGATAGCAGAATTAGATATGAGAAGTGAGAGTCACGTGCCTCTTCGAACAGTTTGCTTGAAAAGGGAAAATTCTCTAAAAAGGAAAATTCTCTAACTGCTGACCACACTCCAGCGTCTTGGTTATTCACATGGCTATAATCAAACCTAGAGTGTAAGGGAAATAAATGTGTACAAATTGTGTAGATTTTGGGTTTAAGTAAGAATCTGTGGTAGCAATAACCTAATGAGCTTCAGTAAAAAAAAAAAAAACCCCAAAAAACCAAACAAACAAAAAAATAATATTACACACGTAATTTATTTTTAATACATTTAAAACGATTTTTTCAGTCAATTTCGATCGCGTATGGCAAAACGCAGTTTAAAGATGGCGTAAAATCAGTGTTTACAAAATAAATTTAACATTGAAAAAAATTTACCAAAAATAAGGGAATTATTAGATTTCAATGATATTTTCAGTATTGATTTATCAATGAATTAATTTTATAATGCATCAGTTATTTTATTTCAAAACTTTAATTAGGTATTTCTGCTATGATAAATTAATATATAAAATTCATTTAGAATAAGAGCAGCATGATGTTAAGTTCAAAATGTCATATTATTGGATTCTAAAAAATTTTTTTAATAACTACTTTAATCGATGTATATTTTTTCTTTGATAATATAATAGCCAATTGAATAATTATTGAAATGAGTAAAAAAAAAAAAAAATTTTTTAGTTTTTATTTTCATTTTATTTTCCGATTTTCGGTACTTATTTACTACCAGAGCAAATTCATTAATTTTTTTTTCTTCTGTTCACACCTTCGATCTTTTGTCTTTATTTATTCAGAAAAAAGTATCAATCACATAAGCCCACCGATATATTGCGCCCAGAAAATAAGGGGGTTCAAAGTGACTTGAAAAAAATCAGAAAGTTTTGAAATAGAATAAGTGATGCATTATAAAATTCATTCATTGCTAAATCAACACTGAAAATTTTATTAAAATCGAATAATTCCCTGATTTTCGGTAATTTTTTTTTTCAAAATTTGTTTTGTAAAACCACGGTTTTTTTTCGACAAATTGGGTATATCAAGTGTATTCTTAGTCCGAATAATAAGGAGAGATAAATTTTTTTATACGTTTGATGATCCGTAAACGAAAAACAAAAAAAAAAAAAAAAAAAACAGTAATAATTTTTTGAATATATAAAATATAAATTCTCAGAAAATATGTTGCGCAAAATTGTGCATTTTTAAACTTACATTTTTTAGATATATTAAATAAAGCTTGATCTATAAAAAAGTTAAATATGGAGTTCAACGTTTAAAATTCACTATTAAATTTATGAGTGAATATGTAATTTATATGCTATTGAATCAGTGAAAATACCTTTTTCGCATCATTTCAAAGAAAAATATTGTTTTTAAAAAATTTGAAAAAAAAAAAAAAAAAAAAACCGCTACAAAAAATTTTTGAGTTTTAAGAAAAAAAAAAATGTTTACATTTTTAAATAAGTTTTTTTCGGGTGATAATTTTTTGATTTTTCTTATTTAGAAAAAAAAAAATTGTGGTCCTTTGGGATTTGATCTTTCTAGAAATGTAAAAATTCGGGATTGGACATTTTTTTTTTCAAATGACCAAAATGACCACACACACACACACACACAATCTGAATTGATAAAAAATATTTTTTCAAGTTTTTAAAAAATAAAATAAGATATTCATTATAAAATTAAGTCATTAATGCGGTTAAAATGCGGTAAAAATTTCATTAAAATCTGACAATTCCCTGATTTTTGGTAATTTTGTTTTATTACCTCCCTTTGTGATTTGTGAACATATCTATAATGATTGGACCAGGGCAGACTGATAGTGAGAAAAAAAAAAAAAAAAAAAAAAAAAAATGTGTAGACTCTTAACTAGTCCCACCTTACTTCATTGGTTTCTAAATTACCTCATTTAAAATATAGAGAGAAATCTATTGGGTTATTCATTTCCAGTGTTACGGACTATATTAATAGAATAACGGATATTTGCAATGCTAAACGTTAGGAAAAAATATATATCTAAGTCACTTAAAAAATGACTTGTTACGTTATTGGAATTTTGCCAATATGATTTTAAAAAAAGCACAAAAAAATAAATAAATAAAAAAGTGGACAAGAAACTGCTTGAATTAAATTAGAAAACAAAAATGTTTATCTATAATCAAAAATAGGCTCGACGATTTTACAATTTAGAAATATCAAAATCTTGCAGAACATGATTAAAAGATAAGAATATAAAAATGGGTAAATATATAAAGCAAACTATTTAATGGACAGGTAGCAACACAATATATAAAATAAAGACTTACCTGTAGATGAAGCTTCAGTTTTTGTGTGTTGAAGTTCGTGATGTTTTTAATAAAGTTAAAAAAAGATGATTCTTGGAATGGTGGAAGAGTTCAATTAATGAAAAGTACAAAAGAAGCAGCGGAAGGGGGGGGGTAAATGGTGAGGTTGATGTGAGTAAATAACTTTTTTTTAGGGACGACTTGTTTTGTTATGATGCATTTCTCAAAAATGTATGAGGAGAGAGAAAGAAAAAAAGAAAAAAAAAGAAGAGAGAAAAGAAAAAAAAAGAGGAGAGAAAAAAAAAGAGGAGAGAAAAGAAAAGAGGAGAGAAAAGAAAACAAAAGAGGAGAGAAAAGAAAACAAAAGAGGAGAGAAAAGAAAACAAAAGAGGAGAGAAAAGATTTTTCATGTAGTTAGTATATCCTTGCATTTAGTTTTCTAGGAAAATGAAATTCTATGTCTATAATACTCAGAAATTAAATAAATTGACAGGTAGCAACGAAATATTTAAAACAAAGACTTACCTGTAAGCGAAGCTTCAATTTTGGAGGGTCTTAAAATTCGTGATGTTTCAAAAAAGTTCAAATAAATGGCGAGGGTGATTCTTGAAATGGTTGAAGAGTTCAATTAATGAAGAGATATTCTGTAGAAGTCCAACAGAAGCAGTCGAAAAGTTTTTTTTTTGTTGGAATGGAGAGATCGATACGTGTAAAATCTAACTTTTTAAGGACGCCTTGTATCTATTCTGAACCATTTTGAGAAACGGATCTTTTAGTTTCTCTGGAAGTTTTTGCCTGAAAATTTAAAACAAATCCTTTTAAAGATTAGTTGACTATTTGTCCACACATACATACACATATACGTATTGCGGGGTAAAATATGGAAATAAATCCGACGGTATGTAGAAAAAAAAGACCCCCCCCCAAAGCATTCCAAAAGATAAATTTATTTGTAGATCGTAAAGTCGGCGTCAAAATATTTCGGTTTATTATAAAACCTTCATCAGAACAATAAGATGAGTATAGTGTTATTTAAAAAGTGTCCGAATTCTTTTTAGGAATCCCAACACTGTTTAGACAACACTATACTCATCATTTTGTCCTGTGTTTTGAGATTCTTTAAAAAAAAACGAAACGTTTTAACGTCGACTTTACCATCTACAAATGAATTTATCCTTTAGATTACATTGTTTTTTTCTTATTACTACACATACAGACACACATATATATATATATGTGCGTAGCCTGTTATGTCTACCCACACTGAGGAGATGTGATACGTCGAAACACGGTGTATGTGGATGACTATATATATTATATATATATATATATATTTATTTATTTACCAACCCCTCTGCACGAGCAGGATGCGACACAAAGTCAATTTCTTAAGCGGAGTTTAACAGGTTTGAATTCAGACTTTTCCTTCTCCTACACTGGTTACCTATCCAAGGTTAAAAAGCCCAGTCTGACCTACTATTTACCCGTAGCTGGAGGGAGAATATATGGATTTTTACCTTTCCCAAGGGTATTATCGCTATGTGAAATGCAAACAGACTCACCTAGGAATTGAACTCGTGTCGACGAGTCCATTTCCTATGACTAACCATTACACCACGCACCCCCTCTCTCTCTCATTATATATATATATATATATATATATATATATATATATAGTGTGTGTGTGTGTGTGTGTATGTATATATATATATATATTGGCACTATTATACTTGAAGAAGCGGTAGTAATCCAACGTACAGTTTTATTAGAAGAGTGCTCAATATCTGTGATAGAGCGTTAATAGATAAATAAATAATAAATGAATAAATAAATGTTTTAGTTTATATTTATTCTATTGGAACAATTTTGCTGTCATTGGTTTCTTGCTCTGTTGCAGTCATCGAAATTGTGCACACATTTGACCATATTTATATCATTTGCATCATTTTAAAACACTTTCGTTGCCCGATGACTGCCACAGAGCAAGAAACCAATGGTAGCAAAACTGTTCCAATGAAAATAAATATAAACTAAAACATATATAAGTTATGATTTGCATGTAAGAATATTGAGTGATCGGGGAAGAACATAAAACTCATCAATGTATAAAAAATAACTTATTACTGAAGAATTATCTAACCAACCCAACAAAAGTATCCCCCACACAGATAGTTATACTAGAGTAATCCCAAAAGTAATGTCTCTAAAGCGATGGAGATGCAGGGAAACTGTTCGTGCGGCTATTGGCAAGTGTTGTGTTCGTTGTGCCCACGACTCGCTACCAGGCTCAGTCTTGGCATGGTAGTCGTTTCTAATGGAGCTTTCGATTGACGCTACCTCCAATTGTGAAGTTAGCACAGTTATTAGGTTTTTGAACGCAAAAGGCATTAAACCAATTGAAATCCATTGCTAATTAACGCAAGCGTATGGCGAGTCGTGCATAAATGTCAAAAACGTCCGCATTTATGAGTTTAAAAAAATATTGGGTTATTTTTAAAAAAATTGAATACCCATCAAGAATGGCTAAAACGAAACGTATTCGGCATAAAATAACCCAACAATGTTGATATGCCGTAAAATCCAATTAACCTGAATTATTTTTCAATTTCCAGCTTGAAGATTTGCTATGAAATGGAATTAGTGGCGTTTAGTTAAATGGGAATAATTATTTGATTAAGACAAATAATCGTTTTATTTATTTTTCTTAAACTTGGAAATACAAATTCTGTACGAATAATTCCATCTTGCAACAATATTGCAGCCAGGTACATTGGAAGGGGGGGTCCATTAAGTTTGATGAGCTGAGAGGGGGGGGGGAGAAGGAGACAGTAAAGATGTAACAAAAAAATAGCACACAAAATATAGTTCAAATCACATCTACGGATGGTGGGAACACCCTTTGGAGACGAGTCCGGTTCTTGATATCATCTCAAAAGAACTATCCCCCAAAAGGGAGCAATATTTTCTTATATTAAAAACCTTCTTCAGGGTCTAGTAAATATGTATTGCAAATTTAGTTGCTCTAGTTAAAGGCGGTGTATGGGACTGCCGGGATTGGGGGGGGGAGCACAATATATATATTTTTTATTTACTCACAGACAAAACTTTCGAGAAAGAAATTTGAATATTCTGTTGTAAATCTTTTTTTACATTACCCCCCCCCCCAACAGCAATAAAGATAAAGAAACAAAAAACAAACAAACAAAACAGAGGCAAAAGGAAAACTCAGCTCACTATAGATTTTTAAAGTAGGTTATGAGTAGGATGTGACACAAGGTCGCAAGTAAGGGGCGTCCAGCGAGGATCGAACTCGCTATTCGGTTGTAATTCATCTGCGAGACAAACTTGCTAACCTTATCCCACGATGGGACGCCTTAAGATCTTTAAAGTATCAGAAGTGCTTATAAAAAAAGAAAAGAAAAAAAAGCTACATGTTGCAACTGTGTCCAAAAAGACTAACAAAATTCTGAGGTTGGGCTGATGTACAAATTTATCCTTGTACAGCCTAAATTTTTATCTGGGTCACTTATCAAAGAGGAAGATGTTTCTCAAAATAGGAAGAGTGCAGTTTCATTTTAAAAACCTAAATAACTTACACGTCGAGAAGGCAGTGTTTGCCTTGAAGGAGTTTGAGACAAAAGAAAAAGAGAAACAAATTCTTGGCGGGTTGAAATTTTTCAGATAGACAGCTCAAAACGACCAGAATTTAAGGAATTCAGTCGAATGTGCGAGTAATGGAGTCATGAGAGACAGACAGAAGACTTACTTTAATTTGTTAAGGGCGTCCTATCGCAGTGTAATTGTTTGCAAGCTAGTCTTGCAGATCCATTACTACTGAATGCAGAGTTTGCTTCTCGCTGGATGACTCCATAACTGCGAACTTGTGTTACAGCATACAAGTGGCGAATAGGTTGGATATATATCTGGAATGCCTTTTTTGCACTGGCCACAGTACGAGTTCCGGTTTGTGTGTGGCTCCTCACGTAAAAATGACCTTGGGTTAATCCGTCTGGTGGGAGGCCAGGCAATATTTTTTTTTAGTTTGTTAATTGATTATTTTTTTCAGACAGTTCGGATAATTCGGACTTTTCTTTTTGTATTTTTTCTCAGATTTCCTGTTTGTAAAATTTATCTATTTGCAAATTGGACTTTTTTTTCTTTATGTTTTCACCGTTCGAGTCATAAAAAAATATATGTATAACTTAAATTGAGTCCAACGATCAATTGATCGATTGAGTCAAGAAAAAAAAAACAACTTTTCAGTCAGTTTTATTCTGAAGATCCTTTGACTCAATATTAAGTGAGGGGGAACCCATACTGATAATCATTTATTTGTATCAATTTTTCTTCTTTTTCATTGGGAATTTTAAAAATACATATAATTCCCTCTCCCCTCAACACTATGTAAATATGGGTTAGGTGTATGTTTTCATAGAGAGGCTGGTAAGCTTTGGTGACTTTTGTGCGAGTTGGTTTTATGGTGAATAAAAAATTGTAGAACGAATCGGGTCACGAATGAGAATAGTTAAGTTAAAAGCTAGGATAGAGATGAGCAACCTTGTCCACCCCCAATTTTGGCCTTGTACCACACTTGTAATTTTATGTTACAATAAATACCAATTTAGATTTTACTGCTCAACTTGTTCATATTGAGCACTCTTTATGCACATTTGCTTATCAGACTGTTCGAATGATTCAGCTTTTTCTTTTTGACATTTTTTCTCCGGTTTCCTATTTGTAATTTTTTTTTATTTGCAAATTCGACTGTCATTTTTTTTTCTTTTTCGCCGTTGGAATTATAAAAATAAAATGAAAAAAATATATACATACATTATTCGATTTATCTATCTTAGAAGCCTTTGTTGTGTCCTGTATAGCCAAATCCCGCCATTGTTAGTTGAAGGCGGAAGTGTTTCAGCTAACTTCCGGTGGAGTCAAGCTGGAAGCACCGGTTCCTGCATGATCACCTAGGTTAAGCAACGATAAGTGTGTTCAATGTTTAGATGGGTGGCCATGTAAGCAACCTGAGGCCTTTGTGTCGTGTCTAAGTAAAACTTATTGAATAAAAAAAACCTTCGCCTTCTCATTGGTCAAAAGGGTTCACCAGTTTGCCATTCAAATTCTGAAAGAAATCCTCCCATAATTCCCTGCGTGCGTTATTACTGAACTTTTCTACGAAATAATTTCTAAAACACATTTAGATATCTTAGTATTGTGGATAGCCTAAATGGATTTTAATGATGAATTACTTTTTAGTTTAATTTCCGGAACCAAATTAATTTTAAGATATCATTTTTACTTTTTACGATTAATATCTATAATATCTATGGAAGACCGGAAAATTCTTGATAAATAACAAAAATTCGAAAAAGATTTTGTAAAAATAAATATCTCCGAAATTTCTCTTACAAAGTACCTTTTCATAAATACCTTCGTTCATAAACACGTAGTGATTTTTTAAAATGAAATTAAATAAATAATAGGCATGTACAAAAAATATGAACTTTTTTCGCCAATGTTATGATTTATTACTTCTCTTCTAAATCATGGATGATGAAAAGTGTAATTGTCAGTGTTTTTTATGTTAATAAATTCTCAGAAAAGATTTAATCACCATCCAACACTTTTAAATTTGTTCTCTTGCTGACCTCCGTAGAAAAAATATCGTACAATGAAAAACACACTATACAAGACTAGAGATTATTTAGATATACTCGAAATTATATAACTTTGTGCCGACAAGCTATTATCATTGTTAAATGGGAATAGTTATTTGAAACCATAAAATCGATGATAAAAGACTTTGGCATTAAACAACCCAACAAAGGTTGACATGCCGTAAAACACTGCATTTATGCGTCCAATGTATAGTTTCAAGTATTCCTATCATACAATAATTTTCAAATAGTTCTAACTATATGCAAGTTATTTGTATTAAAAGTTGTTACCTGAAACCATATACATATTTACCAACCCCTCCGCACGAGCAGGGTGTGACACAGGTCAATTTCTTAAGCGGAGTTTAACAGGTTTGAATTTAGAGTTTTCCTTCTCATAGATTAGAGACCTAACTAATGTTAGAGAGCCTAGTCTGCCCTACTATTTACCCATAGCTGGAGGCACAATAGTTGGATTCATAGGCAAAAGGAAAACTCAGCTCACTATAGATTTTTAAAGTAGGTTATGAGTAGGATGTGACACAAGGTCGCAAGTAAGGGGCGTCCAGCGAGGATCGAACTCGCTATTCGGTTGTAATTCATCTGCGAGACAAACTTGCTAACCCTTATCCACGATGGGACGCCTTAAGATCTTTAAAGTATCAGAAGTGCTTATAAAAAAAGAAAAGAAAAAAAAGCTACATGTTGCAACTGTGTCCAAAAGACTAACAAAATTCTGAGGTTGGGCTGATGTACAAATTTATCCTTGTACAGCCTAAATTTTATCTGGGTCACTTATCAAAGAGAGAAGATGTTTCAAAATAGGAAGAGTGCAGTTTCATTTTAAAAACCTAAATAACTTACACGTCGAGAAGGCAGTGTTTGCCTTGAAGAGTTTGAGACAAAAGAAAAAGAGAAACAAATTCTTGGCGGGTTGAAATTTTTCAGATAGACAGCTCAAAACGACCAGAATTTAAGGAATTCAGTCGAATGTGCGAGTAATGGAGTCATGAGAGACAGACAGAAGACTTACTTTAATTTGTTAAGGGCGTCCTATCGCAGTGTAATTGTTTGCAAGCTAGTCTTGCAGATCCATTACTACTGAATGCAGAGTTTGCTTCTCGCTGGATGACTCCATAACTGCGAACTTGTGTTACAGCATACAAGTGGCGAATAGGTTGGATATATATCTGGAATGCCTTTTTTGCACTGGCCACAGTACGAGTTCCGGTTTGTGTGTGGCTCCTCACGTAAAAATGACCTTGGGTTAATCCGGTCTGGTGGGAGGCCAGGCAAATATTTTTTTTTAGTTTGTTAATTGATTATTTTTTTCAGACAGTTCGGATAATTCGGACTTTTCTTTTTTGTATTTTTTCTCAGATTTCCTGTTTGTAAAATTTATCTATTTGCAAATTGGACTTTTTTTTCTTTTATGTTTTCACCGTTCGAGTCATAAAAAAATATATGTATAACTTAAATTGAGTCCAACGATCAATTGATCGATTGAGTCAAGAAAAAAAAAACAACTTTTCAGTCAGTTTTATTCTGAAGATCCTTTGACTCAATATTAAGTGAGGGGGAACCCATACTGATAATCATTTTATTTGTATCAATTTTTCTTCTTTTTCATTGGGGAATTTTAATTGTAAATACATATAATTCCCTCCTCCCTCAACACTATGTAAATATGGGTTAGGTGTATGTTTTTCATAGAGAGGCTGGTAAGCTTTGGTGACTTTTGTGCGAGTTGGTTTTATGGTGAATAAAAAATTGTAGAACGAATCGGGTCACGAATGAGAATAGTTAAGTTAAAAGCTAGGATAGAGATGAGCAACCTTGTCCACCCCCAATTTTGGCCTTGTACCACACTTGTAATTTTATGTTACAATAAATACCAATTTAGATTTTACTGCTCAACTTGTTCATATTGAGCACTCTTTATGCACATTTGCTTATCAGACTGTTCGAATGATTCAGCTTTTTCTTTTTGACATTTTTTCTCCGGTTTCCTATTTGTAATTTTTTTTTATTTGCAAATTCGACTGTCATTTTTTTTTCTTTTTCGCCGTTGGAATTATAAAAATAAAAATGAAAAAAAATATATACATACATTATTCGATTTATCTATCTTAGAAGCCTTTGTTGTGTCCTGTATAGCCAAATCCCGCCATTGTTAGTTGAAGGCGGAAGTGTTTCAGCTAACTTCCGGTGGAGTCAAGCTGGAAGCACCGGTTCCTGCATGATCACCTAGGTTAAGCAACGATAAGTGTGTTCAATGTTTAGATGGGTGGCCATGTAAGCAACCTGAGGCCTTTGTGTCGTGTCTAAGTAAAACTTATTGAATAAAAAACTTCGCTTCTCATTGGTCAAAAGGGTTCACCAGTTTGCCATTCAAATCTGAAAGAAATCCTCCCATAATTCCCTGCGTGCGTTATTACTGAACTTTTCTACGAAATAATTTCTAAAACACATTTAGATATCTTAGTATTGTGGATAGCCTAAATGGATTTTAATGATGAATTACTTTTTAGTTTAATTTCCGGAACCAAATTAATTTTAAGATATCATTTTTACTTTTTACGATTTAATATCTATAATATCTATGGAAGACCGGAAAATTCTTGATAAATAACAAAAATTCGAAAAAGATTTTGTAAAATAAATATCTCCGAAATTTTCTCTTACAAAGTACCTTTTCATAAATACCTTCGTTCATAAACACGTAGTGATTTTTTAAAATGAAATTAAATAAATAATAGGCATGTACAAAAAATATGAACTTTTTTCGCCAATGTTATGATTTATTACTTCTCTTCTAAATGGGTGATGAAAAAAGTGTAATTGTCAGTGTTTTTTATGTTAATAAATTCTCAGAAAGATTTAATCACCATCCAACACTTTTAAATTTGTTCTCTTGCTGACCTCCGTAGAAAAAATATCGTACAATGAAAAACACCTATACAAGACTAGAGATTATTTAGATATACTCGAAATTATATAACTTTGTGCCGACAAGCTATTATCATTGTTAAATGGGAATAGTTATTTGAAACCATAAAATCGATGATAAAGACTTTGGCATTAAACAACCCAACAAAGGTTGACATGCCGTAAAACACTGCATTTATGCGTCCAATGTATAGTTTCAAGTATTCCTATCATACAATAATTTTCAAATAGTTCTAACTATATGCAAGTTATTTGTATTAAAAGTTGTTACCTGAAACCATATACATATTTACCAACCCCTCCGCACGAGCAGGGTGTGACACAGGGTCAATTTCTTAAGCGGAGTTTAACAGGTTTGAATTTAGAGTTTTCCTTCTCATAGATTAGAGACCTAACTAATGTTAGAGAGCCTAGTCTGCCTACTATTTACCCATAGCTGGAGGCACAATAGTTGGATTCATATCTTTCCCAGAATTCTATGGGAATGGCAAACAGCATTGCCCAGGATTTGAAATCGTCTCGCCGTGTCCATTTACTACGACGATATCCATTACACCACGCTCATCCACTTGAAACCATATAACTGCATGTAAATTATTTCTATTAGATAGGAATATTTGATACCATATAATAAAAAGTCGGTGGGGTGGCCTATTGTTGTTGGTATCAACCGGACAGTGAGAGAGTCTATCCCCTTCCTCTAGTGCTAAACCAGAGAGATTGTTTTTGCCACTGAGGTTGAGCACTACACCTACCATCAGTTCCTCACTTTACCGCACAGATACAAATTGTGCTATTTATGCGCGAGGACCGGTACCGAACCCAGAACCTTGTGGATAACTGTGTGAAAATAAATAAATAATTTTATTTTTATTTCTATTTTTATTGTTGACAAATAAAAAGAGCGATTTAAAATGAATGCGATGAAACGTTGAAAATATAAGTAGTTTACAAATTAATTATCTAGGTATGTAACGAATATACAGGAAAGGTGAGTAACAGACACAAACAATCGATTCCATTAATATTTCGTCTCTGTTAGCTCAGAACGTTCTTCAGAATGACTTTATTAGTTTACACAGATTGGTATTTAAGTTTGGAAAAGATAGAAGGGAGAGGGGGAGGGGGAGAAAGAAAGAAAGAAAGAAAGGTAGAGACATAGTGAAGGAGGGGCAAGGTCAGAACCGGATGAAGGCGGTAGAGGATGCAGGGTTGATGAGGGAGAAGAAAGAGGAAGAGAGATGGCATAAATATGGTTAAGTATGGAATGTGGGGGGGGGGATCGAAGAGGGAAGAGTCATGCCGTTTGTATGTCGGAGAGAAGGCGGAAGTTGCAATATGTCATCAGAGTTTATATACTTGTACAGAGTTGTGGCAGACAAGGTGTGGGTTGGAGGAGAAATATAGGAGAGAGTGTGACTATGTGATGGAGACAGTTTTTGAAAAGTATGAAAATGAGGTATGGGAATGTACTGTTTATTTTTGTGTTTTTGATTTTATCCGTTGTTCGTCTTAATATTATTTTCGTGTATTATGTATTTTGCCAGGATGGGGGCAACTTGAAAAAAAAAGCCTGGGTGCTGTTTGATGGTGTTGAATTTTGCAATGATCACTGATTCAAAAAGACGGCGAAGATTTTTGGAGAGGGCGGACTTAATTAAAGTGGCTTGGGAGAAATTAAAATTGTGGTTGAATTCTAGCATGTGTGAGAAAAGGGAGTTTCGTTGGTCATTTATATCTAGATATATAAATAAATTATCAATATTATATCTACATCTTATTATAATGGAGATTGTGTGTTTTTCTGTCTGTAACCGAAACTATATTACTACTCAAGTCACAATTCCCTTAATTATTTACGTCAAATTCTCCATGATTTCATTCTTTTAAACCTTCAGTTATTAATAAAAATTGTTTTACATTATTAATACTGTTGACCATATCTACGTACTAATAACATGCAATTGTATTTATATATACAACAAAATAGCGGTTTACAGTTTGAACAAGAAGGCTAATTTGCATATTGATATTTAAAATTCTATTTTAATAAATATGTGCTTGGTATTATTGATTTCTAATTGTTTGGTTTTATCTTAAGAAATATAAACAAAAATCTCGTGGATAAATCTTAAAAGAAATTTATTTACAAGAAGAAATAACTGTAATATTATCCTTTACTTCCTAATTTAACTAAATAGTTAAATTAGGAAAATTTACCAATGAAAGAGGGGAGTAATGGAAAATGATGGAATAGTTAGTTTCAAAGTTGTTCTATTTTTCGATTATACCCCCTCTGTTGCAGATCATTTTATCTGCATTCTTAGTCAGTTTCATTAGCCTTTCTAATTTAATATGATATTTTTTTTATATCAAAACTTAAATACTTGCACCCAGAGGGTGCATATATTTGCTAGTCTAGATAATAAATGTTATGATTAAGTAATAGGTATCAGGTACTTTTTACAATATCATAATTTTTCCTTAAGGGATCCCATTTTCGGACTGACAGCTCGGTTACTTATGACCATCTCTCGCCAACCATATCTACTGATCATCGCCCCTGGCAGGTCTTCCGCACTGTATCCAGAATCCGCACAAAGCTGATTGATATAGATTTTTGCTGGTCGGTCTTCACTGGTGTGTCCATGTCATTTGCTCCTCCAGCATACTTGTGTATTTCCCATCTAGCCTTTTCTATATGCGTTTCGGTATTCATTAGATTCAAAATGGTGTAGGCATACAGCAGCAATTACACGGCTATAGCGTGGAAGAACTATCGCTTTATCTTATCAGAGAGATCAGATTTCCATATGATCGATGATCTGTCTAGAGCAGTTCATGCCTTTCCTATACGTACACTGACATTGTTTTCTGTAGATGAGATATTACTACATAGGTGTATGAACTGGTCTACCAATTTTAGTGGCATATCTCAGCTGACTTTTATTGAATAACGACATTAAGACCTTTATTCAACCGAATGACAATAAAATGATTCAACAAATACACTGGTATTGGCGATTTGGGCGTATCGATCGACTAAAATCATTTCAACAATCACCATGTATCCAACTATTCTCCCTCTAGCTATTTGCGAGAAGTACTAGATCATTTCCGTAGTCTGAATCTGTAATAGTTTCTACGGGATATTGCTGACTTCTTGCCTTTTTTTAAAAACTTGTGACCTTTTAAGAAACAACTACTTAAAAAATGTAAATATAAACGTACAATGAACGTGATTCCCTAACGTCTAGGCATAAAATAACTCTAGATGAGTTTACATGCCGTTTAAATCAATCAATCATTTTGTGAAGGGCAACAAAATAACAATTAGTAGCTCAGCTAGGAGTACAGTCGTAACTAGAGTAACTGTCATAAATTGATGATACGCAGAAGAATAGCAAGTGTGGCTTATGAGGTAATAGTGATGAAACGATTAATCAGATAATAAGCGAATACGGCAAACTGGCACAAAAGGTTTGTTGGTTGGTTGGTTGGATTTTACGGCATGTCAAACCTTGTTGGGTTTTTCTATGCCAATGACGTTTTTGTTTAATTCATTCCTGCTGGTTATTCAATTTGTTTAACCTCATTTTTAAACACATCTTTTAAAACTTATTTTTGATCTATCTAACAAATAGATAGGACCTTAACAGGTACTACCACTCCGGGTCAGAGTGGACCTGGGAGTAATGGCGATGAAGGGGTGTCCCACACTCTCCAGAGCTCCAAAACTGGAACTTCAATATTAGATGCAGTTTAACGTCATACCCAGGACACTAAGATCCTCAGCCACCACCTTCTAGCACATGATAAAAAGGGTTAGGGGTTTCCCATAAGAGCAAAATGGTCGGGACAATCATATAGGTTCTATGGCTTGACGTGACCAGGCGATTAATTCGAGGGTACCTCTCCAACCGTCCGTCTAGCGTAAGAGCTAAAGTGTATTGTCGCATGTCATGGACTGCTCAGACACCAGGATTCTGTTCTTAAGCATCATGGGTCGCCACCCACGATCAACAGGTGGCCCCATGGGGGGGGGTACCCTTCTGCAGAGGTACAGTCGGTGTATTCTACAGCCCCAATCGACAGGGTGGAATTGTAGTTGGTGCACTTGGAATGGCTTCCAATCGCTTAAAAAAGAGACTGGAGGAATTGGAGATCAGAGGAAGAATCGACCATCCAGATCACAACATTGTTAAGATCGGCTATAACACTTACTCAGGAGGAGACTTGCTGTCACTTCCGTGAAAAGTCACCAGTGAGAACTGGTGTGAAAAGCTCGCAAGAGTAAAGTATTAATAATGCTGTTTGCGAGTTTTCACACCAAAACTAACTGGTGGTCTTCAGCAAGTCTTCTCAGCTTTCCAGAAACCCTCCTTGGTATTTTCACCGTTCGTGTATTTGCATGTTCATCCCACGTGTCTGGGAGTCAAGTCTGCTTAAAAATCTCCAGCAATTTTCTCACCTATCTTGTGGGTTCGAGTCCTACTGTGGTCTTTTCTCAAATATCCTATTCCTCTAATATCGCGTTGTTAGGTTGGTTATTTTGTTTAATGGCATATTAACCCTTGTGGGCCACCCAATTCCAAATATTGTCTTTTTGTATATATGATTTATAAGCGAATAGTTTGTTGGTAAATATTTTTGTTTGGTTTGGTTTTATAAACAGGTAGAAATAATTTTCGTTAATTTCATGTATATTAAACTCTTTGCTTACTTTTAACGGCTCCCCCACCACACTCACGCAAAGTACAAACACTTATGGTTAGTTTATTATAATTGAGTATAAGGACTCAGATTACAATAATAGGACTTTATTTGAATATAATGAGTTCTGAGGTGAATAGATAGTGAACTTTGAAACATCCTCTCATACAGGTAAAAATACCAAGAAAATTTGGTAGGGCAGTGGAGGAAATTTGGTAGACAAAGAGTTAATATAGAAGTAGAAATAATTTTTATGTTATGTTTTTCATTAACTTCATTAGTATTAATAGATTAGTAGAAATAATTTTCATTAAGTTCATGTGTATTAATAATTTGGTAGAAATAATTTTCATGATAGATTTATCATTAAGTTTATGTGTATCGATAAACTGGAAAAATTTACATTAACTTGCAATCAGATCTATTTGACCCATAGATGGGACCCTAAAAGATACTCCCACTCTGGGTCAGAGTGTACCTGGGAGTTATAGTAATGAAAGAGTGCAACACACTCCCCAGAACTCCAAAATTGGAACCTCACCACTAAATGCGTCATACCCAGAACACTCATGTCGTTGGGACAATTTTCTGTCTTTTATTTTGCTATAAGCCTGACATTAGAGCTTGTTTTCCAGAACATCCTCGCATTGTTTTTTTGGTTTCTGTCATTATCATCATCATCGCCGACGAAACAATTATTTCTAACAACTTCAATGTTATATTGTGGATCTATGCCCTCAACTATTGCGGGCGTGATTGACAGGTACAGGTCAAAAGTTCAATCGTCGTTGAGGCAATCCTGGTTGATTGATTTTCATATTTACATTTTTTGCGTAATTATTCCTCAAAAAGTTTTTTTGTATAAGATCCTATCGAATACGAATAATTTTTCAAACAGATCTATTCCACACACACACACACACACACACACACATACATATATTTTGTGTGTGTGTGTGTGTGTAAAAACTCTTACATTATAGCATTTCTACTTCTTCTATATCCTTTCAAAGATTTTGTGTCTAATTCTGTTAGAAAATATTAAAGAATGAAAAGGTATGTTATAAAAGTTGCAATTCTTTGATATAAACCAGTAATAATAATATCGGCCTACTCAAGTTAGGAGCGTATGCATCGGCACTATGAGATTTGTGGGCCATAATCACTTAATTACATAAAGAGAAGTCGGATTCGGAGGTGCCAAAAATAGAGGAGTCGGAGTCGAAGGTTTTGTGTTCAGACTCCACAGCCCTGGTTAAAAGACCAATAAGTCGTAATAGAAAACGATTCTTTTGAAATTGAATTGAAGTTCTGAACAAAGGGTAAATACAGTTGAAAAGGACGTAGAACAGCCTTAGGGACCCCAGCTCCTATATTTGAATTCAGAGTTGTGCTGCTTCTAGACTGGTTGCACACCAAAGCCAGCGAGTCCCTTCTGTCTCGCTATTTTACCTATATCTAGGGTTAGTTGTGATAGACCCACGTATTTTCCATAGGTATACAAGGGTAAATAAAAAAAGTAAGGCCATTTTGTTTAGGACAGGTATAATTACCAACACAGGAACATGTATCATACATCAAAATGAAGGTGGTCCTCTGTGGATCACATCCCTACCTCTCCAGATAGTTAGTTTCTCTCAATAGCAATGTTCCACCTTCGAAATTTACATTCGTCTTAACCGGCAATATAACAATTACTATAAATCTCCCGAGTTCAATATCACTTACAATACCAATTCTAACACGACTGGTAAGTCATTTGTATTTTTTCAAACATTAGTCTAGTTTGAACACCTACACTCATATATTCATGCTTCAAAAAATCCTAGTATCTTATATATATATATATATATATATAATGGAAAAGAAAAATATTAGAGAAATCTGAGAAAGCTTGCTGTAACTTGGTACCCGGCGACGATCATTATATATATATATATATATATATATATATAATGGGGTAAAGCTACAACTAATCTATGTTATAATGATCCGATTGTTGTATGCATGCAAAAATGACATACCGTGGAGATATTTTTATTAGCTCACTACTGTTAAAATTAGAGAATGATGCAACTTACAACTTGGTAACAATAGTAAAGGGACTGCGTTCGCGCTGAAGCCGATCATTATTATTTATCGAAGGAGATAACCATTTAATGATAATTATTGGGTACGTCTCCTTCTTTGCAGACTTTCTGTAAATAGGATCAGACTTGGCATTAAGTTTAAGGCGTACTGTAATAATAATAATAATAATAATAATAATAATAATACCTAAACCTGGCCAGAGAACTGAAAAAACTGGGAAATGTGGGTAAAGGTCGTACCAATTGTAATTGGGGCCCTTGGAACTGTCCTTTGGAAAGGGGTCTGGATGAATTGGAAATCAGGGGAAGAATCGAGACCATTCAATCAACAGTTTTATTGAGATCGGCTAGAATACCCAGAAGAGCCCAGGAAATCTGAGGAGACTTGCTGTCACACAGCCTCCAGTGAAAGACCACCAGCTAAGGCAGGTGTCAAAAACTCTCAAGGAGTGAAATACTACTACTACTAATAATAATAATTGTCATTATTAAGTGAACGACTGTGATTTAATAAATTTAAAATAATAATTAACATTTTTTGAGGCCTTGGAATTCAAATGGATGCCCCTGCCCCAAAACATGGATATAATCTAGTTATGAACAGGAAAAAAAAATTGCGAAATACTGGATGCTGCTCTCAGATCACAGATAAAATGCAAAGAAAAATATCTAGGAGATCTAGGAAAGAAATAACCAAAAAGTGGAACATGAAGGTAACAGTTATACCTATCATTACTGGAGCACTCGGAACAATCACGAATAGTCGTTTAAAGGGGGCTGAGGAGAATTGGATATTCGAGAAAGACTGGAAAACGTCCACACGAGACCATTACTATGAAATCAACTAATACTTAAAAAAGTGCTGGAGTAGTGACAAAACCTACTGTCACTTGATCTCCCTTAAAAAGCCACCAGTTGGCGTGAAAACCCCAATGGTTTTTATACATAGGCGCCTTCAGTTGCTTTAAGGAAAAGATACTTTTCTTGTGCCGCGTTTAAAATGTCTATCAGGGGGCGGAGTCATCCTTGTCCCGCCCATGGTAGCAATATAAAAGCTAGGCGAGGGTTTCGTAGCGAGCTTAGTTTTTTGTCTGACGTCGAGGAAGCATGTCGACTTTCTCGGATAAACAAGCCGGCGATATCTCCGATCTTGTTCTAGTTGGTGCCGACCATGAGGTTCTTCATGGCGCTGCACTCATCTGTGACTTTAAGCACCGAAGTCACCATCACATGGACGCTGTTCGGAAGTGTCTTGCGGACAATAACCCCCCGGATCCGTATTTTGAGAAAAGCCCCCAACTCAGAGGAACGAAAAACTTTCAGAAACGTTTGTATTCTGTTCATGATGATCAACACGGTATTTCGCTGAAGAAAAGGAAACGAGGAGGGAACGAAGAGACCAACCACATCGCGGATGCTAATAAGAGATTTCAAAAAGTTCTTCAGCTTGTCGATCAAAATGCTACTGGTTCTTTTAACAGGACTAGCGGAACGGTAGCCCGTCCTAGTGCTAGGGTCGGAACACGAACTGGACTAGTGGCTCGAAATGGAGCTGAAACTAGAACGGCAACTGTATCTCTGTCTGGAACAGATAACAAAAACGAAGCAGAAACAAATAGTACTCGTCGTATACATCGATGTCCGTATCCCGAATGCGGAAAAATTTACACCAAAAACAGTCATCTGAAGACGCATATAAGGTCACATACAGGTACATCTTTTTTTATTATCATTTCTTCGTTTGTTTTTCTTACTTCATAAAATGAAGAAAAAAGTTTATATTAAGTTAGATAACTTATTACGTTTATAACTTGATTTTAGTATTAATTGATTTTGTAATATTAATTTTTCTTTTTAATTATTGTGTTGTAAAAACGTTACCTTTTTTTAAGCGACCACCTTCAGGTTTCTTAAGAAAAAAAAAACCCAAAGTTGTTTAAAAAAAGATCGAACTTTTGAAACT
This sequence comes from Doryteuthis pealeii, assembly GCA_023376005.1. NCBI lineage: Eukaryota > Metazoa > Mollusca > Cephalopoda > Myopsida > Loliginidae > Doryteuthis > Doryteuthis pealeii. The sequence goes on from CM042145.1 coordinate 110,795,208, forward strand.
ATAGTTTTTTACGCACGGTATTATCATAAAATGTTTTACTTATTACTTGATTAATTTTAATTTTCTTTTGATAAAAAGCATATTTTTGTTTTATTTTTCGGGTTACTAAAAATAGTCTGTTTATTTATCTATTTATGTTAACTTTCTAGTTGTGTCTTTCTTTGTTTAGCTGTTGTGTTCACTCGTCTCGTCATTTCCAGTCACACCCACTCTATCTCACCCACAAAAAGAAAAAGAAAAGACATATGCTCTCCTAACTTCTTTTTCTTTTGTTATTGTATTGAATTGATATATATCTTAATTTTCCCTTTTTTTACGTGTATATAGTCCTACCTCGATTCCTGTTGTTATCTTTTTTATTTAAAAAAAATATTGGTGTGATCTATTTTTCTTCTACATCTTTTATTTTTCTTCGAAATGACCTCTGAGATGAAACTCTCACAATCTTTAAATCACAAAACAAAACAGCAAACGTATCGGGTTTTCTTTTCTTTCTTTAGAGACACAAGCAATCTTAACTAAATTTTTATTCTGGACATTTCAAAGTGTTTATCCAATTAAATCCTAATTACAGTCCCGAAAACATTTCTTTTGTTAATGATACTACTATTGCTACTACTACTACTTCACATTGGTTTTACTTTTGGGGTAGGATATTAGTACTAGTAGTATTTTGTTGGTTGTATTTAGTTTTATGCGTGCTTTCTCTTCTCTCTACCATTACGTTTAGTTTACCAAGATATCAGCAACTCGATGTACGTAACTAACTACCGATACTTGTACTAATAATACAATATATATATATATATATATATATATATATATATATATATATATATATATATATAACAAGTACCTTGATAACTGGGTTCCACCCACTAAGGTTACTGGCGATTTGCCTAAAAACTATCGCTTCTTCTAAGAATTATACTCACCGTGTGTGTGTGTGTGTGTGTGTGTGTGTGTGTGTGTGTGTGTGTGAATATTTTGCGTTGCGGCTAAAACTAATTTGGAAGGTGTGAATGATTATATATAATATATATATATATAGTATATATCTATCTATATCTCTCTTGATGTCTCTTCCTCTATATTTTATTATTAGAGATATATATGAAGAGACTTCAAGAGAGATATAGATAGATAGATAGAGATAGAGAGAGAGATAGATAGATAGATAGATAGATAGATAGAGAGAGAGAGAGAGGAGAGAGAGAGAGAGAGAGAGAGAGAGAGAGAGAGAAAGAAAAAAAGAAAGAGAGAGATGCTTAACAATTTGAAAATGAAACAAAATGAAAACACTGCTGCGTAGGGAAAAACAAAAAACAAAAAACAAAAACAGAACATAAAAATATGAATAAATAGGTAAACAAATGAAGAAACAAACTTGTCTCACTACCTGAGAGTTTTACTACTTGTCAAAACTTTTTCCTCACTCTTAATCAGTTCATGCCTTTTTCTTTATTTTTTTTTACAAGTGTGTTTTTTTTTATTAATAAAAAGAAAAAAAAAGGCCTTGTTTTTATTTTGTATTTACAACTTATTACTAGCTATCTGTATCTTCTTTCTTTTTTGCGGTGTGGAGGCCATAAAAAGACCACTTAGCAATTAGCATCGAGTGACTTGCGAAATATCAGCACAAGCACATTAACCACTGTACAACCAAGAATACCCACAACAATTAATATATTAAAAAAAAAAAGGAGGGAGGGACTCCTAGTCGCGCGCACACACACGCGCACTGATAAACACCCACCCACCCACTTCTTCGACCCCTGCTCAAAATCGCGAAAATATCTATTTCAGTTATAGTGGATTTCTTTTTTAAAAATTTTTTAAAAGAAGGTTTGTCTTTTATACAAATCAATCAATTAAAAACAAACTTAAAAACAAAGACTTAAGAAACGGGATTATTTCTTTGTTTTCTTTATGTTTGTAGTGATGATCTCTATTTTGTTACGACACTGCAAGGATTCGTTTTTTTTGTTTTTTCTTTTAGTTTTTTTTTTTTTTTTTCACCTACTCTATCATCTTTTTGTGTTCTCCTTACTGTTCCCCCCTTCCTTTCTCTCACTCTCTCGAAATAGCCACGCAGACTTCCTTTTGCCCTGGTCTAATTCAGCGACACCTGTATTCAAATCACCCTGACTGCATCATTTAAATATTAGCCTTTTGTATTGTCCAGGTGTTTGTGCTGTTTGGACGTTGAAGTTTAGCAGGGTTTTTTTTTTCATGTAAACACTGACCTTTCTTTTTTCCCCTCTTATTTGCTTTTTTTTTGTTTGTTTTATTTGTAAAAAAAAAAAAAAAAAAAAAAAGAGAAAAAGAAGACATCCAAGTTGATATCTCTTCTTTGTAAAAGCCTATCTTAGATCTTAACTATACAAACTTTCTCATTATAATTATAACAATACCCCCCCCCCCCAAAAAAAATCGGCACCTCATTGCGAAATCTATATTAGAGCACTTAAATCTAGAAAACTTCAAGAAACTTAGAGTAACTTAGTGATAATTTTTTTTCATTATTTATTAAATCGTATTTTTTAAAATCATCAAAATTCTCGATATAACGGATAATGCTAATTACTCAATTAATTAGCATCCTCTAATATTTTCTAAATAGAAGCATCAGCATAATCATGGACAGCTGTTACAACCGGAACCCAGTGTGTTCACGGATCGTCTAGTTAAATAAATAAGTAAAGAAAGATACTTTTTAATTTTACCAATATTAAACAATGCATTAAATATTGTTTAAAAAGTGTCAATTTTTCTTTTTATGCAATAATTAACTAATTAATTAATTAAAAATCGAAGGTCGATAATTAGATGATTATGACCATCGTTACTTTTTTGTGTTGCTGTGTGTTACGTAATGCACGGGTGTAACGATCTTTTCTTAAGAAACAAAAAACAGCCACCCATCTCTTCTTTGAAACAAAACAATAGAAGCTTTTCTTTTTTTTTTTTCTTCTTTTTTCCCCCCATCTCTCGCTCTCTGCGTGCGAGCTATGAGTTTTGGATTTTCACAAAAGGTCCTCACTCTCCTCGACGCTGCCACGCCCATTTTTCTCCTCATCATCTTTTTCCATGAGTCAATCAAAGTCTCCTCTAACTGCTTCCATCTCTCGTTATCCTTTCCTCTTCTTTTCTTTCTTCATCCCATTTTTTCTTCTTTCCGTCGTTCTTGTCTCATTTTTAAACTCGGTATTTTTTAACGGCTTTTGCTCAAACATGTCTGCTTTCTTCAAAAATTTATCATTTATAAATTTTGTTTCTTAAGAAATCATTAAAATAAAAGTGAAGTCAGCGGCCTATTGTCGCTATTAGCTGGACAACGAGGGAGTCTATCACCTTTTCACTAGCGCTAGACCAACCAGGAAAATTGTTTTTGCGTCTGTGCCAGCTTCCCACTTTACAAAATAGATCAGATCACTCAAGTTGTGCTACCCATGTGCTGAGTTGGCGACTGAGCTAGATTAAAATATTAAAAGAAAAAGAAAGTTTTATATTGTCTCCCGCGAAATTTTTGTTTGTTTATTTGCTTTCAGCACCCCCATATACCCCCTAAGTTTTTCTATCTTTCTTTAGATTAATTAACATTTTATTCACTTTTTAATGTCACTATGAGCAACATTAGTATATTTGCTTGATTGATATTAACGGCATGTCAACCAGTCTAGGTTTATTTTATGCCAAGGGGGTTAGGGAATCAAGTTCATTGTACGTCCATATTTACATTGTTTGTGTAGTTGTTTCTAAAGAATTCTCTTCTTTATTTTGCACACGGTTCAATCGAATACGAATACATTTGAACCAGATCTATTTGATCCATAGATGGGATCCTAACAGGTACAACCACTCCGGGTCAAAGTGAACCTGGGAGTAATGGCAATGAAGGGGTACTCCACATTCCCCAGATCTCCAGAACTAGAGATCCGTCATGCAGTTTAGTGTCACGCCCACGACACCCTTTTTTTTTGGGGGGGGGGGGTCTTACCCCTTTGCAGAGGATACAGATAGTATTCTAAGCCCCGCCAACAGGGCGTATTAATATATTTATCCTTCACCTAAATCTTCAGCATTTTAAAATAAAGACCTTTATTTTATAACAATTTTACAATCAGTGCCACTGTTCATTTACATCCTTTCGAGAGTAATTGAAGTTCTATTTCCAAGTAATTATAAAAATTAAGGTAGAAAAGTACAGAGCCGTTCCAGTAATATTTTAACAGGAGTTTTAGACATTAAAAAAAAGATGAAAAGTTCTTTCATTTGTAACACCGACGATTTTCAAAGCATTTCTGTTTTATTCCAATCTAAAGGTACTGGCAATTTTAAGTATACTTGCCGCTAACCATATTGGCAGCGTTTGATATCTTAAGACCATACTCTAAATTTTGTTGCCCCCCCCCAAAAAAAAAAACATTTATCTCCGCTACGGCCTTGAAGTAGCAAATAAAGTAAATGATTTACTTTCACTATTGTGACAACTGTGTCAAGATAAGGGAAGTAACTCTATGACACTTTCATTTTGTTGTCATGATTCCAATTAAATTAGAAAAATCGTTTGCACGTCTTGATTCGATGATGAAATGAATATTGCCATAACTGATGATATACTTGTTGGTTGAACAGATTCTTGTATCTTTTCTTGTACTTTGCAATAATTTTGCTATGATTCAAGAAATTTTCACCGTTTTGATTATGAGTTTGTTTCTTGAAAGTGTTTTTCGGAAAAACACTTTTTCGTTTTTTAGTTCAGTAGTTGCTTTAAGTCTGATTATTGGTCTCCTAACCTTGTTTAGTAGCATGTTTGGGGCAGGAATAACCTAGCAGGGTCCATCCCTCTCCAGGTCTACAACTGGTTTCTCCTGAGTGTTGAATAACTGCCACGGTACCCCCATCTCCTGAGTATGTATGTCTTAGAGTACCAAAGAGGCGAACGGAATTATCTGTTTTCTATAAATTACGAAACCTTGGAACGAGAGAGACTTCATGAACTTGTGAATGCAACCTGTCAATTGGTGATTACTTGTTCCACTTGTATCTTGTCTAGTAAACTATTTTTTCTTTACCTAAAATACTTGTGTTTTCTTCCTACTTTCTCTGTTAACTCGAATACACAAGTTACAACAATGTATTTAAAGAAACCCTCTGCATTAGCAGGATACGACACAAGGTCTAATTATAAGCAGAGTTTAAGAGGTTTGAATTCAGAATTTTCCTTCTGCAAAACGGTTGACATAATTAAGGTTAAAGTGCCCAGTCTGCCCTACTATTTACACATAGCTGGAGGAATTGGATTCAATGTCAATGTTCTATCTATGGGACAAATAAATCTGTTTGAAAATTATTAGTATTAAATTGGAATACTTGAAACTATATAACTGTGTACAATTTATTTGTATTAAGAACAGTTACTTGAAGCTATACTTGATTTTAGCATTAAATAACCCAACAAAAGATGACATTCCTAAAAACCAACCAGCCAACCAACTTGACAAAATTTACACACAGCACAGCACTAGTAATTTGACTATAGTTGAAGATGGTAATGAAAGGGTTTATTTATTGAAGTTTAGTTCATGTTCAAATTGCTATAAATAGGAAAAAATGTTGACAAATATCAAGAAATAAAGTTTTAAAATGTTTGGATAATATATATATATATATATATATATATATATATATATATATATATATATCGTGGGGGCTGAAGCCTGGATAAGTCCAATACTGTCATCAAATGGCATTGCTTTTATATTAAGTGAGCTGAGAATGGCCTCTTTGTCCACTAAGTGCTGATCATCCAGGTTTTTATCTTTAGCAGACAGAACCACACACATATCACACAGATTAATGTTCACTGCACGGAAATTGGCTCGGTTTAATGGAGTTCCCTGTTAAAAGAACAATTAAAATACAGGAGGCATTTTAAAAGACTGGTTGATAATATATACCTGTCAGTCAAATACTAATTTCATTAAAATGTCATTAAAATCAAATATTAAAGTCATTAAAAAAATGTCCTATATAACTTTTTAATGTCATTAAAAAATCAAATACTAATGTCATTAAAATGTCATTGCTTTGATGTTAAAATAACTTTTCCTTGTCAGCTGTGGCAGTAGAATAGACTGACTGCACTTCTGCAGAGGGGTAGAATCCTTCCAATATGACCACCTGTTGGCTGTGGGGATGCAACCTGTGATGTTTAAGGATGGAATCATGGTGGCTGAGCCGTCCATGATATGCAACACTCCACTTTGGTCCTTATTTAGGCTAGACAGCTGGTTGCAGAGTCCCTCTCTGATCAATCAGCTGGTCACATCAAGCCCTAGCACTTACATGATTATCCCAATCCTATTGCTCTTATGGCAACCCCCCAACCCATTTTATTATACATGTGCTAGAAGGCAGTGGCTGAGGGTCTTAGTGTTTTGGGTATGATGTTAAACTGCATCTAGTGGTGAAGTTCTAATTCTGTAGCTCTGGGGAGTGTGGAGTTCATTGCCATTACTCCTAGGAGTTGTAGAACCTGTTAGGGTCCCATCTATGTGTTTTAAATATGAGTTTAAAATAACTGTTAAAAAACAACATTAGTTTAAAGTCTTTAAATCTCCATAAAATATGATAATTATTATGAAAATTATAAACTGGTATTAAAACAATGTAAAGAATATTAAGAATATATAAAAAACATTTCCTACCTTGTCCTCTCTTTTTTTTTCTATAATTTACAGCAGCATGTGCATCACCTGTTTCTGAGTCATCAGGACTAAAATCCATAATAATGATAAATATAATAATAATTGAGATCATTAACCTTTTTACTGTTACAATTTTCAAAAACAACTCCCAGAGTCATATCCCCCCCCCAAAAGAGGTTTAGTTTAAAATCCTTATATTGCCTGTCTAAATTTTTGAGATGAGGCTTGATATGTATTATTTTGATTTTTCAAACTATTATCCTCATCTTTATTGTGAAATATACATACTCGATGTTTCGACCATTGTACCCAGTGGCCTTCTTCAGTTGTTTAAAAGGATTTCCTAAATTGAATCATTGCTATGCTTGGATATTTATTTACCATCATATTTTGGCTAAAATTACTGACAGCCTAAAAAGAAAGTGTGAATGGTTCTGAAACTTTAAAAAAACATGTAGAAAAAAAAAGAATAGTTCTTAAAATTAACATAGACTTATAAAAATTAAAATTATTGTACAGGTTTGATTGAGGAACATTTAACAAGTCCACACGTTGGTTAGTTTTTTTAAATAAATAAACAAACTAAAATACCAAGATTTGTGTAGAAAAAGAAGAGGAAATGTTTTGAATGTACAACTTAGTTTAATAGAAGTAGTTTATGTAATGTTTATTGGTTAAATAATACCACTACTGTTCTACAAATTTATTTTTTTAAGTTGATATAGATCGCTAAGTAGGCCTATTCTAGTAGTGACCACCCCAAGCGGAGATTGAAGTGGTTTGAATTCAGAGTTTTCCTTCTCCTAGACTGGTTGCCTAACCAAGGTTAAAGAGCCCAGTCTGCCCTACCATTTACCCATAGCTGAAGGAAGAATAGTTGGATTCATATCTTTCCTAAGGGTATTAGTGCTATTTGAAATGTGGCTTCATCCAGGATTTGAACTCAGGTTGACGAATTCATTTCCTAAGGCTCTAACCAGTACACCACCGTGCTCTACAAGAATGACTATGGCATTAAATACCTCTCAAAGGTTCATAGCTGGGGTGATAAGGGGGTTTCTCAAGCGGACTGGCATTGGAACAATAAAAAGAACACTTTCTGAATAAAATCAGAATATATATTGCTTTGTTTTTTTCTATAACTAGGATTTTTAATGTTTGACCACATGGTTATCTTGGAGAATATTCCAGTCAGAAAATGGTCAGAGATGAATCCATAATTTGTTTACCTCCTCCTTGGCTAGGACAGACTGTCACTTTACACAACATTTATATTTGGGGGGCTGTAAACACAAGAGGAAAGTGATGTTCCTTCAGATGATGTGGATTTTCCGGGGAGTAGTGGCAACAAATCTAAGAGGACAAAACTTCTGAATTAAAAACCTGCTGATTATAAATTGTAAATATCTTGAGCAATTCAGAAATTAGGATATCAAATGAATAAAGTAAAGTCGTCAGGGAGGCTGAAAGTTGGTATCAGCAAGACAATGAGGGTGTCTATCCCCTTTTCATTAGCACAAGACCAAGGAGATTGTTTTGGCGTCTGAAGTGAAGCGCTACACCTACCATCAGCTCCTTACTTTACCGAACAGATCCCTTTAATGCATAGATCCCTGTGCTACTCATACTCTGAGTTGGCAAGGTCCAGTATTGAACCAGGAACCTTGTCGTTCCAAGGCAGACGTTCTACCGAGTGAGTCTGAGAAATTTCCTATTTTTTGGTATTTCTGAGAATTTTCTTTTCCAGAAAATGATGACTTTTTGCAACAACTAAGACAATATACTTTGACAGCAATAAACAAAGTAAATGATAACTTCCTATGTGTGTCTAAAGCCATTAAAGTTTCACTAAAAGTTTGTGGCAATAATAATAAAAAAAACTAGCAGGACCTGTGGATATACCGCAGTATGATAATTTAATCATTACAATGTTTGATATCTTTATTTAAGAGCTATTGCAAAATAGTTCAATATGTAAAAAGTATTATAATCTTGATTTAACTCTCTCTCACTCTTTCTTTCATCTTTTCATTATGTTTGATTGAAACAGATTAGTGTTATCACTTCTGTGTGCTCACCCCTTCTCTCTATCTTTCCCCACTCTCTCTTTCTTTCTTATATTTTTTGTGTAGTATGTCCTATTTCTTTCCTTTCTTTCTTTATAATCAAAACAGAATGGTCTATTATTTAACTGAGGTGACGACACTCATAAGAAATAAGAATTTGGCTGATAAGAGACATCTGATAATCAGGATTTACATTTTTGCATTTAATCTTGAAACTGACTTGAAAGTTTTATTAAAGAAAGTAATGTCCATTTTGTTTTTATATTAAATCAACAAATTATATAAAAATGCCAAATATAATTTTAAATATAGTTTTTTTTTAAATTAATTCAGGTGCAGGATTTCTATGGTGCATTTAAACAAGAGGTTACAAAAATTGACATACCGATTGTCAAAGGTTGGCCACCTCCAATTCCTGATTTAAATATTGCTTAAAATAAATGAATTATAAATACATACATCTTTCTTTTTCTCTAAATTAACAATGTCTTTTTATTTTCACTTTCTTTTCAGGAGAGAAACCATTCGTTTGTAAGGATTGTAATAAAGCTTTTTCTAGATCAGATGAACTCACCAGACATTCACGGACACACAGTGGTAAGTTGACTATTACCATAGTAACAGATTTATAAATTGAATATTTAATTACTTGCAGCAGAGAATATAAATGTGTACAAAATAGTAAAGTGATTCAATCTCTGCAGTTTCTTTTTTATGTACTATAGATATTTATATTTGTTGTATATAAATTTTTACTTTGTACAATGCTAGATGTAACAACTATTATGGGACAGAGATAACATATTTTTGGTTTTAAATATAAGCCTCATGTTAATTCAAAATAATGCCTTTGTCCCAAAAGAGTAGTTACATTTTCATGTAAATTTCATACACTGGATGTAACAACTATTATGGGTCAGAGGAAGGAGTATATTATCTAATAAATAAAATGTGAAAGGATAATCATTTGTTGTATATATCAAAATCTGGGCAACCTGACAATAGTTGGTTGGTTATTGGTTTTAATTTACAGCATATCAACCCTTTTTGGGTTATTTAATGCTGAACCTTTTTTTTATAAAACAATGGACCCAGGTTGCTTACAGTACCTGCTGTTGCTTAAGTGTTCACTCAATTAAGAATTAAACAGGCTCATCACTGCTTAACTTTGGTGATCTAGCAGGAACCAGTGCTTTCAGCATGACTTGACTGTAATGCTGTAGAGTTTGGTAATTAATAAACTCTTATAATATCCGTTTTTATAGTATAATGTTACACTAGAAATAACAAAAGTTGACTTCATGATAAATACTGTTTTTTTTTTACAACATATCAACCCTTTGTGGGTTATTTAATGCTGAACCTTTTTTTTATAAACAATGGACCCAGGTTGCTTACAGTACCTGCTGTTGCTTAAGTGGTGAACATATAGCATAAAAACTTATGATTTATTGACAAAACTAATGGTTAGCAAGCATAATGGTTAGCAAGCTAGATAAATTACAATGGCATAGTGAGTGTTCTATACTTGTGGCCTTCTGCTAAAACTAATCTATGCACTGGTTCCCACTAGATCACCAAAGTTAAGCAGTGATCAGCCTGTTCAATACTTAATTAGGTGACCACTTACTGTAAGTAACCTATCTTTTGTTTATTAAAACTGACCTAATTCAGTATTAAATGACTCAAAAAGGGTTGATATGCCATAAAACAAAACAACCAAATCAACCAACCAGAATAGCTGATATATTTGATTATAAGTGTAATACACTAAATTTGCTAATTATTATGAAAAAGAGGTAGGAATATCATTACCAGCTAAAAAAATGTGAAATGATAATCATTCTAAAGTTATTTGTTGATATTGCCTGTTTAGCTCTGTTGGTAGAGCATCTGCCTTGGAACCACAAGGTTCCACGTTTGAAACCAGCCCTCACCAATTCAGTGCATGAATAGCACAGTTTGGATCTGTAAGGTGAAATGAGGAGCTGATGGTAGGAGTGGCATTCCACCTCAGATACTAAAGCAATCTCCCTGGTCTAGTGCTAGTGAAAAGGGGATAGACTCTTTTGTTATCCGGGTGATACCGACAATACGCCATTGCGCCAACTTTATTTTCTCTTAAGCTTATCACTTATATACAAATGGATTTATTATATCTATATCTCCTGGAAAATAAACAACCATGATTGTTTGTGACATCACTCAACATACAGATGAATATATTTTAATTCACTTTGCACAATCATTAATAGAATAAGGGGGAACAAATTTGCACTTGACATTGAGCATGAGGGTATTTGCTAGAATGTCTTCTATAGACAAAAGAAGGAAAAGATTTTATCTATGGTCACACACATACATATGCATACACACATGTATATACACACATTTATATACCCACATTTACACATATATACATACACACACAAATATACACACATATATATATACATATGCACACAAATATACACACACATATACATATACACACATATATATACATACACACACAAATACACACACACATATATATACATGCACACACAAATACACACACACACACACATATATATATATACATACACACAGACATATATACACACACGCATATATACACGTATAAATAGCCATGGACTGCTATAGGCAGATTATCAATCATATGGAATTTTGATAAGATAAAGCAAGAATTCTTCCAAGCTGTAGCTGTGTCAATGCTACAGTATGGCTGCACCACTTGGACTCTAACGAAACATTTGGAAAAAAAATCTAGATTCAAACTACACAAGGATGCTGTGTACTGTCTCCTGGAAGCAGTAACTCACAAGAAAGCATCTGTACAGGCACTTATGTCCTATCACACAAACCATCCAAATAAGATGAACAAGACATGTGGGACGTTGCTGGAGAATCAAGGATAAACTCATAAGTAACATTCTCCCGTGGACAACTACATATATTAGACACACCAATGTAAGCCAACCAGCAAAAAACCAACATCAATAAGCTCTACACAAATTCTGGATGCTGTGTGGTGGACCTGCCAGAAGCGATGACCGATAGGGATAGTTATTGAGAGAGAATCATGGGAATCCCTGCTGTCAGCATGATGATAATGATATACGTACACATGCATATATATAAACATATGTATATATACACTCAAATACATAAACACACACAAATACATATATACACCCATATATTCATACGGACAATATATTTGTATACACGCACATATAAATACACAAATATGCATAAATATATGTGTGTGTGGGTGTATATGTATGAACATGCATGTACATGTGTGTGTATATATATATATACACACACACATGAACATACATACATACATATATATGTATAACACACATTCACATATATATATTTACCAACCCATCCGCACGAGCAGGATGTGACACAAGGTTAATTTTTTAAGCGGAGTTCAACAGGTTTGAATTCAGAGTTTTCCTTCTCCTAGACTGGTTGCCTAACCAAGGTTAAAGAGTCCAATCTGCCCTACTATTTACCCATAGCTGGAGGGAGAGTAGAATTCATACCTCTCCCAAGGGTATTAACGCTAAGTGAAATGCAATTACCACGTCCAGGATTTGAACTCGGGGTGACGAGTCCATTTCCTATGACTTTAACCATTACACCACACGCTTCTACACACATTCACATATATGAATACATATTGAATTGAATGCTGACAGGGTATATATTACTAGCCTGCTTACTTCCAGGTCAGAAATCTGAATCAGAACAAAATTCAGTAGTTTTTTTTTTTTTTTTTTTTTTTTTTATTTCTGTTTGCTTTGGGATAACAGAAATGAGGGACAATGATATTACATAATTCAAAATGTGTCACATAAAAGGGATTACTTTCAAACCAAATTTCTCCTGTCTTAAGAGTAGTCCCCTGGTCAGCAGTTTATACTGACTCACTAAAGGCAACAGGAAATATCTGTGTTACAGACTGCTTGTGCACACTTTTTCAAATACTGGGAAACTTTAGAAATACTTTATATATATATAATCATTGCTATCACCACTAGCAACCATTGACTCCATTAATATAAAAAAAAGTCCTTTCTTAATTTCTTCCATGATGACCCCTGATTCTGTAAGCTTCTTCCATGTGTTACCAGCAAATTCTGCAGTCTTATCTCTGCTGTTGAGTCTTTCATAATATACTTGTTATTTTTTGGGCACCATTAACATTCTGCATATATGTATACGCTCTCCACCCCTGGTGAATTGAGTTCACTGGAAGGGAAATGCGTTGACAGCTGCTGTTTACCCTAAAATTGCAAGGCTTAAAACAGATAGAGCTCTTTTTAGTAGCTTTTGCATATATGTTTGTATTTATCTGTAAAAATTCCCTTCTGCTAGTGGGTGTGCCAATAGCCCAGTGGTTAGAGGTCCTGACTGATGAAAAATCGGTCAAGTTTCGATCCTGGCTTAAAGCAGGACTGTATGTGGATGACCGCGCGTGTGTGTGTATATATATATATATATATATATATATATATATATATATATATATATATATATATATATATATATATATATATATATATGATAGATATATATATAGAGAGAAGGACAGACGGAGATGAATGTATGTAATTTTTATTTACCCAATCACATGGCAGGATTTGACACAAGGTCAAATTTTGGCAAAGTTTAACTTGTTTGAATTATATAAACATAATATACAGGATAGCTCAGTCGGTAGAGCGTTCGGCTAGAAACCACAAGGTTCCTGGTTCGATACCGGTCCTCGCCAACTCAGCGTATGAGTAGCACAGGGATCTGTGCTGTAAAGTTAAGAGCTGATGGTAGGTGTGGCGCTCCACCTCAGATGCCAAAACAATCTCCTTGGTCTAGCGCTATTGAAAAGGGATAGACTCCCTCGCTGATTGGTTGATACCGACTTTAGACCGCCCCGATGACTTTACTTTTTACTTTACAATTCATATACAAGCAGCTGCTACAAAAATGCCTGTGTCGATAACAAAGCCTTTATATTTGTCTGTGTTTGGCCCTAGATTTAGGGGCCAAAATAATTGTGTATGAAATTATATAATTTCCGACACTTTTTTTTAACCCTTATATACATATAATTCAAAATCAGAACATTGATTGAAGGAGATTGTCAATTCATTAGTAAAATAATCTGTAAATTTTAATGATTATTCAAATTCTTTTTATTTTTCATTTTTAGGTGAAAAATCCTATAAATGTACAAAGTGTGACAGGAAGTTCATGCGAAGTGACCACTTGAAGAAACACATTGACCGACACCAAAATCCAAGTGGGAAATTAGCAAAAAAAGATAGAGAAAGAGAAGAAAGAGAAAACCGACTGAGCCGAGAAGAAGACAAAAGTTCTTCAAGTGGTTCATCTTAAAATTTAATGGTAAGTTAAAATTTCTCTTTTTTTTTTGTTTCTTAAAAAAAAATTATGTTATTCTGTTGTATTTTGAAAATTGGTTTCAAAGAATTTTTCAAAGAATCTTGATTTTTATGAATCTGTCTTTAAGAATTGTTTCCAAATTCAATATTTGATCAGTAATCTTTAAAAACTCCAAATTTGCAAACTCATTTCTTTGGAAATTTTGCATGTAGACTTATTGTGAAAATCACTTTACTTTCATTTTAAACCAAATTTATTCAAGTTTAATTATTCATCTTTACTCAAATCACTAAAAAAATTCTATTAGATTTTTTTTTTTTTTATTCATCATGGAAAATATTATTCAATATAGTTTTAAATAAGTTATAAAAATATAGTGTTGTTTCAGTTTTAGCTCAGTCAGTAGGTTCTGGGTTCAATACCGAACATTGTGTGACAATGTGTGGCAAAGTGGGAAGCTGATGGTAGGTGTGGCGCTCCACCTCAGACGCAAAAACAATCTCCCTGGTCTAGTGCTAAAGAAAAAGGGATAGACTTCCTTGCTGTCCGACTGATACTGACTATAGGCCACTCCACCTACTTTACTATACATATATATATTATATATATATATATACCCACACACACAATTAGGGAATATGGAAATAAATCTGATGTTATGTAAATATATAAAATATGAAAAAGCTAGGTATTCCGAGGAGGACTTTATTATAGTTAGAAGTATTAACCAGTGTTAAATGTTTTGGTTTGTATATCAAACCATCATCATTGTTAATAAGTGATGTTGTAACTTGTGAATAATATTCAATGTAAATATAAAAAGAAAAAAAAAAGAGACAAAACTTAGCATTCTATTACTGTTAGTAGCATTCTATTTCATGACATAATTTGTGTTTGAAATTTAAAAAAAAAAAAAAATCAAATGTATGTATATTCATTTGTTTAAAATTTTCCACATGTCATTACTATTACTTTATATTTATGTAGTGTCTGAAATTTAAAATTAAAATTATAAACGTTAAGTAATATATATATATATATTTATATATATATAATTTTGCATTTGTCTTCTGCTAGGGTTTAATTTTTTTATTTTTTTTATTTTTCAGATAACCTGAATTCATTCAGAGAACCAAACTTTGCTGAGAATCACTTTCTGTAATTTATTTAATTCTTTTTTTTTTCCATTGTCAGGAAATAAAACAAAAACAATTTTGCCTATTGCTTCATACAACTGAATCAAAGGCCACATCTAAAAATCCAGTTCTAGGGGTCATTCTCCTAGAATATTCCTTCCATTGCATTTAAAAGGGTCAATCTCTTATGCTTGAAGCATCCCCTAAAGGAACACTGGACATCTTTCAAATAAATTCACACCCTTGTGCTTTGAAGTAAAAAAACCCCCAAAAAACTCTGTTTCAAGAGGGGCTGTGCCCCTAGACTGCATCTCCCCATTAAAAACAAAGGGGTAGGATCAGGTTCAATCCCTGATGCTTGAGTTATCTCAAAAAGGGAAATTGGATATTTCTGGAATTACCCACACATTGCATTAGGATCCCCACATTACACTCAACCTCTTGTCATATTTTATCACCCTTGTGGGGATGTGGATAAATACCTATTTATCTTCTTTTTAAGTTTCTCTCTCTCTCTCTCTCTCTCTCTCTCTCTCTCTCTCTCTCTCTCTCTCTCCTTGTCTTTATCTTCTTTCTTTCATATTTTGTTATAGCAATTTTACGAAAAAAATAGCTTTAAAATTCTCTGAAACGTATACAACCTCATTCTGTGAATGATCTAAAAAGAAAAAAAAAAAGAAAAGATATTTATTGTTATGCCGACATTTTCCACTTCCTTCAGAACTTTTTTTTTAATCTACTGAATGATTTATTCATTTGATTTTTTTTCTTCTTCAAACCTTTCATCACTGGCATCAAATAACTGTTTTATTGGACATTAATTGTGCTTTCATTTTTAACATTTTCCATTCATTTTGGTGTTTTTTATAGAATAACTCAATAAAAAAAGTTTCTGAAGTAATTTACAAAATAAAATAATGTAGAAATAAGGGGCTGATTTAGTTCAATCGATAGAGCATCTGCCTTGGAACCACAAGGTTCCAGGTTTGATACTGGGCCTCGCCAACTCAGTGCATGAATAGCACAGCTTGGATCTGTGTGATAAAGTAGGCAGCTGATGGTAGGTTTGGTGGTCCACCTCAAATGCAAAACAATCTCCCTGGTCTGGTGCTAGTGAAAAGGAGACAGACTCCCTCATTGTTCAGCTGATACTGACGATTGGCCACTCTGCCTACTTTTCTTTTTTACATTCATCATAAAGAGTAAGTTTCAGTCATTTTTTTTTTTCACAGGACAATTGAATCCCAAAAGTACATCTTGAACTTGTTAGCATTCACCCATCAGCCATATTTAGTCTTTCTCTCCCTCCAACCATTAAGAAGATGTCAATTTATGGTGTATATCCAGGGAGGATCAAAGTTTACGTATCAGTCATGTATGTTATAAAGGGAGGTCCCTTTAGGTAAAAATCATTATATTGTAAAAAGTACCTGGAACCTTTAAAGGTGTGTATAGTATTATTCCTAAAATTAGGTAAGCAAGCGAATACGCAATATTTTTGTAATGTAACCATTGTAGTTCTTTTAGGCAATAAAAAAAATGATTGTAATTAATTATTATTCTGATAACTCCATTGAAATCTATTGGATTTTCATAAGCCACAGTTGAATGAGCTATCAGTTAAATTAAAAGTTAAAATTAATAGAAAAAATGATATGATGACATGCATTTAAAAAAAAATTGAAATAATTTATTATACAGGGTGACCAAAAAAACAGAACCCAAATAAATCTTTTTAAATCTTAACAACGTCTATAAAATTTCAAGAAACTTGTTGGATTTAAACTTCATTCTTTGTACAATCATTCCTCAAAGTTTCAATTATCTTAGTTGTTTTGCTTTAAAGGCATTCTCTGTCTAAAATATGCTCCCAATGGACACCGCAGCCTTGGAAGCAAACTTGCACATGTCGCACAAAACTGTCAATCACACAAACACATTCCTCTTTTGGGATTTCTCTGATTTTTGCTGTAATTGCTGCCTTTAGTTCAACAATTGTTTGTGGGTTGTTCTGGTATATCTTCTCCTTGAGGTACCCCCACAGATAAAAATCTGGTGGATTCAAGTCCGGTGAGTGTGGGAATCACACTTCCTGCTGATCAGCCTCTCCTGAAACCGTTCTCTAAGCCGGGCTAGGGCGTCATTCGATGTGTGGCGTGTAGCTTTGTCTTGTTGAAATCATTGTTCATCTCGATTTGTCGTGACAGAGATGCCCAAAGTTTTCTCAGTATTGCCACATAGTGCTCTGTATTCACAGATTGGGATTTCTCATTTTCGTCTTTTGACCAATAAGGGCTGATAATGCCATTTTTAGAAATTGCTACCCAAGCTGTGCATTTTGTTGAGTGTAATGGACGGCCTCTGTATTATGTCTTCTGGTATGGCTGTGCCCTAATAAACATTATTTTTGCTATTTACATGTCCTGACAGCAGAAAGTGTGTTTCGTCAGAGAACCAAACATGATTCAAGAAGTTTGGAGTAGTTTCGATTATGTCGCAAAAACATTCACACGTTTATGCATTTTTCCATGTCCGCATCCATAAGTTTTTGCTTTCCAACTCTTAATAACGTCATCGAAGTGATTTCTTTGGGCTCCTTCCCACTGAGTCCTGTACAGCATCAAGGTTTCTTTCTGTCCTAGTACTTACCCTCCGACCAGAACAAGTGTCTCTTAGACCTTTAGAATTAAAATTTTGCACAGTTCCAAACTCTCTGAATTTCTGGACCCAGTGAAAAATCCTGCTTTTTGATGGTGTATGGCGACATTGAAACTTTCTCCGAAAATTGGCTTGCACTACAGTGTACGATTTTTTGATGAAATAGGCCTCCACACAAAATGTTTTTTCCTTGGTTGACCATGACATATTGGGGAGAATTATTTTTACAATATTTTAAGCACCAAGTTGATTATATATTCTGAAAGAAAAAAAAATTTAAATGAACTTATTACAAAATTTGTGGTTCTGTTTATTTTGGATCACTCTGTAGATTACTTTAATTTATTATCTTGATATATACATAAATTATTCATGTTATATCTACATCAAGATAATAAATGTTATGTTTAAATTATAGGTATCAGGTACTTTTTACTATATCACAATTTTTTCTTAATGGTCCCCTGCTTTTTGACATACATGTCAGGTACCTAAACTTTGACACCAGGATATGAGATATATCATTTTGGGGACTGTTTTTACAGTAAAGAAATGAAACAAATGACTGATTCTTATTCTTATCTGGACAGTGAATGTAATTATTACATTTCTGTTCTTTGGGGAGGGGGGTTCATATAGTATTGGCCAGAATGGATGACTCACATGATTTTTCCTGTACTTTTCCTTTATGCAGTGTTCATTCCTTTTGCATTTGATAGACTCATTTTGAGTGGTCAATTTGGATGACACATTGTTTTTCTGATCAAAGAGTATTAATTTTATTGCACTTTCTTGTTCAGGTGGGATTTAGCTGTGATTAGAAGTATGATTTAGCTGTAAATTATAGTGATACAAAGTATGGTAATTGTGACTGTGTGGTAAAAGAATTTCATGAGAGATGCATGCACAGATCAAAATTCTCAGTGAAAAAGGATAGAGCACTCACAAAATCACTGCAAGATTGTGACTAAAACAACCAACAGTTGTCAGGCCAATAAATAATTTTAAAAGTTCTAAAAATTATGGCTATCACATGGGAAATAAATGAACACTGCATGATAGAAAAATACAGGAAAAATTATGTGAATCATCCATTCTAGCCAATACTGTACATTACTTCAGAAATAACAGATATTCTTTATTGAACTATTTTATTTAAGCACCATCATTCCTTACCATTTTCCATCATTACAAGACTTCAATTCATTTTTAGAACATTAAATTATTTAAATTATTATCTTTTATGATTTAAAACTATTCCAAATGAATAAAAAAAATTATTATTCAGAGAAATCACTAAACAACTTATCGCTCATAAAAAAATTACATCTCTAACAACTTGTTTTAGAAAAAGTCAATTTTCTATGGGCCCATCCCCCCCTTGCCCCTTTGAGGCAAACTAATTTTTTTATGTGTTAATTCTTACAACATAAACCATTTTCACCCCCATTTGTACAGCCCCCACCCTGATTTAATGGATATCCCTCTCCACTTGTAATACTTTGGTGATGTGCCTGATTTTCTAAACTAAAGATACCAGGATTTTATTATTTCTTATAGAACATTTTAGGGATTGTAGGTAGAGTCAGGGCAAAAATGCTGAAGAATATCATTAATGAAGTTCTGACTACTTCTAAATGGATTTGGCTTAAGAAATCAGATTCATAGAAAGAGAATTGAAAAGTAGTTAAAAGGTTTATATGCTCAATGTCCAGAGCTGATGGACATATTTACACTTAAGCGGTCAGATTTTTATTTATCTCGTTTATGTGTTTTTTTATTTCAATTTTGAGATGCATAAAAGTCGTACACTTTCATGGAGCCAATCTGACACTTCTGGAGTCAAATCGAAGTTGCTGTATGAGCCAATCAGATGCTTAAAAACCTGAAATCAGCAATGATTAATGCATCACTGAAAACTGCCCTTGAGGCATCAAGAAGATGTATAATTCAACTCAAAACGGATATTATTAGGTATTATTTATTACTGAACTGTAAAATATTGAGACTTTGAAACTGAAAATATGAAGCCGTCCAAAAATAAGTACACCTGTTATATATATTTCTACAATTTTATTTTTGGATACAGAAGTGTTGCTATTTTATTTTTGGTTAAAGTGTCAATGATATATCTGTTTTGATTGTATACTAGAAATAATAAAATCTTGGCATTTTTTGTTCTGAAGAAAATTAACTTTGTATTAAAGATATTTTGAGTATAGCTATTTATGAGTGATATTGTATATAAGAGCATCCTCTTTTTTTCTGGAAAACGCCATGAAATTTCCCCCCTCCCCCAGCCCATGGTCATTTCAGTAAATTTGTTAAGGGTGCATTTATTTATGGGCGATAGTGTAGTTTTGGTGAATAAACATACAGTTATCTACCGACACAACCACATATTATTTGTTGTACTAGGGTGAGTCAAAAGTTTTGCAATATTTTGGTAGCTTATGGGCTTTATTCTTCAAGTTACAACAAAATCAGCCAAGCATTCAAAGTAGAGCCCATTGTGTTGCACTGTCTGAAGCCTCCTTTCTGACAGTTTTTTTCATCCTATACTGATACAAGTTCTTGTTTTTCAAGGCAAAGAACTTCTTCTCTGCAGCTTCCACTTCCTCATGGTTGTTGAAGCATCATGAGCACAGGAAGTGAGCCATGAATCAGAACAAGTAATAGTCTGAGGGAGTGAGGTCCAGACTATATGCTGGGTGCTGTATCAGTTCGATATCCTTAAGTTCCTGGAGCTTATTCCGGAAAATAGCATGTATGCAAATATTGCTAAATGTTTGACTCACCCTCGTAATTTTTGGGTGATACTGTTGATTTGTTGAATAGGCACACAAATACTACCAGTTATCTACATATTATTTACAGGGTGCTCCGAAAGTCTTGTAAACCCCTTCATACTATTTAAACTTATATTATTAAAAGAAAAAATAATGTAATATATACATATTTACCCAACTCCTCTGCATGAGCAGGATGTGATACAAGGTCAATTTCTTAAGCAGAATGCAACAGGATTAACTCCTTGCCTACCAAATTTCCCCCCACAGCTGTACCAAATTGTCTTGGTATTTTTTACCTGTATGATGGGATATTTCAAAAGTTCACTATCTATTCATCTCAGATTGATTCTATTAAAAAAAAAAGTTCTGTTATTATTGTAATCGGAACCCATAGTTTTTGTACTTTGCTCGCAGTGGTGGGAAAGCTGCTGTGAGCAGCTTAAAGTAGGCAAAGAGTTAAATTCAGAGTTTTCATTCTCCTATACTGGTTGCCTAACCAAGGTTAAAGAGCCCAGTCTACTCTACGATTTACCCATAGCTGGAGAGAGAACAGTTTGGATTCATACCTTTCTCAAGAGTATTAGCGCTATGCCAAATGCAAACAGCCTATAATATATATAATATATCAGTTATGTAATTATTTTACCTTAAAAAAAAATCTTTTATTTTATACTACCTAAATAAGGAAAATGGAATCTTATGCTTTTTTTCTATAAATAATATCTGGCAAAACCTTGGAAAAAAGAAATGAGATTACACAGGACTTGTTAATTAATCCTTGCAATTGCTAATTACTCTGTTCACTTTGTATCTTTGCTTAGTAAACCTTTTTCCCTATGCTTAATACTCATTATGTTTCTTCCTGTTAACTCTGATACTCGAGTTACAACAAAATATTAAGTTATTTTCTCGAATTTCAGGTTGTATTATGAAAAAATTTTACCTCTAAAAAAATCATGACAAGACTTTCGGACCACCCTGTATTTGTATAATTGATTGTAGAATCCCCTAACTTAGCAACAACGATTATGGAACTAACTGATTTAAGACATCTTAGCAAGGAGTCTTATTTTATCTTGTGTTGAAGTAGAAATTTATATAGCAAGTGTTGAAAGGTTGAGACTGATATCCATTGCAAAACATGTAAATAATAACATTTTTTTTTAATGTATAATATCTTGTGATTATTGTTTAACAATTATCCTTGTACATTGGTGTGTACCTCATTTAAGTGCTTTGATGTAAATTAATGTAATGTATTGTATCTGAATAGCCAAAACCATGTCTCCTTATCATAGAATGCACTTACTTATTTTGTGAAACCAAAAACAACAAGGATGGTGATAATATTTTGAAAAAAAAATGAAAAAAAATGTTAACAATACCTCAAAACCTTTTGAAATTATGAAATAAAAATCTTGTATAACATAAAAACCATTTCTGTCATTTTTGTGAATTGTTTATATATTTATATGAAAGTAAAATATGGAAATAAATCCGACAATATGTAGAAAATAGAAAAAAAACAAAACAAAGTATACAAAAAAAAACTGAATTTATTTTAAAAGTAAACAAAAAAACATCCATTACTGTTCAGTCAACAATTTTTCCATCCTATTGTTCTGAGGAATGTTTGATAAAAACCAAAACGTTTTAACGTCAACTTCACCAGCAAGAATGAATTAATTTTTTTAATACTTTGTTTATTTTTTTACACACTCACACACACACATTTTTAAAAAACTTTTTTATTTAAGAAAAAAAATGTTGAAATCTATTTTTTTTATTTAAAAAATTGTGTGTGTATAAATATAAAAACATCAAAATATTTAAAGGATGTATTTTTTTTATATATGATATGTCAATATTTCGTGTTTTTTTTAAACCATCAATGTTAAAATACTTGATCTAAAAATTATTTTCAAATGAAACATGATTTCATATCTATATTGTCGGATTTATTTCTATTTTTCTCCTAATTATATATACTAGCAAATATATGCACCCTCCGGGTGCAAGTATTTAAGTTTTGATATAATAAAATATCATATTAAATCAGAAAGGCTAACAAAACTCAAAAGAATGCAGATAAAAAGATTAGTAACAGAGGGGGTATGATTGAAAGATAGAACAACTTTGAAACTAACTATTCCATCATTTTCCATTACTCCCCTCTTTCATTGGTAAATTTTCCTAATTTAACTATTTAGTTAAAATAGGAAGTAAAGGATAATATTACAGTTATTTCTTCTTGTATAAATTTCTTTTAAGATTTATCACGAGATTTTTGTTTATATTTCTTAAGATAAAACCAAACAATTAGAAATCAACAATACCAAGCACATAGCAAATTAGCCTTCTCGTTCAAACTGTAAACCGCTATATTGATAAAATACAATTGCACATATGGTCAACAGTATTAATAATGTAGAACAATTTTTATTAATAACTGAAGGTTTATGAAATCATGGAGAATTTGACGTAAATAATTAAGGAATGTGACTTGAGTAGTAATATAGTTTCGGTTACAGACAGAAAAACACACAATCTCATTATAATAAGATATTGCTGTATATTTGTTATATTGTTTGTTTCCTTTTGTTAAATGCAGTGATTTCAATTTGTCACAAAAAAACAAAAAAAAGAAAATTCATGTAATTTTGAAAAATTCACAGAAAAAAAGCTGTATAGTTGTAACATCACATAAGTGTCAAAGAAATTTTTTGTTTCATAAAATGATATGTTTAAAGAGGTAAATATTACTGATTCTGTTACATAATTGAGATGTAACCTATTAATAATTTACTGTAATTCTTTTGATAGAAGAGTCATGGAAAATGCCAATTAAAATGATAGACAAGACCTTGACTCTTAGCTGACCTGTTAGCAGTTCTCCGATTAGCTGGTGAGAGCGGGTTACTTAAAAGAGTTTCAGGTGCTGTGACAATTGGATGAAAAATGGCTCTCTTCATGTGTGTTGGTCATCTTTAGGAAGTTGGTTTTGAATAAAGAGGTGTAAAAATACACTGAAAATTCTGAAGTGGATCAAAATCTTAAAAAATTAGGAAATTTTTAAATAGTTACGATTTTTAAAAAATCTACCGATGTCCCATCTCATTTACTGAAAGCGATGGCAACATATATGCATAGGTAAAGCGTGGATTGCTATTGACGGGTTATGTATTTACCCAACCACTCTGCATGAGCAGGATGTGACACAAGGTCATTTTAAAAGTGCGTTAAAATTCTGATCGCCATATTAGGCGTTTAATTCTGTTGTTAAATTCATGTCGGTATTGAGCTTGAGTTTAGTTGGTTAATTCTAGTCTTGTAGCGTTCCTTAAAATCCTAGGTAGAAAAGACTATCGCAACCTCCTGATTGTGAGTGGCTCGTAGGGAGACTACTGGCACCCCTGTTGAATATGCAAATTCCTCACGGGTCGGACAGCGTGTGATTAGCCCGGATGTGAGATCGTGGGTAGGGTATTTACTTATTATTTAAGTCCTACCTTCACCCACAACGGTCGGTCGTGTTTTGATCTTCTTAAAGTGAAGTGAGACGTATGTTTGAGCGAGTGAACTTTTAACTTTTGACTAAGGACTACTGTGAGTGTTGGCGGCAAAATACTGCAAGAGGGAACTTTTGCGGTTGAAGAAATTGATTATAGCGATTGCGTTCGGTCGTCACTTGAAACAAACAATTATAGTAGTATTAGTAGTTATCCTTGTAATCCCCGTCTGTAGGTCTTGACCGCAGATAGTTCAATTTGCAATTGATTTTAGGAGAATTACCAACGTTCTTAAATGCGTTCGTATACGTTTCTTATTGGCCATTTTTTACCGGAATTGCCTGCTGCTGATGTTGGGAAAGTTCATGAATAAGAGTGGCAATCTTTGCGTACATCTTATAACCATAGATAATCCAACATAATGGATCTACGAGACTAGCCTGCTAACAATTACACCATGATGGGACACTATGGCCCAACCCGTTCGCCACAGGTAGATAGTAACACAAGGTCGCAAGTATGGTAGATTTAGTAAGTATGGAGGGTTCTACACTTTCATAATCCAGTGTTTCACCCAAAATTGCTTTTCAGAACGTATCGACACGAATAAAAAAAATGCATTGAGAATTAACATAAAAGCGTTTGTGGTGTAATGTTAATCATCATGAGAAATGGATTCAGCGACCCGAGTTCAAATCCTGTACAAGGCCGTTTGCATTTCACATACATCTAATAACACTGGAAAAGGTAGGCATCCGTCTATTCTCTCTCCTGCTATGGGTACATAGTAGGGCGGATTGGGCTCTTTAACGTTAGTAAGGCAACCGGTCAAAGAGAAAGAAAACTCAAAGTTTAAATCTATTAAACCCCGCTTAAGAATTTGACCATGTGTCGCTTCCTGCTCGTGCGGAAGGGTTGGTAAATATATAAAAATTATTAATGAATGTTATTGGGACAAATAGTGAAGAGGTTTCCTGTTTTATTCATAGTTTGAATTCAGAACTGTCCTTTTCTTAAACCGATTTCGTATGTGTAGAGTTTTACAGGCCAGCAGAGAGAGAAAGAGAGAGAAGGTTCATTGTCTTGTGACTCCCATTTTTGGAGGGAAAATTCCTTGTTTGGTTTTAATGTGTCAAGGAGGTCCTAACACATAATTTTATGCATTCATTTTATTTTCAACTACCCTGATCATATTCTACCTAAGATAGAAACCCCAGCAGTGTATACTGAGGGTGGGGGGTGAAGTTCCCGTGGCGTAGTGACTAACGTGCTGGACTGCGACATCGTCGTAAGCAAGTTCGAACTCCAGTCGCACTATTAAGTTTACTTTTAGACTAATACCTTTGAGGATGCTAAGATCACCAGAAGATCCCTCACCCCCACCAGCTATGGGTTAAATAGTACAACTACTGTTCTTCTACAAGGATGGCCTTGGCATTAAATAATCTACGAAGATTGATATGCTATTAAACAAAGAAACAAAACTGTATGCTTTTTTTTATTAAAGCATATGGAACATATTATACGAAAGATTTATAACAAATTCTAGCAGTTATTTTTTCTCAATTATTAGTTTTTAATTGATAAAAAAAATAACAGCTAGAATTTGTCGTAAATCTTTCGTGTGATATTTTCCATATGCTTTAATTAAAATAGCATTCGCTGTTTGTTTTAGTTTCTTTGTTTAATGGCATATCAACCTCTGTGGGTTACTTAATACCAGGGTATCCGTGCTGTCGATGTTTATGGTGACGCGTGTAACATTTCTTTCACGAGAATTAGCATAATGCTGGTAGATTCTCTCGGGGATATGAAATCAAGATTTAGCAGATGTATCTCAACCAATTTTTGTTACGATACATTCTCACACTTAGTATGACGGTTATCGTCGTTGGAACTGGAGGGTCTATTTTGGAATTTTTTGTTTAATGGCATATCAACCTTCGGTGGTTTATTCAATGCCAAATGCATCTTTGCAGAAGTAATGGTACCATTTAACCCAGAGCTGGAGGGGGATGAAGGGGTTCATACATTTCCTAAGAGTATTAGTCCGAAAGCGAACGTAATAGCACGACTAGGGTCCGAACTTCCTTACTGCAATATCGCAGCCCAGCACGTGAATCACTACGTCATGGGGACTCTTCCGTAGGAACTGGAATCGGCGACCAGAGTTCAAATCCTGGATGAGGCTGTTTATGCCCCATTTCACGCAAAAGGTATCGAGAAGTGGCACTGGTTCTTCTAGACGTCTAGGCATAATCGTTTTATTAAATTAGTTGCTTATCTGTGTACATGTCTTCATTTCAATTTGAAAAAAAAAAAAATGAAAATACTGAATTTAATTCTTGATATTTTTTAAATGACACTCCATCTATACACATATAAAGGACAAATAGTGTGTGTGTATGTATGTATATCCGGAGGAAACTAAGAAAATAAAAAATACGAAAATAAAATTATTAATGACAAAATAAATATATATACACATTCACTATCACTAAAGCTTGCTTTTTGGGCAAAAATAATGAAGATTTTATTTATATCTGGGAAGATATTTAAAAATTAGGATTTGTTTAGTAAGAGAATGGAAAGTCATTGGTGGTGTTCGTGATTAAAACAAATCAGTTATGTAAGACCAAAACAATCAATTGATCTGCGAGACTAAATTTTTATTATCCCCTTCCACCCAGACAACGCCGGGTAGCTACTTCTAGTATTACTTAAAAGAAGAAAAAAACTACCAACATTTTAATGTCTTTCTTTGGGATTGCCTATTATCGCAAGAAAGCCCTAGGATGTCAGGTTCTAAAGTATAGGTACGGATTCTAATTAGTCGGATAGTCTCGGAGATCCACTACCACTGAATAGCGAGTTTGATCCTCTCTGGATTCCCAATATTTCGAACCTTGTGTCACGTGGCGAACAGGTTGAGTAAATAAAGGGCGTTCGTCGTGGTGTACTGTTTTGCAAACTCGTCTCGCAGATCCATTGTTGCTGAATAGCGGGTTCGAACACCGCTGGCCTACGCACTTTTAATTAGTCTTTCTGCAATGCCGTGAAAAACCACACTTAATGCGATCTTGAGAACTTAGTTGCATAACGCTTATTCTTGTTCTTCATATTATACTTATCTTATATCTTCTTAGAATTTCTCTTTGCTGGACTGAGTCTCCAGGTCTTCATTTGAGACTTTTTTGGTTGACTTGGGTATTGTCTTAATCTTTGATTCCACCTTCTTTTTGGTTCTTATTTTAATGGACACAAAGACATGGCGTATTTTCAACGTCTTTTATTCACCCAAAACTGCACGCGTGAAGAGAAATTTAATCAGAGTAGACTTTCATTTTTAACTCTAATCTCTTTGTAAGATCTTTTGTCCTCCTTGAATACTTCTCTTCATTCAATGTATTTAACTTTCTACTTATTTAACAATCAACCTTCTCTTCTTACAATTTTACGACCATATGCAATTCATCATTTATAACATGCTTATACACTCAGCATAAACAAAGTAGATTAATACATAAACAATCATTACATCTCACTGTGTGGTAGCAAATGATTTTTTGTTAAAGTTTAATATTTAATACTACGTTTGTATTTAAACAGGTCACAAGAGATTCCTGAAATAGGAGTAAGCGATATTTCTAGTTAAGTGTGTGTTACTCACAATTAACGTAACCGAAACTGTCACATTTTCGCTTAGATAATATTTATTATTCTAATTCTCTTAGACAGACAATAAATCTTCCTTCTTTTCCACAGTCTATTTCTCTGTGGCCAGACTTACAGCAGATTCGAGTGATATGTCCTATTTGCTAACGAGATTTTTGGCTGCTTCGCAGTGTCAGAACCAAGTATAAAATTCACTCGGGGAGTACTCACTAACAAAACGTTACTCGTCATTCACCCATTACTTCCAGTTGACTCATGTTAGAAGTATAAAAACACACACGCAACTTTGTATCTTTGCGTGAAGAATTGGTGATAAGCAGAGCATATTAGATATTAATATGATAAAAAAGGTATTATTGTGTTCTCGCAAATTATCTATTGACTATCACCCGCCGCGGTGAATTTCAACGTATTACTCAGTTCTTCATACCCACACGCTCCTCGGAACCGGAAGCAGTTTTACAACATTACACTTTTGGTGGAACTATTTTATTTTCTTACTATGTCTCATCTGTAGAGCTCGTATTAAATAGGAGTAATAATTCCACTATATGATTCTACACCACCTCATTCAACGGTGAAGGGCTTATGCATGGACAATCTAATGACCTGCGCATTCAAATTATGACAAAGTAGAGATCTCCACCTTATACAGCTTAACACCCTTCTCTGCGTCACAACTTCAGCCTCTTGTTAACATTTAACAGAGTAAAATATGTTCATAATTCGAATCAGGAACAAACATGTGCTAAAAAAACTATTGAAACCCTACTCATTCTTGGTCGGACTGGGGATAGCTTGGAGGCTAAATTAGTTCATCGAATCGGCTTCTTCTGCAGACATAAAAACCATTCCATAGAATATTCCAATATGGGGAGATCATGCTTTATTTTTTGGTGAAACCTGAGGATTGGCTCCGAATAACTCATTTATTTGTGATTATATAAAAACACAATGTTTTGTGGCTCTGAGCTAGTGATTCGAATCAATCCTTGCTGCAGAGGCTGTTCAACTTAGACACTTTAGTCAACACGAGCATCAGCAATGACTCAATTTGGCACCGCTGCAAATGCACTTTGAATGTATGACTCAGGGCTTGGCAGGTGAACACCACAAGCACCATGTCAAAAGATTTATTCTTAGAAGATTTCATCACAATGGACTAATCATGGTCTCCAATATCGAGATATTTCTTTTATGTTATGATTATTTGTATTTACCGATATCAATGACCCTAATTCTTAATCTGATGGCAAAAATACCTAGAAAATAATTTTTTAATGACAAACACTCACTCTTTATTATTTGACATATGAAAATCGTTCTTATACAAGAGGAGTTTGTGGGTTTCAAGCATTTTGTTCCATCCGCTCCGGGAACACTAACAATTAAATTCCAGGGGTATTTTGTACCAAACTGGTACACTCACCTACATCAGACAGGTAGCTCTAAATGACAGCCATAGTCTATTCGATCCTGTTGTCGCATTAAGCATATTAGGCAGCCGTGAATTTCGATCATGGCGGTACCTGAGGTGATCCTCTTACTCATTGTATCAGACGCTAAAAATACATCATGGCACATGGTAATTTATTAGATAGAATTTGATGTGTAATAAAGAGAAGTAAGATCTCAGGGCTCTTTTAACTTTTGCTGTTCAAAAATCGAAATTATTTTTACCAATCATGATTACTAAAGGAGATACAACTACAACGCCTTTATCTGGGCGTGAGTTAAATCAATTTGTATATAGCATAAC
Source organism: Doryteuthis pealeii (assembly GCA_023376005.1). NCBI lineage: Eukaryota > Metazoa > Mollusca > Cephalopoda > Myopsida > Loliginidae > Doryteuthis > Doryteuthis pealeii. The sequence goes on from CM042145.1 coordinate 110,824,937, forward strand.
AAGGGTTTTTGGACGATTGTCGGTTGTGCTGAGCAATAAATCACATTTTACCTTGCATGGAGAGTATCTCAATAAAATAACAACCATTTTTGCTTTTTTGATTCTTTGAATTTGGGGTATAATATATCGGGTCAGCAACCCACTTGAACCAGTTGCCAGTTGTGGCTATCTCTGACACTCTGTTATTATTTAACCTTAAAAGTGCACGGATCAAGTGGGGACAATGCTGTGGTTTCAATAGGCTGGAGGTAGCACCTTGCTCAGATCAATTCAATCCAAACAAGTTTTGTCTAACGAATGGCTCAAAGCGGAGACAGGGGGAACTTCTCCATTGAGGGCAGTGTGCAGATCATAACCTCCTGTATTGAGTGTGAAGTCGGTGTATTCTAACAGCCCTAGCTGATCTTAGAATTAGATTTAAATGGCTTATGACTCAAATAATTGACTGGTAACACATTTTGATTCTCTATCTTATTTCTAGACGTATGAGAAATCATTTAGTATCTCCTAACGATATTTTTAGAGTGATGTCAAAATTATTTTAAATGTTAATGTATTGCCTTCAGTGGCATTGCATCAACCAAAACTTCAACAACCTAAAAACTAGAGTGTTTGATCCAAGAAAGGTGAAATATTCAATGATACAATATTAATATATATATTATATATATATTATATATATAATATAGTGGAGATTGCATTATGTATGGTTAGGTCATAGGAATGAACTTGTCGACCAGTTTCAATCCGTGGACGGAGCTTGTTGGCAATTTTCACATAGTGCTAATTACCTTAGGATTTGGTTAACTACTTGCATTGCCTTCCCACTTAGTGGCTCCTCTCAGCTGGCTGGGCGTCACATAATGCAGTGGCCCAAACTTCGGCTCACATTTTAAGTTTTCCATTAGGATCGGTAAATCGACTGAGTCCTTGGAAGAAAGAACAAACTCCAAGTGTGAAATATTAAAACTATTGATCGTTCAATCCAAATTGGCGGGGTCACTCGGATTGTCTTTGGGATCCTGTTCGAGGGCGAAGGCGGGATTTTGTGTAAAGGGGATATGGATCTATATTTTAACTCTATACAAATTACTAATTTTCCTTATAATTAATTAGATTTTAATATGACTTTAAGAGTGGTGACTGATCGAGAGATGGCCACAGTATTCTAGTTCGGAAGTTCACTTGTTGGGTTGTTTTACTACTCTCTTTGTTATGAAGCATCAAAGAAGTATTATATACTTAGGCTTATGGCTTTGTGGCGATTCTGGCCCTAAAAACTTACTTCATATCTTTATATATACCTCACACAGAAACACTCAATAGCCAGTTGGAGGCGAACATACTAATCTACCCACTTCGACTTCGTCAAACTTACTTTCCTCTTATTGGAAACGAATATCGTGGATAATTCACAGCAACCACATGAAGAAAAATTAATATTTGGCAACTCTGGGGCATTATATAATGTAGATGTATGCGCAAATTAATAGTATAAAATAACTCTAAAAGTAAGAGGGCAGGTACGTCAAAAGTCAAAAGGGTGGCCTTTAACTCAATGTTTGTATGGTCACTCAATTAACAAGCACACTGCACGAAGGGAAAGTAACTCAATCCCCCTTTCACTAGCGTTAGAGAACAGGGGCCTAATGGAGATCTGTATTGTAGCACAATTGCAACGTTAGGATGGAGCGAACCATCGCATAAGGAAAAGGTAACCCACACAGTAGCAGCCTTCACGATCTTCTGTTAATCCGCCTATTTATGATCCGAAGTTCTAGGTGCTGCCTTATCCTCTAATAACCTGCACTACAAGACTTTAACCTTTTCCTGGACGGGGCCAGTCTCCGCGTACTACCGAGAAAAGCATAACATATAAAGACGAGTTCCGTAGCAAAGTTGCAGCAATCAGCATGCAATGCAGTCGATCGCATGCCATAACCGAAAGCTGCTGTCAATAAAATACACAAATAGGCCATTATTTCCGGCCTTATCCTGCGACTCCATCATAATGATGATGTTTAAGATACTTTTATAATCAAAACTATATTTAATTCATTGAGTAATTTGGGTTTAAATATTAGTAGTCATTCTTAATTATTTGCATTTGCAGAAAATGGACTAGACTCAATTATTAGGACAATTTGGCGTGAGGATGTGAAAGGAATATGAGAATCGAAGACAACAACTCACTTGTAGTATTAAAATTGAAATCAAATGTTCATGAATATTTTATTTGTCTAAAGATCATTTATAATAGTCTATAGCATTGCGCGAGCCATACACAAGGATGGGTAACACATATGAGTTAATATTAAGGTTACTAGAATTAGCATCTTTGAATTCTTTCCCGTGGTCCCCTAGACGGTGGCGGGGGGAATGGTACAATGTCTATTTTCGAGAAGCTTATATCGCTTGATGGTAATTGGTAGGTGGAGACTATATTAAACAATATTACCATTGGCTATTGCCTAAAAAGAGTTGATGATTGATTAAAACAAAGGGATATAAAAGAATTAAAAAAATATCAAATACTATTTCAACAATTTTATCAACCTGGAATCTTAGAATCGTGGTAACTGGTCACTCAAATTTACAAAGCCAAAGCTATCAGAGAATTTATAGGTACCCAGGGCCAAAGGTAAATTAACATTTTCAATACGACATGAACAATGAGTTAACATACATAATAATATGGTTAATTAGGTATTTAATGGTCTTTTAGTATTATGTCTAATTAACCCATTAGATACCCTTACAGAGCAATTATCCATATTTAACATTAGATCTCCAAAGTAAGGAATTTCAATATGCGTTATGACAGTAAATCTGAGTGGGGAAGGGGGAGAGGGGTTCAGACCACATTGTTTATCCGCGCTAATCAAACTTCCAAAATCTGAGACAACATTTCACATACTCCTATGAACTAATGAAATATGTGAAAGCCCATATTTCCAAAACTGCAACACTTTGGTTATATCCTCATCCACACTTTCGAGCATTCGTTTTACATTCACCTGCTATTTTATGATATGAGAGTAGAGGGGAACCCATTCCAATTTTCAATTCCAGCATGGGAAAAATCTCATCATGAGTATATTCAATACTGGTAAATCTCGTTATGCCAGATTCGAATTACAGGATGCTAACGACGGGATGTCGTTTTCAGCCCAACATTAACCGAAAATGATTTCATGGAATAAACAAATGTGGTTTAGTAAATGTGCTTGCACATTATTTGAGGATCGCTATTCAATCATTGTTATTAAGAAAATCACACTTTTATTGATATTCTTATTCGTGTAGTACAAATTAACGGAGGAGTGTCTGTTGACTTCAATTACTGGTGAAATGAAATGGTCACGGTCACAATCCCAGTCGAAAGGATCTTTACCGGCCTCCGCCTCAGAAATCGAGTGAAGACGACTAGAAGAGGCTGTGAGCACTCTTACTCTTGACATCTTATGTGGATGCTCCTCAAACTAAGCTTTAATTGAACTTAGATCTTAGAACCCGGGAAGAAATAGCAGGTGATATCATACTTAACTTGAGGTAATTACAATAGTTGGGTAATACAGAGCAATCCGGGCACACGGTCTGAAGTAAAGAAAATTCAAAACTAAAACTCGGGAAAGTCGTAGATGGATTAACAAGAAAAAGGATTAAGTGGGTCAACTGGTAATTCTACCAGAAATTCGACCAGGGGACTAGAAGTAACGGAACAATCTGGAAAAGGAGGTTTCACCAACGAAGATATTCAATTGTGACCTAGTTTTGGCGACATAGTAATAGGGGTGGATATATAATAAAATATAAACTTGGTATGAATATTAATGAAGATGAATGTAGTTTGAATGAAGGAGTAAAGTTAGGTTGGTCGGTCCATCTGGTGCTAAATCACTCCATGCCCTAACAAGTTAATATGTAAACAGACTCTCAGTCAGGAAAGAATTAAAGGGAAACGGATTTTGATCGTAACCAAAATTTAAACAACCACCAAAATCAGCAATTGTGGAGAAAGTCGGCTTTAGAATACTTAGAAGATCCCTAGACTGAGGAACTTTGTTCACTCAGACTTTCCGGAAAACCAACATTTTACACTTTGTGGGAAAAAACTCACAAGGCAGTAAAATTAAAAATAAAATTTAATTAATTAATAAGAATGTGGCACCTTAAAGCAGCTGCCATACCTTTTATTATAAAGTGAACCCTAGTAGAACAGTAAAGGTAACCTTGTCAACCCTCCTTGTTTTTAACAACGCCTACTTGTCTCGATCCATGATGCCTTGAATTTTTTTCTGTTTTGTTAGGTTATCGTAAAATTTCCTTGTTAGTCCCCATTTAGACTAATTTATCACATCTTTGTTATTATATATTTCAATCAAATTATATGAAAGAGAAATATAGTAACTGAGATAGTAATAGAATAAGATAGATAACCCAAACAAATAATTGATAAAGCAGAGTAGTTAATATATGTTTTAGAATCAACTATTTTTAGGCGAGTAATTGAAAATTCCTAAGAATGCCAAGGGATATAAACTATAATTGGAGAGGAGTTAAATTTCTTATATAAATGGTTAACATCTTCGTTGGGGTCGACATCTATTATTTCTCATTTTGAATTTTGTATTCTTGCTTTATATTAATATTAAACTAAAAAAAAGATACTAATCAAAAAATACAATGATTGGAGGATTGATAAAAATAAAGATTATGACTTTACGTTATCTTAAAGTTTAGTATAGCCACTATAAAATTATGGAATAAAATTTGTCGAGCATAGATAGATATGAAGTAGTGGGTATAGACATCCTTTCTCGAAAGATTTGAAGTTGGGTTCGTTATTTTAATTATTGTTGGCACTTAGAATTATTATTTCAGTTGGGTATTAGCATTTTTGTGAGGCTCGGAAACAATTGGCTTAAAGGGGGTGCGCAGCATCACCCTAGCCCAAGAGCCTTTTACTTTACTATAACATTGGAATATATTGCCTAACTTTTGTCACTATACTCCTGAACTATGAATGTGTAGAATTTGAATGTGGGGGAGTAAGTGAAGCTTTGAAAAATCTAAATCAGTACTTATTGGCCACTAAATGGGGCGCCGGGTGAAGCCCCCCCCCCGGATGATGATGTTGGCACGCCACTGGTTACAGACCCCCCCCTCCATGGTCCATGTGGATCCCGGTTGAGAACCACTCGTATAGACAAACATATCCCTGGTAACAATTTTTTTAAATTGCACTCTGTGGAATTTCTTGTCTCCCCCAAAGTGTTATCAATGTAAAAAAAATAATATAAACAATGTACATGTTAAGTATCGCTTAACATTAGAATTTCAGTAAGCAGAAGCAATATATATTCAGTACTTTCCTTTACCCTAAGTCTCGAGTAAATGACCCACTAAGGGATTGTACAAAACAGAGAACAAAAGAAGAAGAAGAAAATGATGAGAATGATAACAATATAAGCGAATGGAATACATACATAATTGCACGAATTAAATTTTCTGTTTTTTTTTGGCATCCTTTGTCTGTTGGGGTTATAAATTGTTTAGTCTCTCCTCTTCACGTAAGCTTTCGCGACATCTTCTTTGACCTTCTCTCGCTGGTGATCTTCTTTTCTTCTCTACTGCTGATACCATTTTAGCAAACGACAAATAAAAAGCTAAAGATGGCGTTTTTTAAGCGTCCAAATCGACTCATTTCATTAGAACGCATTTTTTTTTTGTTGTTGCACCGTATCCGTTTTGAGCGTATTCAGTTTTACGTCAAATTATCGAAGCCCACATTCACCATACTTACTTATTGATTTCAAAAAACAAAAACAAAACAAAAAAACTCTTTGTATTCAATCTTTTATTAAAGAAATTTTTGAATTGTAAAAAAAAATAATTTAAAAGATTCTTATAAATAAGTATTCTAATGCTTTTGTGATTGTCCTTCTGTTGACTCTCTTTTTCCCTTTGAGGTTTCTTTTTCAATGGCAGATTTTTTAAAATCCCAAATTCCATCCCCCAATCTTGGCCCTAGATTCTATGGCGAAAAAGCAATCACCAATTAAGAGGTGAAAATCAACGCCCCGCAGAATCAAATAGGTAAAAACTAGACTCACCTCAATTATGGAAAATTTGCAACAATCCCTTGTTGCGATCTTGATAGCAGTATGAAGTAAATAACCTCTTAGGTCTGGTAATATTAGAGTCAGGAATAAACATAATACGCCCAATCTACGATAGTTGTACACTTTATTTGAAGTTAGCACAGTCATGTACTCACTCTACGATAGTTGTACACACCGAAACTAGCAGGTCATGAGATATTTATTTCCCATTCAACCAATCAAAAACTACAACCACAAATATAAACTCAGTTAAAGTCGTTTTCGAGCTTTTCTCCCTTCCAAAGACTGCAGATAAGTAAAAGCTTCCATTTTTCTGACAATTCTAATTGTTTGTATAATATAAGAATTTCTAGTTCTTTTTCATTCTTGGCAAATATTAATATCATCCATATACACGAGGTGATCAATCTTTCCAGCAAGTGTCCTCAGGTCTCCCGGACTCTTCTGGGTATTCTAGCCGATCTTAACTGCTGTAGTTTGGATGATTCTGACCAGAGCTTTGAGGACATTCAAGGGCACCAATTACAATTGGTACGACCTTTATCTTCATGTTCTACAGTTTTCTTAGTTCTCTGGCAAGGTCCAGGTATTTATCTATCTTTTCGTTTTCTTTTACTTTCACTCGGTGGTCCGCCGAAACGGCGAAATCCACGATATGGCAAATTTTCTTGTTAATTAACTCTAGGTCTGGTCTCCTGGCCAGGATGAGGTGATCCGTCTGTATCTCAAAGTCCCAGAAAATCTTATGCATTATTATTATTATTATTATTATTATTATTATTATTATTATTATTCAGCTCTCTGACCAACTGTTTATCCAAAGCTGGGGGGAATTCATGCCTTTTCCAAGGGCATTAGTGCTTAGTAAAAAGTCTCATCTACTGAAAGCGATGTCAACATACGCGTAGGTAAAGGATTGACTGCTATTGTTCAAGTGGTGCAGCCATACAGTAGTATTGATACGGCTACACCTTGGAAGGATTCCCATTTTATCTAATCAGAGAGATCAGATTTCCATATGGTCGATGACCATATGGAAATCTGATCTCTCTGATAAGCTAAAACAGAATTATTCCAAGCTTTAGCCGTATCGATACTACTATATGGCTGCACCATTTGGACTCTAACGAAACATGTGGAGAAAAAGGTAGACATGAAATATACAAGGATGCTGTTTGCTGTTTTAAACAAATCCTCGAAGTAGCATTCTACAAAACCTCTTTTTAAAAATCTTACCCCTTTGTAGAGGATGCAGCCAGCGTATTGTAAGCCCTGTCGATAGAACATGGGTAAGCAATACGTACCTAGCATCTTAGGAATACGCATCACTACTCCCATTCATTTCCACAGAATCTACAACAGATTATATATTAATATGATAAGAGAAGCGAAGAAAGCAGCGGTGTCCTCTTTTTCTTTAGGCTGTCTGCAACATAGAGAATGCTAGTCGATGCAGATAGATATTGGAGTCCCACCCCGACTGGTTTTGAATTCATAAATCTCCCTTCTCCAAGACTGGTTGCTTTACCATAACTAGTCTGTCCTAGTATTTACCATAGTTGGTGGGCCGGAGGCGTGTGGAGAAGGGAAAGATTCACGCTCTTTCGCCAGAGACATTAGCGTAAAGTGAAACACTAACAGCCTCGTCCAGGATTTGAAATCGGTTCGTCGAGTCCATTTCCGTTAAGCCACGGGCGTTTCCAGACACACCGTTAGTTTGTGTAAAATTTCAGCTTATAAAACATTGTTTTTCTGCCTAGTCAACATCATTGGCCATGATTTGTTACAAGCGATGAATTTGACTATTTGGCTCGCCACAAAGTCGCTCCAAAAGTAATGCTGACTATTTGATGACGTTGGAAGACAACGTCAGGGGGCGAATGTTTGCAATATCGTAGTAAAAGTTGAATATATTCGCCAGTAGTCTGTCCATCAAACTTTAGAATACTTTTGATTACCCATTTCCATCCTCTTGACGATCTTGTGCTCCACGTGAAACTTTAATTAATGGACTCTACGTTAAAATAATTTTGATATTTCAAAGTTTTAGACCCACTCTGGCATAGAAGTATTGGTCACTTTTTTCAACTTTTCTTACTTGCAGGTCATCTCCCCCCTCTCTCTCTCTCTATATATATATATAAAGTAAAGTCGACTGGGCGGCCTAAAGTCGGTATCAGCCAGTCAGCGAGGAGTCTATCCCCTTTTTAATAGCACTAGACCAATGAGATTGTTTTTTAGCATCTGAGGTGGAGCGCCACACCTACCATCAGCTCCTTACTTTACCGCACAGATCCCTGTGCTACTCATACGCTGAGTTGACGAGGACCGGTATCGAACTAGGAACCTTGTGGTTTCTAGCCGAACGCTCTACCGACTGAGCTAACCCGGCCCATAGTGAATTAGTGAATAAATGAAGGAAAAAACTTTAAATTTACTTCATGTAACAATTTATCTGTTCTTGCCGATGTCTGATGATGCTGCATTTCTGCAATTGAAATAAATTATTACACGAAGCAAATTTAAAGATGTTTCTTTCGTTTATTCACTATGTTGCTCTGTCCGTCCACATAACTGGTACTAAGCACATCGAGATCTCAATTAGCCTGTAACATTACAGTTGAACCCCACATGGAACGATCTTCATCACCATATGTATATGTATATATATAATTTAATATACTAAAACTTATTAGTAAATCCTCGCGGTGAGAAAAAACCAGCAAATAGTTTGATTGTAAAAATATACTACCAAAAATCAACCGGGAAGGAAAAAAAAAATTTGGAAAAAAGAAAAGACCAAGATAATCGTACCAACAAAAAATAATCTATTAGTACAATATTTTGGCCAAAAAAAAACAATTTATATGCATATATATATATATATATATAATATATATATATATATATATATATATATATACAAAACCACCAGGAGACTAAAGCTAATATGTAAAAAGTGCTCAATACCTAAGTAAAACAAATAATAAAGATAAATCTAATGAGTCAGACGAACCTACTAAAAGTTCCGCTTAATGCTCTTCAGAGCTAAGATCTGAGAGTCAGATCTTAGCCCTGAAGAGCATTAAGCGAAACTTTTAGTAGGTTCGTCTGACTCATTAGATTTATCTTTATATATATATATTGTGTGTGTGTGTGTTTGTGTGTGTGTGTGTGTGATGGGAAGCTTTGTTAATTATATTAGAAGCATAGAAAAGTGAAAAACCAAAAATAATAATACGCAGTTAAGTTGTGGGTAATGCGTTTCAAAAGTGATAACCCACGTTCAGTATAGGTTATTGTTGGAGGTGCATAGTGTAATGGTTACCGTCGTAAGAAATGGACACTGCGAGAAGAGTTCAAATCCCTGACGCAGCTGTTTGTATTTCCCATAGCGTTAATGCCCTTCGGAAAGGCACGAATCCAACTATTCTCTCTTCAGAGATAGTGGGGCAGACTGGACTCTTTGACCTTGTTATGGTAACCAGTCTAGGAGTAGGAAAACTCTGAATTCAAACCAAAAGGGTCCTCTTCTTGTAATTCAAAACTACTTTTAGATCTCCCCCTTCTTGTGCATATTACACGGACATTTTTCTGGCAGTGATGCCATGAACGCTGTTGTGAAAAGTAGGTCACTTCCGATGGAGCCGCTTTTTATTAGCGCGGTATACATACTCTTGTTCATTGCTATCAAAAACCCCTAGTAACAATGGAGGTGACTATCGGGAAAAATAGTGTTTGTGGCTGAAAACCTGCTCTATCCGACAGTGGCATTGTCGGATAGTATTTTGTAGTTTTGGAAAAAAAGAATAGGGACATTATTTTTGGTGTAATACTCTTAAGAGCGCGACATGAAGGCTCTTGCTCAGCGCTGATGAAAATCCATAGCCAATGATGGTGACTATCAGGGAAAATAGTGTTTTGTGGCAGAAAACTTGCTCTATCCCACGGTGTTATTGCATTCTGTGTATCTGTTGTACTTTCCGTGGAAATAGATCGGAAGCCTTACCTTTTGGGGTGATACTCTCACGATCGCGACACACGGGCTCTTGAAAGAAAATACATAGCCACCGATGGTGACTATGTGGAAAATAGTATTCTGAAGCTGAAAACTTGCTCTACTTAACGGTATTATTAGGCACTCTGTATCTATTGTAGTTTCTACGGAAATAAATCAGAGGTTTTACCTTCGGGGCGATACTCTTAGAAGCGCGTGGAGGCGGCGCGTGGCCTAACGGTTATGGTCTTGTTCATTGCTATCAAAAAGGAATCGGTGACCCGAGTTCAAATCCTGGACTGGGCTGTTTGCGTTTCACTTTCGCACTAATGCCCTTCGGGAGAGGCATGAATCCGTCTCTTCTTCCTCCAGTCATAGGTAAACAGTTGGCTAGATTGGGTTCTTTGGTCTTGTTGCGGCAACCGGTGTAAGAAAAGGAAACGATTTACTCCGCCAATAAAATTGACCTTGTGTCATACCCTTACGAGCGCTTGTTCATCGCTGTCAAAAATCTCCAGTGACAATGATGGTGACTATCTGGAAAAATAGTGTTTTGTGGCTGGAAAACTCTATCCGAAGGTATCATTGTGTGCCCCATCAAGGCTGACGTGCATTACTCCCCCCGACTGGTGGGGGAAAACACAAGCCTGCTTGATGGCCCCGGAAGGATTGGTTTCATTTTTTTTTTTCAATGAATCCTACTTTATGAAAATTGACATATAATGGGGGTGGGGGGCTCGTGTCATAGATTCCGGGGACCCTGCTCCCTGTGTCTTTTGAAGTTTGGGGGGAAATAAATCGGAGGTTTTACTTTCGGATTGTTTGTTGTAATGGCATTTATTATTAGAATATTTCACACAAAAATGAAAAGATCTTTGGAAATAATGACGAAGAATTTTTTGTGCTTTGTGTACGCGGGTCATGGTGGTGGTGGTGGAGGAGGTGTGTGTGTGTGTGTGTGTGTGTGTGTGGAGTGATTTCACGTTAGAATCCAGCTGTAGAAAACTTTGGTTTTAAGAAAGGCGAGTCGTTATGTTTGTAAAAAGGCTGCTCACACCCCTTTCGAGTTTGGCCTCAGTTATCACCTGCGAAGAGAAGAAACAAAATAATGAAAAAATAATAATAATAATAATGTTGGGAGAGAGAGAGGGGGAGATGGAGAGAGAGAGAGAGAGCTCTTTGTGCCCCGCCCCTTTATCGTTAGTGTATTCAGGTTAGGTCCACGAAACAGACAGACAAATAGACAGATACAAGTTCATACCTCGACAAAGGCGAGAATCGCGTGTGGCAGGCCTGTGTCGTGGCAGAAAGGCGAGCAGACGCTAAGAAAAAAGAAAGAAAAAGAAAGGAAGAAAGAAAGAAAGAAAGAAAGAAAAAAAAGGAAGTAAGAACGAAAGAAAGGAAGGAAGGAAGAAGAAAGAAAGAAAACCTTTTTTTTGCCTCTCAAACACTACAACAGGACAGGTGTTAACCACTGAGCCCGTTTGTTTGCTTTCTTAAAAGTTCAGGGTAGAGGGTGATACAAAAATAACCTCAGCTACCCTGGTAGCGAGGATAGAATGTCATGCGCGGGGTGTGTGCCTGCGCGTGGATGACTATTTATATATACTGTTTGAATATAAGGGACGGTGCGTGTGCATATGCGTATTGAGAAGATTAGGACGAATACACTTGTCTCTGTCCGTACTATTTTATAAAAGATTCTTCTTGGTCCTTTTTGTCTATGTGTATGTTTTATGTTGTTGTTTTTTTAATAGAGGATAATTGTTTTAAGTGTGCACATTAAGATTAGTGTGGTCATCACAATTATTTATATGGACGTTGAAATGATTAAAATATATATATACATGTGTAGAGAGGCGTGTGTGTTGTGCATCAAAACGTTTAGTTCGAGGGTGGGTGTGTGAAGCTCAGCGTTTGACAATGTGCCACAATAATGACAACGCATAAGGGTGAGCCTATTGTCATTGTATTCCATTGTTTGGGACATAAAGTATTAAAAAAAAGTAACGCTTCCATAAAAAATGTATTGCCTTGATAATATATATATATATATATATATATATATATATATATATATATATATTTACGTTAGAGAAGCAATTAGTTCTGGAGATCTGGGGAGTGTGGAGTACTCCTTCATTGCCATTGTTCTCATGTTCAATATAAGAAACATTAGAGAAGTAATTAGTGCTATACTTCTGTTCAGGAGATCTAGAGAGTGTGGAGAACTCCTTTATTGGCATTACTCCCAGGTCCACTCTGACTCCACTCGGAGTGCTAGTACCTGTTAGTTTTCCATCTTTGGGTCTAACTTTTCATATTTTTCATATTCGATAGGACTGTGTACAACCCCCCAAAAAAAAAGACAAAAACAAAAACTTAAGAAACAACTACACAAAAAATGTAAATATGAACGTACAATGAGCGCGATTCTTAAGCTTCTTGGCATGAAATAACCCTAGACGGGTTGACATGCCGTTAAAATCAATCAATCAATAAATGCTGTGAAAATCGTTACATTTTTATACAGAAATCGAAGACATTTTAATAAATTTATTTTCAATTGTAGTATGCATGTAAAAAATTGATCAGTTAATCTATAAATAATATTCTTGCGATTGTAGGTGTGTCTGTTATAAAGAAACAAAAAGAAAGAAAGAATGAAGAAAGAAAGAAATAATGAAGAAAAGTAGAAGGAAACAATAAAAGGAAAAGAAAGAAGAAGAGAGAAAAAAAGAAAGAAAGAAGAAAGAAATAATGAAGAAAGGTAGAAGGAAACAATAAAAGGAAAAGAAAGAAAGAAGAGAGAAAGAAAGAAAGAAGAAAAAGAAACAAGAAAGAAAGAAACAAGAAAAAAGAAAGAAGGAAGGTAATAAAGAAAAAAAAGAAAGAAAGAAAGAATGAAGAAAGAAATAATAAAGAAAGGTAGAAGGAAACAATAAAAGGAAAAGAAAGAAATAAGAGAGAGAGAAAGAAAGAAAGAAAGAAGAAGAAAGAAAGAAGGAAGGTAATAAAGAAAGAAAAAGAAAGAAAGAAAGGTAGAAGGAAATAATAAAAGGAAAGGAAAGAAATAAGAGAGAAAGAAAGAAAGAAGAAAGAAAGAAGAAGGAAAGAAGGAAGGTAATAAAGAAAGAAAAAGAAAGAAAGAATGAAGAAAGAAATAATGAAGAAAGGTAGAAGGAAATAATAAAAGGAAATGAAAGAAATAAGAGAAAAGAAAGAAAAAGAAAGAAGAAAGAAAGAAGAAGAAAAAAGAAAGAAGGAAGGTAATAAAGAAAGGAAAAAGAAAGAAATAAGGACGAAAGGAAATAAAGAAAAAAGAAAAAAGAATGAAGGGTGAAAACAAGAAAGGAAATAGATAAAGAAAAAAGAAATAAAGAAAAGAATGAAGAAGAAGAAGAAAAAAAGAAAGAAAGAGCGAAATAATAAAAGAAAAAAGAAAGAAAGAAAGAAAGAAAGAAAAGAAGTAAATAGATAAAGAAAAAAGAAAGGAAGAAGGAAAAAAAGAAGGAAAGAGGGAAGGAAAAGAAAGAAAGAAAGAAAGAAAGAAAGAGCAATTAAAACATGTCCAGGTCATTTTTTATGAAATTTCATATAGACACTTCCAGGGAGCAATTTATTTAAACCGTTAATGGGACATTCTAAATCCATCAATTGGAGAGGAAAGCCTGCCCTACATTTTGAACTAAAGAAAATTGATTATCTTTATGTGAACGTTCTTTTTTTTCTCTTTCGCTCTCTAATAGGAATTCACCCTCACAGGCGTAGCTGGGTGTCGGGACTATTTGAAAACGCTCCACAATGAAACGCCAAAAAAGAAAAAAAAAGAAAAAAAAAGAAAAAAGGCTTTATATATAGTAGCTCACTTACTGCATTTCTACTGATACAATCATACAATCATAAATCTTCACCCCCCCCCTAAAAAAAAAAACTAGATATGCTCCTGTTTTCACTATAAATGAAAAATAACATGCAAAAACTCACAAGTTCCTTTATTTAGATATAATTTTTTTAAAACTTCTAACATCATCTTTTATTTTTCTAAACAAATGATAAGATCGAATAAAAAATAAAACAACAACAACAACAAACAGCCTAGAAACTGTGTTTCTGCCGATCTGCAAAGGTATTTTAAATTGGGTAACATTGCTAGTAATTCATAACAGTGCACCCGGGTGTCGGTTGGTGGGTGGGTAAAGGTTACCAGCGCCGAGGGATGAGTGTACGCGCTTGTTATGTCGTGGGTGTGCGCGTACGTACGCTTGCATAGAGGAAAGGGGCGTGGGGGTAGGCTCATGTGCACGCCAAACGCGCATGTAAGTAATAATAACTATTTCATAAACTTACAGGGTGCCACTGTACTGGTTTACTTATAAAATCTATGAAGTGGTATAAGTATATATTTACACGACTCCTCCGCCATTGACATGACGTGACACACGGTCTATTTTTAAGCGGAGTATACCTAGTTTGAATTCAGAGTTTTTCCTTCTCCTAGATTAGTTGCCGTGCCTAAGCTAAAAACCCAGTCTATCCTACTGTCTAGCCATTTTCTTAAACTAACCCCCGTGAAATTCAAATTTTACTTGAAATTTTGTATTTCAACAGATATGAAATTTATTTGTATGAATGAATTTTAGGCATTTGTCTGAATGAATTTAAGATCCAAATGCTATATGATTTTTATGCATGCATGCATGTTGCTGTGTGTGTGTGTGTGTGTGTGTGTGTGTGTGTGTGTGTGTGTGTTAGAGAGAGACAGACAGAGAGCGAGAGTGTAAGTGAGTGAGGGAGTGAAAATGAGAGAGGGAGAGTAAGTGAGCGAGCGAGAGAATGTGTGTGTGAGAGAGAGAGGGGGTGAGAAATAGAGAGAGAGAGAGAGAAAAGAGAAAGAGAGAGAGTGTGTGTGTGTGTGTGTGTGTGTGTGTGTGTGCATGAATAAGTGAATGAGAGATACAGAAAGTGAGAGAGTGAATGTGTGTGTGTGAGGGAGAGAGAGAGAGAGAGAGAGGGAGTGTGTGTGTGTGTGTGTGTGTGTGTGTGTGACTGAGAATGTGTGTGTGTGTGTGTGTGTGTGTGTGTGAGTGAGTGAGAGAAGAGAGAAGACAGAATTACCAAATCAGATTTTTGCATGAATATTGACTTGACATCAGGTCTCAATATAGTGTATACAAGGCTGACCTCAAAGGTAATTTGAAGCCATTGGAGATCATCGGATGGCAAGATATGCTATTTAGTGAGAATGAAAGTTGAGTGGAATAGAAACTTCGATATAAAATACAAAACGTTTTTTTATCTTATGGTGGGAGGGACGAGGTTTGATCCATGTTTTTTCCTCCATAGTATATGTTGGTTGTTCCTGAGTATCTAGTGAAAAAAAAAAAAAAAAAAAAAAAAAAAGATTCTACATATTTGCAAAAGACAGAACAGCCAGAAATTTCGTGCAGATAAAAAGTCTCTCAGAAATTAATCGAATTCTGTCTTTATGTTTCTGTAGGCGGAGTGGCCTATTGTCGGTATCAGCCGTGCAGCGAGGGAGTCTATCCCCATTTCACTATCGCTAGGCCTGGGAGATTGTATTTAGCTTCTGGGGTGGAGCGTCTTACCTACCATCAACTCCTTACTTTACTGCACATATCCAAGCCGTGCTACTCATACGCTGAGTTGGCGAGGGCCGGATCGAACCCGGAACCTTATGGCTCATAGACGGATGCTCTACTGATTAGGCTAAACCGGTCGATATTATGTTTAAAAACTCCTTTTGTTTTTAATGTATGTCATTTTCATATTTCTAAAATCCATAGAGTCGTGCTAAAATATATAACAATTATTTCAGTCTCCTATCTTTTTTCCCGGGTATCACCTGGTATCTCTGCCTGTATCAGATATATGCGTGAAAATGAGTCTGTGATATAATCGTGTATGTATGTATGTATGTATGTATGTATGTGTAACATTTATTTTATGTTTCTTTTTCATGCATGCTGCGTTTGAGTCAGTATTCGGCTATGTGCGGTTGGGTAAGTGTACGCACGTCAATGCGTAACACGGCTTGGGTAGAGGGGTGTATGCTCTCATAAGTGTGCAGTATGCGTAGTAATCATGTCGTTCGTTTTCCCATCTATTTAAAAAATGCGTGCGTAAGATTTTCCGCATGACATCACTTTCATGTTTCTACTTTAAGATCCTTTTTCTTTAATTTTTATTTTATTTTATTTTTTTTAAAAACAGCACACTACAAAGCAGCTCTACAGCGTTACCTTCCATAATGGCATGTTAAAAAATAAATAAAAATAAGAAACATTTACCGTTAGATTTCTTCTTCTTCTTCTTCTTCTTCTTCTTCTTCTTTGAATAACGCAGAATATAATTTGATAATAAGAGAAACGGGAGAGTAAGGGTCGCTTTTGTCATTGTGTCGCAAAGAATTAAAAAACAACATAACTGCCAGTAATAAAACGGTTGCCCAAAAGGGGCGATAGTTTTATACTTTGAATTACAGGACGAGGGTCAAAGAAAGGGGTCAGCGGTTCAATCCTTCGTCTTGGTAGCTTGGTGTGGCTTGTTAACCGAAACTGATGAAATGGGAAGAAAAAAAGATACAAAGTGGGTGGGGACGTTGCCTGTTTTTACAAAGTCTTTTGTCACCAGTTATTTCTTTTTCGAGTCTGTGCTGAAAAGTTCGGGGCCCTACAAAAACGAGTCATGAAACATACATGACTTTCCACTTTATTCATTCTCCAGTTCAACGCACTCGTTTCTCAAGTTTCTTTAACACTATATATATATACAAGGGTGAGTCAAAAAGTAATGCCATTTTGTTTAGGACAGGTATAATTACCAATACAGGAACATGTATCATTCATCAAAATAAAGCTGGTCCTCTGTGGATCACATCCCTATTCCTCCATATAGTCACCGTTTCTCTCAATAGCAATGTTCTACCTTCGAATGAGAGCATGTATCCCTGCTCCGTAAAATTCTGTTGACTGTTCTTTGAGCCACTTCTACACTACAATTTCAGTTCCTCGTCACTGAAATAATTTTTGCCTCTCAAACCCTCTTTCATGGAGCCGAAATATATATATATATATATATATTAATACGCCAGTGCCTACCTACGCGTGTCACGCCCTGTCATCACCTCAGATAAATGATGAACTATTCCGTTATGATTCATAAGATATGAATGCATGTGTTCAAATGTTATGACCTGTCATCACCTCAGATAAATAATGGGCCATATTGTTGTAATTGGGAGGAAAGAAAGGGAAGAAAAAGAACGTGCTACACGTGAGGAGGGAAAGGAAAGCAAAGAAAGAAAGAAAGAAAGAAAGAAAGAAAGAAGGTGGAAGATAGGAAGCGATAACACTTATCGGTTGTTTAAATGAAATTGAAAAAAAAAAAGCAGAAAAGAAAGAAAAAGAAAGAAAAAAGAAGGGAAAAAGAGAAAAAGACAGAAAGAATTTCGCCAGGGATTATTATACTTTTTACATACTGAACTATTTTGCTATAGCTCTTAAGTATACATATCAAACGTTATTATTGTCAAATTAACATATCGTGGTATATCCACGGTTTCCGCGAGTAAAAATTAAAAAAAAAAATTTTTCTTGGTTGGGCTGAGCCTTTTTCTGTCTCCATCGAATTATCACATTATTTTTATTTCAAGCAAATGAGCAGGAATATGGATATATTTGTATTTACCCAACCCCACTCTCAAGAGCAGGATGTGACACAATGTTTGAATTCAGGGTATTCCTTCTCTTAGACTGGTTGCCTAACCAGGACTGAAGAACCCAGATTGCCTTACTATTTATCCCTGGCTGGTGACAGAGCAGATGGATCCATGCCTTTCCTAAAGGGCATTAACACAGAGTGAAACGCAAACAGCTTCGTCCAGGATTTGAACACGGGTCGCTGATTCCATTTCCAACGACGATAACCGTTACGCTAAACGAGGCTCACCAAAATGAGTGATGTATTTACCCAACACCTCCACGCGAGCAGGATGTGACACGTGGTCAATTTTAGCAGGTTTTAATTCAGAATTTTTCTTTAACATACCAAGGTTAAAGGGCCAAGTCTGTCCAGCTATTTACCCATTGTTTAGCATTAGCATTATGCAAAATGCAAACAGCCTCGTTCAGGATTGGAACTCGGGTCGCCTATTCCATTTCCAACGACAATAAGCACGCCTCCCCAAAATGGTAGATGCAGTTGTTTATATTACATTTGGTGGCGCATGGTGTAATGGTTACAATTGTAGGAAATGAACACAGCGAGGTGAGTTCAAATCCTGGATGAGGCTGTTACCCTTGGGAAAGGTATGAATCCAAATATTCTCCCTCCAGCTATGGAGTAGGGAAGACTGGACTCTTTAACGTTTGTTAGGCAATCAGTCTGAATTCAAAACTGTTCAACTCCGCTTGACCTTGTATCATATTCTGCTCGTGCAGAAGGGATATATATATATATATATATATATATATATATATATAGTAAAGTTGTCGGGGTGGCCTAAAGTCGGTATCAGACAGACATCGAGGGAGTCTATCCCGTTTTCACTAGCGCTAGACCAAGGAGATTGTTGTGGCGTCTGAGGTGGAGCGTCACATCTACCATCAGCTCTTCACTTTACCACACATACCCCTGTGCTACTCATACGCTGAGTGGGCTAGGGCCAGCATCGGACACGGAATCTTGCGGTTCCTAGTCTGACGCTCTACTAACTGAGCTAAGCCGACCCTTTGGTGCTATGAAGAATTCTTACTACAATGAATACCGTGGTGCCACTTATAAATGATTTATAACATAGTGTATTTTTAAAGATACACTTCGTGTCTTAACATATCCAGGGCGAGACCTATACATTACAAAGCTTGCACGCTTTCCGATCTTTTCAAATTAACACTTAGTAATAACAAAATATGTGTCATAGAAGGCTTTTCATAACACAAGAAAAAATATCTTTTAATTTAGATTATAAATACTAAACAAACAGAGATTAATGTGCAAGATACTGATAGTATGTAGTTGGTTGGTTGGTTTTACTGCGTGTCAAATCTTGTTTAATGTCGAAGTTAGACGTTTTTCTTTTTTGCAAGCAATTGCATAGTTTCAAGTAACTAATGATAATCATTTGTAAACAATTACAGCTTCAAATAATAATTAATACCAACAATTTTCACACAGTTATGTTTAAAGTATTTCAAGCAATTATATGCTTTCAAGTAACACTTTTATCAGGAAAATACATAAGTTATTTTACTATACTACAACAATAACAACAACAACAACAACAACAACAATAATAATAATAATAATAATAATAATAATATAATAAAGACCTAGTATTAATTGACAAGAAAAAGAGAACCTGCCATCTTGTGGATTTTGCTGTCCCAGTTGATCACCGAGTGAAAATGAAGGAAAACGAAAAGACAGACAAATACTTGGACCTTGCCAGAAAACTGAAGAAGCTATGGAACATGAAGGTGAAGGTCGTACCAATTGTAATTGGTGCCCTTGGAATGATCTCCAAAGCACTGGAAAATAATTTGGATGAACTAGAAATCAGAGGAAGAACCGAGACCATCCAAACTACGGCACTGTTGGGATCGGCTAGAATACTCAGAAGAGTCCTGGAGATCTGAAGAGACTTGCTGTCACTCAGCCTCCAGTGAACCACCAGCTATAGCGGGCCTGAAAAAAAAATTATAATAATAAAGAAAGTAAAAAATACTTAAGAATTTTAGAAGCAGACACAATCAAGCAAACAGAGATGAAAGGAAAAGTTTAAAAAAGAATACATGGGGAGAACAAGAAAACTCCTAGAAACCAAGCTGAACATCAGAAATCTCATCAAAGGAATAAATACCTGGGCCGTCCCCATTTTACGATACTCTGAGTCATTCTTAAAATGGACAAAAGAGGAACTGACAGATAGACCAAAGGAGTAGAAAATTAATGACAATGCACAAAACTTTACACTCTAGAGACGATAGAGATAGGCTATATGTATCAAGAAAGGAGGGTGGAAGATGTATTGCCAACATAGAGGATTGCGTAGATGCCACAAACAAAGGACTCGAAGAATACACAAGAAGAGCAAAGAAAGATTACTTATGGCAGCCAATAACAGCAGATGCAACATATGGACAAACAGAAAAACAACGAAAACAAGAAAAGACGGGGAGAAAAACAATTATATGGATACTTCAAACGTCAAATTAGAGAGGTTGCGCATGGAAAGACTTGAACATGGTTAAGAAAAGGAAACCACAAGAGAGAAACTGAATCGCTAATAATTGCTGCAGAAAACAGTGCCATAAGAACAAAGTATATCAAAGCAAAAATTGATAAGACACAATATAACAATAAATGTAGACTGTGTGGTGACAGAGATGAGACCATAAACCATGTATTAAGCAAATGCAACAAACTAGCACAACGAGAATACAAAGCGAGGCATGACTGGGTTGGGAAGGTGATCCACTAGGAATTATGCAAAAAACTAAATTTTGACCATACAACAAAATGGTATATGCATAAACCAGAAGCTGTTCTTGAGAATGAAACATAAAATTCTCTGAGACTTTGAGATAATGATGGATCGCCTTATTCCAGCCAGAAGACCCAACTTAATATTGATTAACAAAAAAAAAGACAACTTGTCAACTGGTAGAGTTTACAGTTCCAGCAGATCACAGGGTGAAAATGAAAGCAAACGAAAAGATAAACAAAAACCTGGACCTTGCTAGAAAATTGGAAAAAAAAAAGGAATATGAGGGTGAAAGTGATACCAATTCTAGAAACGGTCCCCAAATGTTTAAAAGAACTGGAAATCAGATGAAAAACTGAGACCCTCCAGACAACAGCATTGTTAAGATCAGCAAGAATATTCAGAAGAATTGAGGAGGCTTGTTGTCACTCAGACTCCAGTGAAGGGCCATCAGCTTAGACTGGTGTGAAAAAACTCACAAGGGGTGAATTGCTGATGTGAAAAACTCAAAAGGAGTGAAAATAATAATAATAATAATAATAATAATAATAATAATAATAATAATAATTGAAGATTACACAAGGAAGAGCAAAGACAAATTACTTATGGCGACCAACAATAGTAGAAACGGCAGATGGACAAACAGAAGAACGACAAAGACTAGAAAACAAAAATGGGAAGAAAAACAATTATATGGACGCTTCAAACGACAAATAGATGAGGTTGCACATCAAAAGACTTGGACATGGTTAAGAAAGGGAAACCTCAAAAGAGAAACAGAATCACTTATAATTGCTGCACAAAATAATGCCATAAGGACAAACTACATCAAAGCGAAAATTGATAAGACCCAACAAAATAGTAAATGTAGACTTTGCGGTAATAGAGATGAGACTGTTAACCATATACTCTGCGAATGTAGCAAACTAGCACAACGAGAATACAAAACTAGACACGACTGGGTTGGGAAGGTGATCCACTGGGAATTATGCAAGAAATTAAATTTTGACCACACAACAAAATGGTATATGCATAAACCAGAATCTGTTCTTGAGAACGAAACGCACAAAATTCTCTGGGACTTTGAAATTAAAACGGATCACCTTATCCCAGCAAGAAGACCAGACCTAGTGTTGATTAACAAAAAAAAGAACTTGTCAACTGGTGGATTTTGCAGTGCCAGCGGATCACAGGGTGAAGTTAAAGGAAAATGAAAAAATTGACAAATATCTGGACCTTGCCAGAGACTGAAAAAGTTATGGAATATGAAAGTGAAAGTTATACCAATTGTAGTTGGTGCACTTGGAACAGTCCCAAAAGCATTAGAAAAGGGTTTGGAAAGTTTGGATATCAGAGGAAGGATTGAAACTTGCACTGCAATCTGCCAGAATACTCAGAAGAGTCCTGGAGACCTGAGGAGACTTGCTGTCACTCAGACTCCAGTGAAAGACCATCAGCTAACACTGATGTGAAAACTCAAAAGGAGTAAATAATAATAATAATAGTGAAATTAGCAGCTGTAGTAAAAATTCTAACAACGGTAAAAATCCAAAGGGGTATCTTCCAGGGAGACTCCTTTCGCAATTGCTGTGTTATAGCAATGATGCCACTAAATAATATAATTAGGAAATGTAAAGGAGGGGGAGGCTACAAATTTACAAAATCAGGTTTAAAAATAAACCACCTTATGTAAATGGCTGATATCAAGATTTTTGCAAAAAGATACAAAAGAACTTGAAACCCTTGTACAGATCATAAGTATATACAGCCAGAATATAGGATAGGAATTTTGGATCGAAAAGTATGCCATGCTCGTGATGAAAAGAGCGAGAGGAAGAGAAACAACGAAAGGAATAGAACTACAAAATCAGGAAAATATTAGAACACTTGGAGAAAAGGAAAATGACAAATACTTGGCAATATTGGAAGCGGACACCATCAAACAGAAATGAAAGAAATAGCGAGAAAAGAGTATCCCAGAAAAAAAGAAAGAGACCAAGCTCTGCAGTAGAGATCTCGTCAAAGGAATAAACACTTGGGCTGCCCTACCCCTGTAAGATACTTTGGGCTATTCTTAAAATGAACAATAGAAACTTCGACAGATGGAGTAAAGCACAATGAAGTTGATGACGATGCACAAGGCATTGCACCCGAGAGATGACATAGACAAACTATATGAGTTAACAAGGAGGAAGGTGTTTCACCAACATTGGGGATTGTATAGATGCGACAATTCGAGGACTTGAAGAATACACTAAAAAGGACAAAGAAAGACTAATTACAACAGTCAGTAACATCAATTGAAAAATATGGACAAACAGAAAAGCAACAAAAACTATAAAACAGAAATTGAAAGAAAAACAATTATATGGATACTTCAAGCGACAAACTAGAGAGGTTGCACACGAGAATACCTGAACATGGCTAAGAAAGGGAGGCCTCAAGAAAGAAACTGAATCTATCATAATTGCATCACAAGAAAACACCATAAGAACAAACTATGTCAAGGCGAAAATAGATAAGACGCAACAAATAGCAAGTATAGGTTGTGTGGAAACAGATATGAAACAGCCACTCATATAATAAGTGAATGTAGCATAGAGGGGGTACAAGACTAGGCACGACTGGGTGTGAAAGGCGTTTCACTGGGAATTGTGCAAGAAACAACAGAACAACAAATCTAGGACGTGTGGAGACAGAGACGAGATGATCAACCATGTAATATGCGAATATAGCAAATCAGCACAAAAAGAATACAAGGCTGAGCACGACTGGGTTGGAAAGGAAATCCACTGAGAATTGTGCAAGAAAATAAATTTTGACCATACAATAAAATGATATATGCATAAACCAGAATCCGTCATAGAAAATGAGACGCATAAAATTCTCTTAGACTTTGAAATACAACGGATCACCCAATCCTGACCAGAAGACCAGACCTAGAATTAATTAACAAGAAAAATCAAGTGGATTTTGCCGTCCTGACAGACAAAAAGATAAACAAATTCTTTGACTTTGTCAGATGTTACGATTTTTGTGGCCATCCTTTAGGCTTCAAGCAAGAGCAGAGATCCTTTGTGTTAAGCAGAGCGCGATCATTAGTGAAGAATCCTTGGTTATTCCTTGGTGCTCCTCAGTCTTGTAGGTCCTTCGTCAATGGTTGTAAATGGACGCCTGTCAGTATCACCGATTAAGTAGTTAACCATCCACGTATCGGGCTGTTGATTGGCTGAGGTTTAAACCACGTGACCTCGCTTAGTCTATAAATTTAAGTGGTAGATTGCAGCACGGCTTATATACCAAAAGTAATCTAACACCAGAAAACTAAAAAAAAAACTGTTGAACATGAGGGTGAAGGTGATACCAATTGTAGGTGATGTCCTTGGAACGGCCCCCAAGTGTTTGGAAAACAGACTGGAAAAATTGAAAATCAGAAGAAGTCGGGACCATCCAAATAACAGTATTGTTAAAATCGGCTAGAATACTCAGAAGACTCCCGGAGACCTGAGGAGTCTTGTTGTCACTCAGCCTTGGGGGAAAGACAACCAGCTAAAGCTGGCGTGAAAATTTGCAAGGAGTGATATAATAATCTTTGTAAACAATTATAGCTTCAAGCAACTATTCAAGTTTCCCAAAGACATAAATTAGACGTGAACGCAAACTTTCTTAATTTTTTTCTGAGCTGGTAACATTCTCCTCCCTGCCTATGAAATTACCCGGG
Source organism: Doryteuthis pealeii (assembly GCA_023376005.1). Taxonomy (NCBI): domain Eukaryota; kingdom Metazoa; phylum Mollusca; class Cephalopoda; order Myopsida; family Loliginidae; genus Doryteuthis; species Doryteuthis pealeii. The sequence continues at coordinate 110,849,287 of CM042145.1, forward strand.
GAAAATTTATGAAATGTAATTTTACCTGATATATACATATATATATGACTACACGTGTTAGTCATTTCAACATGAATCTATCTATCTACCTACCTATATATCTTTCTATCTATCTATCACTAAAATATATCTAGCATTTGACATCAGAATTCTATAAGATCCATCCAAGTGTGTTCGTATCTATCTATCTATCTATCTATCTATGTCATTACATCTATCTATCTATCTATCCCAAATGTTATTATTCAAATCAATGCTTCCCACAATGGTCCATTATATCATTCGTTAAAGAAAAAACGTTATTGGTAAAATTTGTAAGTTATTCTTTCAAGATCGGAGGCGTACTTTCATGGTGTAATTGTGACTCTCATACCCATTACTACTGAAAAGCGAGTTCGATCTCCGATGAATGTCCCATACTAGCAATTCTGTGAATGGGTTGGGTAAATTCTACTTTCAAGGCCGATCTATTAAATAATGAGATTAGGGTAGGTATAAATTCTTATCAGCTTAATTAAAGATCAACTTTATTTGCTTCTGAATAGCTCCCTTGAGAAGGCAGACACCGACGAAGACGTTATTCCTACCAATGGAAACAGTGCTGGTAAGTCTTCAACTGACACTGCTTGTTGGTTTGTCACATACTATTGCATGTTCAACCCTGCTCAAGATTCTTCTTAAGTGATTTATATCACCTTGAAGACATTCATTTTTCATCAGTGTCAAAATGTTGCAATTATTCAGTTTCAGAGCTTTTTTCTGTCGGAAAATATTATTACATGTAATGATATTTCAATCTAAAGGATGATTACTTGATCTAAGTCATAACGAAAACAGCATTTCACTTTTTAGAAATTCAGAAATTTTTGACTCGATAAGAAAGACTTTTCCAAGGTATGTAATACTCAAACCCACCGCCATGGGTACGATGTGACACAATATCAATTTTAAGTAGAGTAAAGCCGGTTTGAATTCAGAGTATTCCTTCTCCTAGACTGGTTGCCAAATCAAGGTTAAAGAACTGTGCGCCTTACTATATACTCATAGCTAAGGAGGGAGAAAATTTGGGTTCATGCCTTCCCAAAAGCATTTGCTTGGTGAAACACCATCAGCTTTGTCCAGGATTTGAACTCGGGTCACCGATTCCATTTCCTAGGTCGATAACCGTTACGTAAGCACGCTTCCCTTTTTAAGTTAACTGTAAAACTACTCTGTCCCAGATCGACATCTGCCTAAAATGTGACTTCTTCTCAAATAGCCAGCTCTATGTAGACAAAGCAAGCTAGTCTCTTAGATCCATTACTATTGAAAAGCGAGTTCGATCCTCGCTGGATGCTCCATACTTGTGACCTTGTGTCAACCGGTTGAGTAAATAATTGTAGCTAGAGGAAGATTCAGAAATTCTGAGAGGTTGCGAATCCTCAAAAAAAAAAAAAAAGAAAAATAAATAAAAAATGAATAAAAACTGACCCTTCCCATTTTCATGTCTCTCGTCCCCGTTACATTTTTTTAACCAATGCCCCCGGGCAAAATGATTGGTTGTTATTCCAAACTGTTTAATCATTTTCGACTCATACAATAAAATCGCTCGAAATTTTTGCACCTATGATTTGACAGCACAAAATAATTTGACAGCATACATAATGAAAATGAAACTATTATTTGGAAAACATTTTGAATTGTTTGACTGTTGAGCAAACAAGGCGTTGAAGAACTTATGCAGATTTATCCAAATAATGACGTTATTGTTTTTGTACGCCCAATCCAAGAAGTGTCACGAGAAGCGTCACGAAAAAATCCAGACAAATGAAAACAAAATCATTGACATAAATCAGTAAAACAAAATTCGTTCTTTAAAATCATATCTAACATGAATATAGTTAACTTGGCTGCATGTTCTCTTTGTTTAATGGCATATTAAACTTCGTGGGTTATTTCATGCCAAAGTCATCCTCATAGAAGAACAGGACTGGTACTATTTAACCCATTGCCGGGGGTGAGGGGATTTATATATTTCCCAATGGTATTTGACAGAAAGTGAACGTAATAACGAGACTGGTATTGACCCAGTATTGTTTACCTGGACCATATGACCTTTAGGCACCCCTTTTTGATTTCGATTAAGAAAGGGCATGTTTTTCATTTACACCGTCAATATCCGGTTGATTTTTTTTAAATTATAAAACTAACCCCTAACCCCTAACCCTAACCCCTAACAAACAACCGGATATTGACGGTGTAAATGAAAAACATGTCCTTTTTAATCGAGATCAAAAAGGGGTGCCTAAAGGTAATATGGTCCGTTAACCCTTTCACTATTCAAGGCAAATTACAGGTGTCTACCTACACGTTTTCCCAATAGTTTGTCTTTTATTTCAAATGCGGTTTGAGAGCCACATACATGTCACAAAAACATTGAGAGCCACATGTGGCTCTCAAAACAGTGAAACGGTTAATTTCAAAATACGCAATAAAATTTTAAAATAATAAAGACCGTAATTATTTTTTACATCAATGTAATATATGTATTTACAGAACCCCTTTGCATAAGCAGGATGTGACACAAGGTTAATTTTTAAGCGGGGCTTGAATTTAGAGTTTTCCTTCTCCTATACCGGTTACCATACCAAAGCTAAAGAGTCCAGTTGCCCTGCTACACCCCCCTGGCTGACTATGATATTATAAGTATTCTTATGTTATACAAATAATTTGCACACAGTTGTATGGTTTCAAGTATTCTTATCTAATACTAATAATTTATATACAGTTGTATGGTTTCAAGTATTCCTGTATACTACTAATAATTTGCACACAGTTGTATGGTTCCGAGTATTCTTATCTAATATCAATAATTTCTACACTGTTGTATGGTTTCCGGTATTGTTCTAATACTAATAATTTGCTCATAGTTGTATGGTTTCAAGTATTCCTATCTAATCCTAATAATTATATCGTTTCAAGTAATTGTTTCTTTTTTATTCATTTGTTTGCACACAGTTATATGGTTTCAAGTAACTAATAATAATCCTTTATAAACAATTATAGCTTCAAGTAACTATTCTTAATACAAATAATTGATGGTTATATGGTATCAAGTAGACCTATTTAACCCATATATAAAATCCTCACGCTCTGGGTCACACTGGACATGGGAGTAATGGTCAGTGGTGTGCCAACATCATTATCCGGGGAAGGGAGAAAAACTACACCCGGCACCCCCCCCTCCCAGTGGCCAATAAATACTGATTCAGATTTTTCAAAGTTCACCTCCCCGCCCCTTTTCAGATTCTACGTGTTCAAAGTTCAGGAGTATAGTTGCAAAAGTTAGGCAATGTATTTTAATGTTATAGTAACGCAAGCGATTTTTTTTTGCCCCCTGAAGCTGTGCCCCAGGGCAGCTGCCCCTCCCTGACCCCTTTTTGTTCCATTACTGGTAATGGCAATGAAGGGGTACTCAACAGTCCACAAATTTCTTGAACAGGAACCTCACCATCAGATGCAGTTTAGTGTCATACTTAGGGCATCCCATTTTGTGGTGGTGTCTTAACCCTCTGCAAGAGATACAGTCAGCATATTCTAAGTCCCGCCGACATGACGGTTAATTCATTGGAGTTTTTATAGGACAGGGAAATGCATTTCTATACAGTAGTATGATGTGGATTTGAGGGCGAGTACGCCAAGTATTCACAATAGGCTGTAAAATATTCATCTTGGTTGTAAGCGCGCTTGGGAAGACTTGGGGTTTTTTTTCTAATAGATAGAAGAGAGAGAGAGTGAGAGAGAGAGAGAGAGAGAGAGAGAGAGAGAGAGAGAGAGAGAAGTGGATGGAAGGGGGAATAAAAGGGGGAAAAACAGGGAGGGAGGGGGTTACCAGCTGAGCCACGGCGGTCACACCTTCTCAGCAATGGACACGAGCGCGGCACAAGGAGCACACGCGCGGCTGTTTCTCGTGCGGGTTAAGTAAGCGTCGCGTTGTCAGCAGCAAGCCTGGTTATTAAAAGTGGGAGTGACATGTTCTAGTATTTTATGCTAAGTTTGAGGGTGTGTACGCTTATTGTTCAGTGGCGGACGATAACAGAAAGCGGGGCAGGCAGTCGAGTTAGGGAGTTAAAGGGGTGAGGATGGGGGAGAGAAAAAAAAAGAAGAAGGAATAATAATGTACATTGTACACAAACTGTTCGTTGTTGAGGATGCTGGAGGCATTCGCGTAAAGATCAGTGAACTGGTTTTTTGCGGGTTTTAATTGAATTGGTATAGACGGAGTGGGTTAAGCTCAGTGGTAAGTGTATAGGAGGACAAACAGACGAGGTCTCTCCACTGCTGTTCTAATTGCTTCTTCCAGGAGTTGATATTTGATTACCACCCTACCGTTTTCAAAGTGGGGGTGCTCCTCACTAAGGTAGGATCATATAAAGATATATAGAAGAGTGATGGGTGGTTGTTTTTAATTACGGCACATCAACCCTTTTCGGGTCATTTAATGCCGAATCAAGTCATTTTGATATTCGGTTTCTTACAGTAGGTATTTACTGGCATCCCACCATGTCAATTGAACACAAGGATTATAGTGGGGAACCACTCACAAACCGAAGCTCATGTCTGACTAGAGCATAAAAATGTGTAGATACCGTCGGCATTCCTCTTTTAAGTCGCCTTAGGCACTGGTCAATAAACCCAACCCTGCCCTTTTAAATCGAGGGGCAGGTGTTGCCTGGGGATGAGGTCCTGCTGTTGTTTAGATGCTTGCTCATCAAAGTATTGAGCAGGTTTATCGCTGCTTAACTTTGGTGATCTAACGGGGACCGATGCTTTCAACATGACTGTAAGCCTCCTAGAAGAGTGAGTAAACAAGCAGTAAATAGTATATTTCCATTTATGGGTTATTAAATGTAATTTTTAAAGGTTTGGTATGGTATATTCATTTAACAGCATATCAGTCTTTATGGGTTATTTAATGACGAAATTTGTAGAGGTCTGATTACAATATCATTTATTAAGATCACTCTTTTATTTGACTATTATAATAATCTTATTTCTCTGAATTTTTGAGATGAGGCTTGATAATTAGTATTATTTGGATAATTCGGACTATTGTTCTCATCTTTGTTGTTATCTGTACAACGTTTCGGCCGATGTGCCCTTCGGCCTTCTTCGGGTATTTCTTGTCGGAGGAGAAGACCCCCGAGTTCGACAAGAAATACCTGAAGAAGGCCGGAGGGCACATCGACCGAAACATTGTACAGATAACAATAAAGATGAGGACAATAGTCCGAATCATCCAAATGATACTATAATAATCTTGTTTGAATTTATATGGTAACAATGGTTGATTGGCTGGTTGGCTGGATTTTACGGTATATCAACCCTTGTTGGGCTATTTTATGCCGAAGACATTTTTGTTTAATTTTGTTCTATTTGGGTATTCATTTTTTTAAACACATGTTTAAGCACATTTCTTAAAAATCATTTCTTTATCTATTTAACTCATAGATGGGAGCCTAACATTTCGGTCAGAGTGGAATTGGGAGTAATAGCGATGAAGGAGTACTCCGCACTCCCCAGAGCTCCAGAATCTCAAGAGCTTCAGAAAGTGAGCTTCCCCACTAGAGGTAGTTTAATGCAATACGCAGAACACCCTCTTTTGTTATCGGCAGTAGTGTATTTCAAGCCCTGCCGACGGGGCTATCACATCGAAAAGATCTTATACCTAGCGCATTGTGATCATCTGCATTTTTTAGATTACACATACGTTACATCCTATGTACCCAGCGGACACAGCTGTTACTTTAAAATACTTTGTGGAGGCGCGCTTTTATGACGGTTATCGTCGTAGGAAATGGAATCGCCGACCCGAATTCAAATCCTGGACGAGGCTGTTTGCGTTTCACTTCGCGCTAATGACCCTGGGAAATGAATGAATCCATCTATTCCCCCGTCCCCAGCTAAGGGTAAATAGTAGGGCAGACTTGCTTCTTTAGCTTTGGTTACTAGAAGAAGAAAAAAAACTCTGGATTCAAACCTGTTTTACTCCGCTTAAAATTTGACCTTGAGTCAAATCCTGATTGTGGCGGAAGGGCTAGGTAGATACAGGCTATAAAATCTTCTGACGTATGTGCGATTCATCGGTTGGTTAGTTTAGTATAGGTGTTGATTTAAGAACTTTCAAGTCAACAGTAATAAATTGCAAGCACCTCGTCGTGGTGAAATAGTTCGCAAGTTAGTCTTGCGGAACAATTACTACTTATTAGAGAGTTCGATAATCTCAAGATGCCTCTCATTTGTAGCCTTGTAAGTAAAAAAGTAAAGTCAGAGTGGTCTATAGTTGGTATCTGCCGGGAGCGATGGAGTTTACCCTTTTTTCACTATCGGTAGACAAGAAAGATTGTTTTTACGTCTGAGTTGGAGCGACCACCACTTTATCGACACTGTGCTACTGCATACGCTGAGTTTGTGATGATGCTGGTATCGAACCTGGGACCTTTTGATTCCAAGGCGGATGTTTTACCGACTGAGCTAAACCAGCGTGTACTAAACCGAATGTATTCTTTGTTTTTTAGACATTCAAATCACACTAGAAACACCAAAGTTAAACAACAATGAAGTAAAAAAGCACAATCTCTGGAGTTCAAGTGAAAGCAAGTGGACATGTTATATACCCCAGTGTACACTCTCGTCTTTTATTTAGGCAATACGGAGAGGGGTTACTGGAAAATTGGACTGCTTTGATTGGGATTGAACCCTGGAGAAGCAGCAAGGTTATCTAGGCGCAGATTCGAAGTTTTGAGAAACTGACGGATACCATTTGGCATTTTTGTCTTGTTTGTTTATAAGATTACATCTGTAGCGCCCAAAACTTACAAGACTGCTTTCTGGTGGAACACAAATGAGTGCCAAGATCTGCGTCAGCCATAGCTTAGGAAAAAAAAGAAGCTATTTAATTTTGGAGACTGTACAATACAAATCCGTTGAGTAGATTCAAACATCTATTATTGGTGTTGAAAGCAACTTGCTCATGGCTGACATACCAAAAGAACCTCATTCTAATTCTTGTTTCGTGGTAGTTACTAAGTTTAGCTTCTTAGTACAGCACAAGATTACGACTGTGGAGCAAGCAGTGAGGTTCGAACTCAGTACTATAGTGGCTTTCAATTTTTATTCAATTTTAGGTTCTATCCCATGGACCTCACAGATAAAAAAAAAATCAAATCCCGTAGATCCCCATATAAATAACAATGAAATATATAAAAAATATTCTATGAAAATTTTCTTTATCCTAGATACAGATTTTTCTCTCGTGATCAGTGGGTTTTCAAACTTTTTGGAGCCGGGGCCCCTTTTTATTTCAGGGTCTATCTTAAGGACACCCCCACCATATAAATAAAAAATGATATCTCATGGACCCCCATATAAATAAAAATGAAATTTATAAAAAATATCAAATAAAAATCTGCTTTGCCTTGATACAGATTACTCTCTCGAGATCACGGTTTTTCAAACTTTTAGAAGCCAGGGCCCCTTTCTATTTCACAGTCTATCTTGTGAACACCCACATAAATAAAATGGAATCTCATGGACCCCCATATAGATATATAAAAAAAAAGAAATCTATCAAAAATATTTAATGAAAATCACATCCGATACTTGCACTGAGTGAGAGGGATGAGAGCTTTCCTTCCTTAGCACAAATTATCTATTCTTGATGATATTTTTGACAAAGATACACACAATTCACTTTGCACAAATCTAGATCTGTATTTAGGCATCATATTGGTAAGTGCTGAAAATAGTGCTTCGCATAATTATGTTGTTACAAAAGGTAGCAGCATTTTGACTGCCTTTTCAGACAACAATAGATACTCAAAAGCCATGCTAAGCCAACATTTTTGGAGTGCTTGATGTTTAAACTAATTTTTCAGATGTGTCTACTCGTAACTAGAAACACGAATTTGAGGTTTCCATCTCTAATCGGATAATATAAATTTTAGAACAACCTTTAGGCGTTTGCAGACATCTACTGTTAACTTTGCGTACCCCGTAGTCCCCGGACGACAGTTTGAAAACCATAGGACGACGAGACTAAATTACTAACCACAACAGCACAATTAGCCGCTCAACTTTTGATTCTTGCTTATAAAAAAGAGATACATAAGGCGAATCAATTAGATTGATCTTAACGGCATGTCAACCCGTCTAGGGTTATTTCATACCTAGAGGTTGGAGAATCGTGTTCATTTTGGGTACATATTTACATTTTTGTGTACTTGTTTCTGTACAAGTACGAAAGTAAACAGTTTGGTTGAGAGGCATTGGGTTACTCATCTAAGTGCTGAGTAAGCTAATCGTTGCTTAACTTTGTAAGTTGTTTTCAGTGATAGGTGTTATTTACTTATTTATTGATGTCCGCCCTATCGGCTGGGGCTGTAAAATACACCGACTCGTGATGTTTAGGGGCGGATTTTTGGTGGCTAAGCAGTCCATGAAATGCAACGTTCCATTTTGACCCTTATTTAGGCTTGATTGGCGGTCGGAGAGGCCCCCTCCGATTAATCGGCTGGTGACATCAAGCCCTAGCACCTATATCATTGTCCCGACCGTATTCTTCAATTGCTCTTATGGCAAACTCCCAATCCTTTTTTTATCATAAATGTGCTAGAAGGCGGTGACTGAGAGTCTTAGTGTCCTGGGTATGATACTAAACTGTATCTAGTGGTGAAGTTCAAAATATCGAGTTCTAAGGAGTGTGTAGTACCTCTTCATTACCATTGCTCCCAGGTCCACCCCGATCCGCAGTGATAGTACCTGTTAGGGTCCTATCTATGGGCTAAAAAGATGTATTTAAAATGTTTTTTAATTGAATATCCAACAAGAATGAATAAACGAAAACGTCTTCGGCATAAGATAACCCAAGGTAGACATGCCGTAAAATCTAACCAACCAACCAACCAACTAAGAATCTGCATTTTCAGTCTGACTTGACCGTAAATCAGATTTTCTTTCTTTCTTTTTTCTTCTTCTTTGAAGAAGACTTTTCCTGGCTTATGTTTTATGAATATTTGTGTAACAACTCGTAGATATATAAATAGATAAATAGATATCTACATAGATAAAATGAAGAGAGGCAATGACTATATATGATACATAATGGATAGGCATAGCCTATTATTTTTGTAAGGAAGTGTAGATTAGATTTTGAAATTAACGTTAACACTTAAAAACTACAGTGGATTTTGATTGACAGGTCTTAACCTTAAGTTCGTCTGAATGTTTCACGAATATTTGAGTACCAACTCATAGATATATAAATAGATAAACAGATAGCTACATAGATAAAATGGATTTTGATTGAGAGGTTTAACCTCAAGTTCGTCTGAAACGGGGACTCTCATTGTCTTAGAGAACCAAGTGACCAAGCGACTCATGGGGAAAGTAAATTTAGATTTAGTCAAAGTTGAGGTCGGCGACTGGTAAGGCCAGACGTATATTCTCTCTGTGTTGCTGCTGATTCTCTCCCCACGCGCGTGTGGTATAAAGAATGTTCGGGAATCAGAGAAATAATTTTTTTTAAGTGTGTACACAGAAAATGTTTTTGCTTTGTTTCTTGATTAAAAGAACTAACAAAGATGGAGCGCAGAGAAACAAACCAGCCCGATGATGAAGATAAAAGATGGCGACGAAAGTGAAGCAGTAGCCGATAGTAGCACACAATAATCATCATCAGAATCATGTCACGTTAGTAGCACAGATATCCATGACAATATCTCGCCAACCATCTCTATCATTCATTGCCCTCAGGGGGTCCTCTGCGCAGCGTCCAGTATCGGTGCAGAGCTGGTCAATGTAGGTCATTGCTGGACGGCCCACACTGGCATGCCCATGTGCATGTTTTCCCAGGAGAACGTCACTTATGAGTTCACCCTTGCTTTTCTAACAGTGCCCAGCATGTCTCGTTCGTCTCACTCGGATGATTTCTGTGATGGGGGCAAGTAGCCGTACAGCTGCTTTCTTGTAGAGGTGTTATTTCCACGATTAGTTTAATATCGCACGCAGTATTCTTGTGCCGCGCCCACCTAGCTTATTATCTAGGTGCTTCGTCAGGGTCCAAGTAGTGCAGCCATACAGTAGCACTGATACAAATACGGCTTGGAAGAATGGTGGCTTTAACTTGTCATTGAGATCGGAAGACTATCCAACATATATATTTTGTGAATGTAATTGATTTTCTAATATTGAATTGACCAATAAGACCATATTTCTATTGTTATTTCTTTGTAGAAGCGATTTCCTGGCTAAAGTTCCGTAAATAGTTGATTTGGTTTGTTGGATTTTACGGCATGTCAACCTTTGGGTTATTTTATGCCGAATACATTTTTGTCTTATTCATTCTTGTGGGGTATTCACATTTTTTAAAAACTTTTTTAAACAATTTTTAAAAACTATTTTTTTTATCTATTCAAACCATAAATGGGACCTTAACAGGTACTACCTCTCCGGGTCATAGTGAACCTGGGAGTAATGGCAATGAAGAGGTACCCTGCATTCCCCAGAGCTCCACAACCGGAACCTCACCATTAGATGCAGCTGAAAGGAATACTTGAGTAACAACTCATAGATAGATAAATAGATGAATGAGATAAAGGGAGACAATGACTATATGCGAGGGAGAGTCAGAAATTATCCGCACTTTCACCATAAAATACCTTTATTATTGTCATACTGCGTTCTGTGCATGCGTGCTTATAGTTGGCATTGTTGTGCTCACGTGATCGATGTTTGAGCTTAATAGCGCCATTTTGCTTGCTGTATTTACAGCGTAAACATGGCCGCTCCACTAGCAGTATGCCCCAAGGAAGTGACTCGATATCTCTGGTTGGGAGGAGTATCAGGGGCTGAAATTCACCAGAAGCTTTTGGCGCAATACGAGGACAGTGCACTACTGCGTAGAAGTGTGTATAAGTGGATAGAGAAGTTTAAAAATGGTCAGACGGACAAGCATGACGCACGAAGCGGGAACAGGACGCCCGTCAACCTCCACCACTGATAAAAAGATTCAGCGAGCCTGAGAGATGGTGGTGGCGAAGCGGCGCATTATCATCGATGAGATAGATTGTTTTCTGTAGATTAGTCATGGTTCTGCATATCAAATCATCCACGATGAGTTAGGCTTCCATAAAACAAGAGTGCGGTTAATTTTTGAATCTCCTTCGTATCTTGTGAATGTAGTGGATTTTCTAATATTAAATTGACCAATAAGACAAAGGCACATTTCTATTGTTCTTTTCTTGTAGACGCCATTTGGTGGTTCAAGTTCCATGAATAGTTGAGTAACAATTCATAGGTAGATAAATGGATTGATAAGATGAAGGGAGACAATGACTACATATATTTTGTGAATGAAGTCGATTTTTATAATACTAGTCCACTGATCACTCTAGAATTCAATCTGTATTATTATACAGGCTACCGACACCGTGGTGATAATACAATAGGCACCAATATGAACACGGGAAAGAAAGACAGTAAAAATGATGGTGCCAGGAGGGTAAGAAAGCAAAGTAAATCGACTAAATAGCTGATTGTAGTTAGTGATGACAGGTGCAGCGGAAAAAAAAAGGACCGAGCAGATGTGACGTTCCGCTCTGTTCACTGGGTCAGCCGGTCTGACAGAAAGAAAGTGGGTCAATGAAGTTTTGTGAGGTGGAGAGGGGGGTATATAATAAAGGAGACTGCAGGTAGATACATCACAGAATCGGTCTTTGTTGGTAAATGAAAGAAAGGGGAAAAAAAGGAGAGAAAAAAAAGAAAAAGAAAACAAAAATAAACGAATCAAAACAAAACAACAAAACAAAAACAACAAAAACAAAACATTCCAATTAAAAAGACAGAGATTGTTTATTGAACTGAAAGTAATCCCAAAAATGTAAAATTTATATGAAAGAATATTTTATTCCGACTCGGTTCCTACTAAGTTCACTTTCGGACAAATGCCATTGGTAAAGGCATGGACCCCCTCAACGATCCTTATATAAGTTAAATGTTATCACTACTATTCTTTTACAATGATAGTTTTGGCATTAAATAATCCATGAATGCTATTAAACAAAGAAACCAAACAAAAAACAAAAACAAAAAAACAATCCGACTAGGTTCAAATTTGAACCCTTTTTAAATCTATCTATCTATCTATCGATTGATCGATCTATCTAGGTCTTATCTCTCTCTCTCTCTCTCCTCTCTCTCTATAATATATATATATATATATATATATATATATATATATTAGTGTTTATCTATTTCAGTCATATTTATCTATATATCTATCTATCTTAGTCTTATTTATCTATCTATCTATCTATCTATCTATCTACTTCAGTATTATCTAATTATTTCAATCAATCAATCTATCTATCTATCTATCTATCTATCTATGTATCTTAGTCTTATCTATCTATCTATCTATCTATCTAAGTCTTATCTATCTATATCTCAATCTTATCTCTCTGTCTGTCTCTGTATGTCTCTATCTTATCTATTTCAGTCTTTAATATCTTTCTATCTATCTAAAATTTCTAAAATTCTCATTATGTTTGTATGTATGTATAATATCACTCATAAATAAGTACTCGAAACCAACAAAACTAAACAAAAAACTATATAAGTATAAATGAAAGATCAGTTGAATATTAAAACTACAAAACGTACATAAATTTTAAAGACTACCAGAAATAGCAAATAGCTGGCGTTGGGCGAGATCATAATGATATCCTTAAATATACATTGTCAGACATGAAAAAATATTCTATAGAGCTATGAAATATATTCTTCCTAAGCAAGCACCTTTTTGGGGAGGCATATTGAACTAAGACTTCAGAATCGTACATAGAAAAGAAAGTTTATCAAAATTATTACAAATAAAATATTCAAGCATATATGCACTTACCCAACCCCTCCGCTACGATTGTTGTATACTCTTTTTAGATTCTTTTAATCTCTGCTTCTATCATCTTCATTCTATCTTCCATCGGGTGTCTTGTTCTTCCTATCAGGTTTCTGCTCCTTTATCGGGGATTCTCTTTCGGGCCGGGCGTCTCTTTGTGGGTACCATTTTGTTCTTACGCAAAATTAATATGATTTTTATATATTTTCTGAAGCAGCAATCCCACAAATTAATGTCACGATCTGCCATTCGTCCCATCTATGGATCAAATATACCTGTTTGAAAATTATTAGTATTGGAAAAGAGTGCTTGAAACTGTGTCGAGATTAAAAAAATACGAAAATAAAAATAAAATAAAAATAAAAATAAAATAAAATAAACAACAAACTCCCATGAGGCCTTGACCGAAAGAATCCCTTTGCGCATGTCTGTCAAAAAGGACTGACTTCCTACCCCCAAAAGAATAATTCGAACTGAGGCCAATATTGGGTCTAGTTGGTCCTATTAGCCAGGGAGATTTTCCCTTGCTACAGGCCACTATGACCTGGTCAATAAAGCCTAAGTCATAAAGCCACCTTCTGCCTTTGTTTCTTTCCTTTCTCGTTCCTTTTCGTTCCTTAAGTTCCATTTCAGCTTACCATCCCAGAAGAAACCGCCAGTTTTATTGGGGGCAAGATACCAGTACCAACGAAAATAAATTAGCCCCATAACTGTCTACAAACAAATGATCAATGGTATTAGATAGGAATAGTTACTTGAAACCATATAAATGTACATAAAGTATTTGTATTAGATAAAGAATACTTGAAACCATATAATTGTTCTTAAAGAGTTGCTTGATCACGTGACTCTCTAAGCCAATGAGTGCCCCGCTTCTGTTGGACCTGAGTTAAGACCTGTCAATAAAACTTTTCGTGATTTTCCACTGATTTACCTTTATTTTCAAACTACTCTACACTATTTGCTCAAAATGCAAGGCTATGCTTATCCATCATATAACACGAGCAGGATGCAACACAAGGTCATTCTTAAGCGGGTTTTAACAAGTTTGAATTCAGAGTTTTCCTTCATCTAGACGAATTGTCATATCAAGATTAAAGAATCCAGTCTGTCCAACTATTTACCCATGGCTGGAGGGAGAATCGTTTGATGCATACTTTTCACAAAGGTATTAGCGTATTATGTGAAATGTAAACAGCCTTGTCTAGTATTGCAACTCGGGTAGCCGTATTCATTTCTTACGCCAGGCGCTTCAAATATTCAATAACATGTTCATAACATTTGAACACATGCATTCATATCTTATGAATCAAAATGGAATGGTCCATTACTTATTTAAGATGATGGCGGCGTGACACAAGTAGGTCGGTCCAAACGTATTGATATATATTACTTATGAGGTGCTAAGAATACGCTCCCTGTGTCCCCTGCAGAAGGATAAGACCATCCAAAAAAGATGAGTCCAGGGCATGACACATAATTGCATTTGGAGTTGAGGCTTCAGTTCCAGAGATATGGGGAGTGTGGCGCATCCGTTCATGGCCATTACTCCCAGGTCCACTCGGACTCGGAGTGGTAGTACCTGATAGGGTCACATCTATGGGCCAAATAGATCTGTTTAAAACTTATTTATTTGATAGGAATATTTTATATCATATAAATGTGTGCAAACAACTCTTAAAACTACACAAAAAATGCAAGTCCCTAACCTCCTGTCATAAAATATCCCATACGGGTTGACGTAATGTTAAAATCAATCAATCAGTCAATGATATTATTAAAAATAAAAGGACCTAGAATAGCTTTTATTGAAATTTAGAATACGTATTTGTATATTTAAGTAATTTAATTTATACGCACACACACACACACACACACACACACACATATATATATATATATATGCATATGTATATATATGTATATATGTATATATATATGTATGTATATATACAGACACACACACACACATATATATACATATATAAGGTGACTCAAAAAAAGTATCGAGATTTTTTGTACTTTTCGACACATCTTGTATTCTGAAAAAATTAATGTTCCATTCATTGTTCATTTCTATCTTGGTAAATACTGCTTCAATCTCGATACTTTTATGACACACCTTATATATATATATATATATATATATATATATATATGTTTAACTGTTAAGTAACTATATAATTGAAAAAAAAAAAGCAAAAGCTGCAGATCACTCAATTTTAGTATTCCGGTGTCGATTGCGTTTTATACAACGATAACCGTTGCACAACAGACGTAAAGGGGTATTTCAGTTCGTGTTTGAATGTCGTTCTATCTAGAGAACTTTAAGTTGGAATTGGTACAATGGTGTGTGCGTGCGTTTGCTTGCGTATGCGATTGTGGTATAATATGTGTGTGTGAAAAAGAAATCCCTTGTTTCCGTGAATTTCAACAGGAACACAGTGCACGAACTCGGAGAACATGTCAGTTATTTCTCCCCCGACCCTCAAGAAGAGTTCAGTTATGAGCGAGCGAATACTTGGCAAGATGGTAAAAAAAAAGTCTTAGTGATCAACTCTCCCTTTCTTCCGAGAGAAGAAATTCCTTTTCGAATATTTTGCAGGCGCGCGTGCGCACGCTCGTACGGACGCACGCGCGTGCACACGCATGCGCACATAATAATGATATTTATATTCATAAATTGGTCAGTCGGTATGACGTATATTTCATGAGAAAAGGGCAATAGATAAAAATACAGTTGACCTTTCTGATATATCATTTCATTTGCCAATTTGTGTATTTCTAATCAGTGTTCGAAACCAGGCAAATACCAGGATTTCGAACGCTGATTTTCACGGCAAACAGATGTTATTCTTATTCTCCTTATATTCATCTTCTTTGGAGACGCATGGTGTAATGGTTAGAGGCGTAGTAAATAGAATCATCGACCCGAGTTCAAATCCTGGGCGAGGTTGTTTGCATTTCACATAGCGTTAATACCTTTGGGAAAGGTATGCATCCAACTATTCTCCCTTCAACTATAGCTAACTTGTAAACAGGTTGCATTCCTTAACCGTGGCTAGGTAACCAGTCTAAGAGAAGGAAAACTATGAATTCAAACCTGTTAAACGCCGCTTAAAAAATTGACCTTGTGTAGCATCCTGCTCGAGCGGATGGGTTGGTGAATATAAGTTGAAGGTGCGTGGTGTAATGCTTAGTGTCGTAGGAAATGGACTCGTCGACCCGAGTCCATTTCCTGGATGTGGCTGTTTGCATTTCACATAGCGCTCATACACTTGGAAATATATAATATATCATAACTTCTATCTTCTATGCTGGCCGGATTCCTCTAGTCTTCTTCTTGGTTTGACTGGGGTTGGCATAGGTTTATCTTGGGTCTGTTTTAATCTCTGTGTCCACTTCTGTTGGTTCTTATTTCAATGAACACGAAGACTTACCTTAATGTTCGATGTCTTTATTTTCCCAAGTTCCCAACTGTTTTTATGGCATTGTTTTGTGCTGCAATTATGTGTGACTCAGTTTCTCTCTTGAGGTTTCCCTTTTTAACCATGTCCAGGTCTTTTCATGTGTCATCTCTCCAAATTGTCCCTTGAAGTATCCATATAATTGTTTTACTTCGTATTTCTATTTTATTATTGTTATTATCATTATTATCATTATTATTGAAAAATCCAGCATGGGCATCCAGATTCGCATTTTTAAGACGCACTTTAAGAACTGCGACTACCGGGTACTGCAGCTAGTCTATACATATATAAAGGACAGTTGGTGTGTATGTATGTATGTATGTATGTATGTGTGTCCGGAGGAAAGTACGAAAATAAAATTTAATAATATATATATATATAAAAGTCGACGGGGCGGCCTAAAGTCAGTATCAGCCAGTCAGTGAGGGAGTCTATCCCTTTTCAATAGCGCTAGACCAACGAGATTGTTTTTAGCATCTGAGGTGGAGCGCCACACCTACATCAGCTCCTTACTTTACCGCACAGATCCATGTGCTACTCATACGCTGAGTTGGCGGGGGCCGGTATCGAACTAGGAACCTTGTGGTTTCTAGCCGAACGCTCTACCGACTGAGCTAACCCGGCCCATATATATATATATATTCATTATCACCAGAGCTTGCTTTTAGTGCAAAAAATAATGAAGATTTAATTCATATCTGAGAAGATATCTAAAAATTAGGATTTGAATTGTAAGAGAAGGGAAAGTCATTGGTTGCGGTCGTGATTAAAACATAAATCAATTATGTAAGACCAAAACAATCAATGGAGCTGCAAGACTAACTTTTTATTATCCCCCTCTACCCAAGGAATGCCGGGTAGCCGCTTCTAGTACACATATAAAGGACAGTTGGTATGTATGTATGTCCGGAGGAAAAAACGAAAAAAAAAAATATTGACAATGTAAATGTATATATACACATTCACTATCATCAGAGACTGCTTTCTGTGTAAAAATAATGAAGATTTAATTTATATCTGGGAAGATATCTAAAAATTCTTATTTGAAAAGTAAAAAAAGGGAAGTCATTGGTTGCGTTTGTGATTAAAAAATAAATAAATTATGAAAAACCAAAACAATCAATGAATCTGCGAGACTAACTTTTTATTATTCCCTTCTCTACCCAGGCGACGACGGGTAGCCACTTCTAGTAAGTAAATAAAAGGAAGTTAATTCCTTCTTGGTTCGGTCAGAAACATTTCAGCAACCATCTTTGCATAAATCTTTCGTTTTGGCTATCAGCCCGGTTAAATGTTACTTCACAATATCCGGAGCCAAAAATATATTCAATTTTCATATTTCATATCAGTAAAATTATCCAGATTTCATATTGAATTTAAAAAAAAGACTATTTAAAAAAAAAATAACCAACTAAAAACAAAAACAGCTCCTTACTTTTAGCTCAAGTAACATCGATAAATATAGACGGACGGTAAAGGTTTGTTTAGTAGATCAAATGTCTTTCCTCCAAATGCGAATACACTAAACACTTTTTGAATCCTAAATTAATGAATAAACAAATCCTCTATTTCTGTATATATGATTTGTAAGTGAATAGTTTGTTGGTAAATATTTTTGTTTGCTTTTATAAACTGATAGAAACGATTTTCATTGACTCAACTAGCAAATATATGCACCCCCCCCCCCGGGTGCAAGTATTTAAGTTTTAATGTAATAAAATATTGTATTAAATTAGAAAGGCTAATGAAACTAAATAAGAATACAGATAAAAAGATTTGAAACCGAGGGAGTATAATAAAAGATTTGAAACAGAGGGAGTATAATAAAAAATGGAACAACTGAAACTTACTCTTCCATCACTCTCGTCTTTCATTGTTATTTTTTCTAATTTAAGTATTTAGTTATAAGAGGAAGTAAAGAATAAAATGACAGTTATTTTATCTTGTTAATTGATTTCATTTAAGATTCATTGAAGAGATTTTTGCTTATATTCATTAAAATAAAACCAAACAGTTA
The DNA here is from genome assembly GCA_023376005.1 of Doryteuthis pealeii. Lineage (NCBI taxonomy): Eukaryota > Metazoa > Mollusca > Cephalopoda > Myopsida > Loliginidae > Doryteuthis > Doryteuthis pealeii. The sequence continues at coordinate 110,867,708 of CM042145.1, forward strand.
GAAATCAATAATACTAAGCACATATTTATTAAATTCGATTTTTTAATATTAATATGCAAATTAGCCTTCCCGTTCACACTGTAAACCGCTATTTTGTTGTATATATAAATATAATTGCATGTTGTCAGTATGTAGACATAGTTAACAGTATTAATAATGTAAGACAATTTTATTAATAATTGAGGTTTAGATAAAAATAAAATCGTGGAGAATGTGATGTCAATAACTAAGAGAATTGTGACTTGAGTAGGAATATAGTTTCGGTTACAGACAGAAAAACACACAATCTCCATTATAATAAGATATGTATCAATCTATTGGTAGAAATTATTTTGTCAGATTTTTCATTAACTTCATATGTATCAACAAATTGGTAGAAATAATTTTCATTAACTTCATATGTATTAATAAATTAGAACAAACAATGTGTGCTAATAAACTGGTGGTTGACCCTCAGCCACCGACTTCTAGCACCTATACGATAAAAAAGGTGTTGGGTGTTTGCCATGTATGGGCCATATATATGTAGATCTGTTTAAAAATTATTCGTATTCGATAGGAATACTTGATATCATATAACCATGTGCATTCTGCACCTCATCGTGTAATGGTTTACAAGCTAGATTCGGAAACTATTGCTAGTGAGTTCGATTCTCACTGGGCGCCACATACTTCTGATCTTGTGTCACATCTCAGCTCAGCTTAGTGAATAACTATAATCATGTTTAAAAAAAACTCTTAAGAAACTACACAAAAAAATGTAAATATAAACGTACAATGTACTCAGTTACTTAACCTGTAGACATAAAATAACCCCAGACGGGTTGACATGACGTTAAAATCAATCATTCGTTTTTTGTTGTTTTTTTTTTAGATTTTTAAACTTTATTTTTCTATTATGCCATTATGTTTGTAAATAGCACAGGTGGAAATTAAAAAATAAATATACGGTGTGACACAAACTGGAATTTCTTTTTCGTCTTTTTATCGTAACAGCTGCTTTATTTATTACGTCAGAAAATCTTTTTGGTCTTAGAAACTTAAATCATAAAAGTTTCATGCTTTCTTTTCTCGCAAACACCCTATTCGCTTCAATGTTTATTTATATACGCTAATTATATTAGGAGTATTACAATCTTGAATTTATTATTATATGAAAGGTTTTGTCACTATTGATTTTCGACTAGTATCTCTTTCACGGACTACTTAGTTTTGTTTATGGATTATATCAGCCTGGTACTTTTTTCTTTTTCTTTGTCTTGCAATACAGGTAAGCGTGTCATAACACAAAGAATGGAGCGAGAGCGGTATGGTTTGTAGGTATTTACCCAACCTGTTCTCCACGGGTAGGTGAAAAGGTCGTATGGGGCATCAAGCAAGGATCAAACTCACAATTCAGTAATAATGGATTTGCGAGATTAACTTACTAACCATTACATCACAGTGTGACGCCCCTAGCGGTATGGGTTGTATGAAAGTATGAAAATAACGGAATATCGAAATAGGGCGGTTCAAGGAGCTACTTGTTCAGCATACACGTGTTTCAGCTAATCTATTGCAATCGTATATATATATATATATATATATATATATATACTAATGATGAAATATTTTATGGTTTACTGCATGGCGTCTACAAGAAACCCCTTCGATTTAGCTGCCATGGGATCTACAATAGAAGCTATGGTATAATGGTTAGTGTCGTAGAAATGGACACGGCGACCCGAGTTCAAATCCTGGACGAGGCTGTTTACATTTCGCTTGGGAAAGGTATGTATCGAACTATTCTCCCGACAGCTATGGGTAAAATAGTAGGAAAGACTGGGCTCCTAAATCTTGGTATAACAACCGGTATAAGAGAAGGAAAATGCTGAATTCTAACCAGTTAAACCCCGCTTAAGAAATTGACCCTCTGTCGCATCCTGCTCGTGTTGAGGGGTTGCGTAAATACATACGTGTTCTCCAACAGACCGAGAAATAATTGTTATGGTAACGCATGACTGGAGACAAAGAGAAGTTGATAAAAGGTAATAGATGAGACAAACAACAAGGGTTCAAAAACAAGAATGGTGTATTCATGAATGCAACATTAATAGAAAGGAAATATGTACAATGGGAAAATTCATTTGACAAAGAGTTCGGCTTGTGTTTTTATATGTAGTACTTGTAATCAGGATAGGAAAAGGTGTTTTGCTCTCGTGGCTTCGGCTTCACGTGTGGTAGCCTGGGACTGGACGAGTTGGAGTGGGCGGCGTATTTCTTCTAGCTGCGTGAGTTGAGCGGGCGAGTGTTCTGTTGTGTTTTTTAGGGTAGTACTTATAGTCAATATGAAGTGGTGACATAGTTTAGTAGCGATAGCAACTTTTTGGGGAGTTTGTGGGTAAATTGGATGTCGCCATTACTCCTTGTCCGAGGTTGCGACGGTTCTTCTTTGTTCTTAGTCCAGGTTAAAGGTGATCTATTATGATAGGTCGATATACGGATAACGATGTGACGTCTCTTGCGCTGCACACGGTCACTTGGGAAGAAACGATATGACCTTGTGTGTGATGGGGTTGAACCGTTACTCGCTGCATGTTAAAATGTCTTTCATGCATAAAAACGTGATGATTAATTCATCGATCGATTTTAACGGCATGTCAACACATCTTGAGTTATTTTATGATATAAAGTTAGGGAATTGCGTTCATTATACAGTTATTTTTACATTTTGTGTAGATGTTTTTGAAAAGTTCTTGTACACAATTGTGTTAAACTGTAAAAAAATAATTTAATTTTAAAAGAAAAAAATAATATAAAAATATTATTTCAAAATAGTAGCATATTATATGCTGTGGATTGAATGAAAAAATCACGGTTGGCTAGATTTGGTCCCTGGTCAGTAATTTACTGACCCCCTGACTTCTAATAGTATTTTTGCCCACGTTCCCATAAAATCCTTTGTCCAAGTTGTTCTTTCTTTAAATAGGAATCGTACAAATAAAAGAATTTCATTTGCCTCTAAAGGATGTCACTGTTTGCGAATGTTTCATGAAACGTGTCCCACGTATTTTTTCCTCGGCTGTTTTCTTTGACGGAAAATTCGTTATTAAACTCTGGAAAGAGAAAGAAAATCCTTACGTGGTTGATGTTGATTCTCATTTTAGGAATGACGAGGACAAAATATGGTGTAATAATTCTTATATTTCTTTAGTGTCTAAATTTATCTAATTGTAGGTATTTATCATGTAATAATTCAATAGTATTATAATGCGACAATGTATGTATTAGGTAATAATTGAATATCATAATCATGTATTCATCATGTAATAATTTAATAGTATAATAATTTTACAATGTATTTATTATGTAATAATTCGATAGTATAATGATTCGACAATGTATTTATTAGGTAATTATTCAATAGTATAATAATTTGACAATATATTTATTATGTAATAATTCGATAGTACAATAATTGTACAATGTATTTGTTATATAATAATTCTACAGTAAGGGGCTCCACCTCTTTTCCTGTGTTAAAAGCTCTGACCACTTTCTCCACCACACCAGTCTCAACGAAACTATGAGGAAGGCCATAAATCGATGGTCAGTAAGTCGGCTTCGATTCATGGCCTTCCTATATATATATATATATATATATATATATATATATATATATATATATATATATATTGATAAGAAACAAATACTACTCTCGGATTCCAGGAGCAGCACTCTGATCCAAGGCAAAAGTACCAATTCATACAAAAAAAATCCCGTAATTTTTTTACGGGCATTATGCTAGTGAATAAACGAAAGCAAAATCATCTATATACTTGCACAATATTTTTCGGCATGATCACCTTTATTTTAGGGTGATCTTGAGTGTTTAAATACTCAACTGATTTTGAATAACACAAAACAATTTTAAAGATTTAATTTGATAGTTTTAAAAATTATGGGTTTTTTTTGGGGTTTTTTTACAAATAAAAACAAAAAACAAACGAAAAACAAAACAGCAAAAAACCAAAAAAACAAACAGCAACAACAAAAAGCAAATAAATAACAAAGAAAGCATGCATCAGATGTCCCATAATGCATCGTACTCACTTGATTGCTTCTGTAATTGTTGTTATAAGCAAACGACAGTCTGCGTTCGGCGTGTAATGGCGGTATTTTGCCTGCACATCCAAGCGTTTCATATCCCTCATCTTGAGATACAGCAAAATGTCTGGCTAGAAGTCCCGCCCGCTTGTCAACGACCAATGTCCCCCGCTGGGTTATGTCTGCAGCACAGTGGGAAATGGGGACGAACATTTGGCTGAAATTTTTATCGCGATTGGACAGTTCTAAACGATAGCGTTGCAGTTCTTTTTTCAAAAGATCCATTTCCGAATCTTTAGTGTTGTTACTGGAATCCTAACGAGTAAGGAACAAAAATAAATAAATAAAATAAAATAAAATAAAATAAAACAAAATAGAACAAAAAACCGATTAACTTATATAGTATGGCAAGAAAAAAATATCCTAGGGGTAGGGTTTGACACAAGGTCACAAAAATGGGGCATCCCAACGAGGTCTGAACTCTCTATTCAGTAGTCACGGAATAGATTGTTAACAAATTCATAACGACTAGGCACCTTATTGTATAACAAGAATAAATGCAGATATTTTATAGTTTTATGTGCATGGATAAAATTGGAACAGCCTTAAATTTTCTGAAGCATTAATTATATTTTTTAAATAAATTTTTGTAAAGGATTTTACACGTATAAGGAAGTACCGTAGATGAATAGTAAAAAGTTATGATTGTTTATTTAGTATTATCCTAGCGTCACCTTTGCTTTTGTATGATAGTAACATTGACTTTATTATAACTGGATATTAAAATAACGTTAGTTTTAATTTGCTTTTAACATTGCGTTTGTTTTAGAGTAATCATTTGTTCTAACTTGAGCTTAACGTTGACTAATTTTTAGCTAGATCTTAATATTACCCATGTTCTAGATAGATCTTAGTATTATCATTGTTTTAGCTTGATCTTAACTCTGCCTTTTTTCTAACTTAATCTTATTATATTTGTTCTAGTTTGATCTTAACGTTATCGTTATTCTCTCGTGATTATGACATTGCCTATGCTTGATCTTAACTTTGCCTTTATTATCTCTATATCATTACATTGCAACTGTTATAATGTGGTCATAAAATTATCTATGTTCCTGATTGATCTTAACATGAACTTTGTATCAGCTTGATCTTAACGTTGTCTTTATTATCTCGTGATCATTACTTTGTAGAATGCAGTAAATCATGAGGATCAAAGCGTTCTTACTCACCGACTTCTCTTCTGGCTTGGTTGAATTGCAAGAAGCCAGAAGTTCGGCAATCCGATTTCCAGCCGTCTTCTGGTAATCTTTCAGTTCTTTTTCTAGACTTTTCTGTCTTTCGTGCATCGCATCTCTATTTCTATGAGCGCTCTTCACTTCTAGTCGTATCCTGTACAATTCCTGCTCAACACTCCGCGCACGTTTTTGGGCATTTTTTACGGCTCGATCGGCGTTTCTCTGCATATCCAACAACGTCATTTCGAGCCGGGTCATTTTCTGACCCATCCGTTCAAGATCCTCGTTCCGTTTGTTCAATAACTGTTCTTTCTCCTTCAATTCGCTTTCCAAATTTGCTTTGAGACGTTGCAAGTCGCTCTGGTCGTTGATCAGCAGGTCTCTCATATTTTGACACTCTTCTTTAACATCTGCCAATTCATCAGCCTGTCGTCTCTCCTTTTCCGCCAGATGATCGTACTGCTCCGTCAGTTGCTTCAGTTGGTGTCGAGCGTGTCCGAGTTCGGCGACGCTCTCTTCAGCTTTTTTCTTGTGCTCGGCATTTGTGTTTGCGTTTGATATTACATATTGTTGTGCCTCGTCAATGACCCTCGAAATTTCCTCTTCGTAGGCCTCGATCAAATAATCGATCTCAATCTGTTTTTCGTGGTTGCTCGTGAAGAGCAAGTGAATAACTTGGGCCAATTCTGCTACTTTTTTACACAGCTTTGTCTTTGTTAGGCCATCATCGGGTCCCTTTTGGCGACCTGGCCTTGTGTCTTCTACGCTCATCCTGTTCTTATTTCAGCACATAAAGACCTAAAATATAAATGTAGATCGTTGATATATTAAACAAATCACTCATATGCCTTTCAAGACAGATTTCAAAAACTAAGTATTAACCAATTGGAGTTTGTTCAGAAGCAAAAAAGATCGAGCATGGGCTTATTGGATCGTTATACGCCACCCCACGAAGCACCCAACGAACACGCCCATTCTTCAAGGGATACACTTATTTATTACATTATCTATTATATAAATCATGTAATATTTCAATGCTCCCATAGTCAATTATATAGAGATTTTTGATGGTTTTGATCTAATTGAAACTTTTAAAATAATAAATGGAATTTCTAATTATGGTAAACGTTTTTTTAAACATTTCTTCTCCACCTGGAAATTTACTGACTCGGCAGTTTTCAGCAAAACTAAGTTTATTTACCAATTGGATTTTTTTTTTGCTAATAGAGTAATATATTCTAGGAACAAATTACCTAATTATATCAAAAACAGAAATAGGATAAACAAATTTTATGATTAGTTTGGATGATTTAAGAAAAAAATAGTAAGAAAAAGAATTTAAGAATTTTTGGGAACTATCGGATGAATTACTTAAGAGAATTTCCTTTGTATATAAAAATTGTATTAATAGTGTATATGATCTGTGCAAAGATTCTTTTCCTTTTGTTTGTTTGTTTGTTTGGTTTTGTTTTACGGCATATCAATCTCAGTGGTTTTGAAATAAATCAATTCTTAATGGATAATACAATTTTTTTATAAATACATTTTTCTATTTAACCCATAGATGGGACCCTAACAGGTACTACCACTCCGGGTCAGAGTGGACCAGGGAGCAATGGTGATGAATGGGGTGCTCCACATTCCCCAAACTCCAAAACTGGAACCTCACCATCTGATAGAGTTTAACGTCATTCCCAGGACATGTAGACCCGCAGCCACCGCCTTATAGCACCCATATGATAAAAAGGGATTGGGGCTTGCCATAAGGGCAATCTTTTCCTTTTCTTTTTCTTATTAAAGGTTGATGTAAGAAGATAACAATGATTTTAAAAAATAAAATTGAATTGGATGATTTCAGAAATAATGGTAAGAAATACTTTAAAATGCCTTTTTTAGGAACTTCGGCCCTTGTCCCCGGTTTTCCATCGTAGTAGTTAGTGGTAGTGGTTAAGACCCTAAACTAAATACATATGATCATCATCATCTTCAACGATGACCGTGATAAATAGAGCTGGTTTAGCTCAGCGCATGAGTAGCTCAGCTTGGGTAAAAAAAATGGCAAGCTGATGGTAGGTGTGTCGCTACACCCCAGACGTAAAAACAATCTCTCTGGTCTAGCACTAGTAAAAATTAGATAGACTTTTAGATAAGCTGATACCGACAATAGGCCACTACCGACTATACTTATAGATATTGTATTAATATTGTATAATCACTGTACAAAGATTCTCATTTTTTCTTCTTTTTTTAAGGTTTGTGTGAGAATCCAGTAAAAAGGAGGAGACGCCCTGTCTCTCAGACTCCAGGGAAATACCATCAGCTAATGCTGTTGTGAAAAACTAAGAAATAATAATAATAATAATAATAATAATAATAATAATAATAAATATGCCTGTGTGTATGAAGAGTAAAATCACCTAAAACAAACTTTTTATGACTTGATATTGAAACTCCAATTTTGAAACGCTTTGCCGGGAAATTTATCGTGCTTAGCGGGGTATTAGTTCGAAGCTAAGACCCGCATTCCTAAAATACATTAGTGTATCCAAAGAGGGTAATTCAACACAGAATATTCGGTAGGGAAGACAAGTCAATTTATGCAGGTTAACAACATTTAATAAGAACAACAATGCAGGGATAACAATGGTCCAGTCCCAAACCATAAAAAGGACACAAGGATGTTCATAGGAAGACGAAGAAGTGTAAAATAAAAAGAGATTGAAATCACTCACAGATTTTTCCTTAGTATGGGAGCTCTGGGAATAAGGAGGGCACCCATCTGCTTAGTCGCATGAGGATGAAAATACTCAGCGTCTGTTTCATTCCATGTTGACCCGATGAAAGAGATAGATCTTAGGGCTTATATTGTCGCGTAACAAAATGGACACGTGACATTGTAAGCCCCGCTTCCAATATAAAAATGGAAGCAATTCTATTTTGTGTCCTAACACTTGATAGCACATTCCAACAACACTAAAATATCAAAGCCAATTCCGGATCCCAACGGAACTAAGATATTTTAACCACATATCCGTAGACAGGAGAGTCCCGGCTTAAAAAAAAAACGACTTTGTATCAAACGCACCCTGATGACGGGACATAGAATACGCTGACTGTATCCCCAACTGAGGGATAAGACCCTCTCCAAAAAAAAGGTGCGTCCTGTGTATGACACAAATCTGATGTTGAGGCTCCAGATCAGAAGATATGGGGAGTGTGGAGTACCCCTTCATTGCTATTACTTTTAGGTCCACTCTGATCTTGAGTGGTAGTACTAGAGTCCCACCTATGGATCACATAGATCTGATTAAAAATTATTTGTGTACAAAAAAGAAACTCTTAAGAAAGAAATACACAAAAATGTAAATATGAACGTAGAATGAACCCAATTCCCTAACTTCTGGGAATAAAATAACTCTAAACGTGTTGACATGCCATTAAAATCAATCAATCAACAGATCATTAACAAAATTTGATAATTTTTTTAAACACATTTTTGTTAACTCATTTTCTTTTATTTAACTCAGGGACTATCACTCCGGGACAGGGTGGACCAAGGAGTAATGACAACAAAGAGGTAGGTTTTTCTAGTTTGGTTGGTTGGATTTTACGGCATGTCAACCCTTGGGTCATGTCATACCGAAAACGTTTTTATCTTATTTATTCTTTATTCTTGTTGGGTATTAAACTTTTTAAAACTCATTTTCAAGCACATTTTAAAACTCATTTTTGATATATTTAACCCATAATTGGACCCTAATAGGTACTACCACTCCAGGTCAAAGTGGACCTGGGAGTAATGACAATGACAGAGAACTTAACACTCCCCCAGAGCTCCAGAATTGGAAGTTCACCATTAGATGCAGTTTGACGTCAAACCTAGGACACTATGACCCTCGGCTACTGCCTTCTAGCATGTATAGGATAATAAGGGTTGAGGTATACCATAAGACAATAGGGCTGGAAACAATCATATAGGTACTAGGACTTGACATAACCAGCCGATTGATCGAAGGGGGCCTCTCTGACTGCCCGTCTAGCCTAAGTAAGGACCAAGTGGAGTGGAGTGTCATGGACAGCTTATAGCCACCAGGATCCCATTCTTAAGCATCACGGATCAATGTTACTATCATACAAAAACGAAGCACCTACGGCCATCAGGTAGCCTCATTGGGGAGGTCTTACCCCTCTACAGAGATGCAGCCATCGTATTCTACAGCCACAGCCGACAGGGTGGAATACATTTAGTCACATTCAATCATGTTTGCAACTAAAAACCAAAACATTTAATTACATTCAATCGTGTAAAGTTCATGAATAATTCTGCTCGTTAATTCACGGATCAAATTATAATTCAGTGGTTCTTCTATTCCTCTTTTTTATGTTAACATTGACATGTTATTTATGAAGCTTAGCTTAACCCGGCACTTGGATAGGAGGAAGAATGTGTTGCTTCAATCTTATATATACGAAGAACCTCCCTGTCTTTAAAAAGTATACAAAGTACAAGGTTTTTTCTAAGAAAAGTTCGAGGCACGTGGTTAATTGTTAGAGTTGTAGGAAATGGACTGGTCGACCCGAGTTCAAATCCTGGACGAAGCTACAGTTCACATAGTGCTGATACCTTGGGAAAGATATGAATATAACTACTCTCCCTAAGCTACGGGTAAATAGTAGGGCAGAGTGGGCTCTTAAACTTGGTTAAGCAACCAGTCTAGGAGAAGGAAAACTCTGAATTCAAATCTGTTAAACTCCGCTTGGATGGTCACTACTAGAATAGGTTCAGTCTTAATTAGTGAATTATTTCACTAATTTTTTTCTAATTTTTTTAATCCGGGAAGGACTTCTTGCGTAGTGTAATGGTTATCAAGCTCGACTAGAAAATCATGACTAGTAAGTTCGATTGGTTGTCTGGTTATTTTGTTTTACATCATATCAACCATTTTGGGTCATTCAATGCCGAATCAAGTCATTTTGATATATGCTAACTTATATGGTTACTGTATGGCGAATTAGTAGAAGGCACCCGACCGGCAGGGAGACCAGGCCTACGCTTTAAAGATGTCTGCAAGAAGGACATGAAGACATGCCACATCAACAATAACACATGGGAGGTTGGTGCAGAAAACCGAGCGGCTTGGCGCCTCCTTGTCAGACAAGGGACGAAAAGGAGCGAAGAAGAGAGGAAAGAAGCCACCACAGAAAAGAGAGCCAAAAGGAAGGAGAGACAACAGACTCTAACAGGCATCACTGTTCGTTTGCAGTCACTGCAACAGAGATTACCATTAAAAAATTGGCCTGTTCAGCCACTCGCGCAGATGCAGTTTAAAAAATAGACACTAGGCTATCGTCTTTAACAAACGGAAGGATGCCAACATTTACAGTACCTACTGTTACTTAAATGGTCACCTATCTAAGTATTGAGCTGGCTCATCGCTGTTTAACTTCAGTGATCTAGTGGGAACCGGTGCTTTCGATGTGACTTTACTGTAAATTAGTGAGTTCGAGTCTCACTGGTTGTTCCATACCCCTGGCCTTGTGTCAGAATTAAGCAAAGCTTAGTAAATAACTACTAAGTCTTTTTCTGGGATTGAACACTGATCATTGAAGTTAGCAACAATTATGCTACCACGTCAGGCACGAAGTTGGCCTTTACCTATAAACCAGAGTTCACTAAACATTTTGTGTCCTGGGTATGACGTTAAATTGCATCTAATCGTGAAGTTCCATATCTGGAGCACTGGTAGTGTGCAGCACCCCTTCATCGCCATTACACCCAGGTCCACTCTGAACGGAGTGGTAATACATGTCAGGATCCCATCTATGGGTCAAATAGAAAAAAAATGAGTTTAAAAAATGTGTTAAAAAATTGAGTTAAAAAAAGAATTTTCAGTACCCCTCAGGAATGAATAAAACAAAATATCTTTGGCATAAAATAACCCAATATGGGTTGACATATCTCAAAATCCAACCAAATAACCAAAATTTTTCGACCATCGACTTTTCATAGAATCTTTGATCCCTCGTCCAGGTATGTATAAATAAATAAATAAATAAATAAATATGTTGACGCGCAGTTTTCAGTGAGTTGATTGGTTGTTTTGTTTAACGGCATATGAACCCTTTTCGGGATATTTAATGCCGAATCAAGTCATTTTGATAACAGGTTGCTTACAGTTCCTGCTGTTGCTTAAATGGTAATTTTCAGTGAGGTAAAATACATACCATTGACCTTCTTCAATGCATGTATGAATAATGAATAAACAATGGATGGTGTGTCCTGAGTATGACACTAAACTGTATCTGATGGTAAGGCTCCAGTTTTGGATATCTGGGGAGAATGGAGCATCCCTTCAGTGCCATTACTCCCAGGTCCACTATAATCTCAAGTGGTAGTACATGTTAGAATCCCATCTATGGTTCAAATAGATCTGTTTGCAAGTTATACGTAGACGATAGGATCGTATGCAAAATAAAATCCTTAGAAATAACTAGACAAATATGTAAATATGAACGTACAATGAACGCGATTCCCTAACTTCTAGTTACTTAAGCAACAGCAGTCCTTTGTTTATCAACGATGACTTGATTTGGCATTAGATGACTCTAAAAGGGTTGATATGCCGCTAAACAAAGCAACCAACCGGCAATCAACTAACTTCTGGGTATAAATACCCCAGACGGATTCACATGCCGTTAAGATCAACCTTTGTGGTGCCCAGGCATTTTCTTGACTACCGGGGGGTAGATGTCGATCAATCCAGTGACCCCTGATATGAGCTTATATATGCACACGAATATAAAGGGAATATTAATCAACAAACCAACCAAACCGCTAAGAAGAGTTGAAGGGTATACGTGCCTGTACAGGTGCACAATGCTAGGCTTTCTACTCTATTCACACACACACACACACAGAGAGAGAGAGAGAGAGAGAGAGAGAGAGAGAGAGAGAGAGAGAGAGAGAGAGAAGCACACACACACACATATATATATGGAGAGAGGGGGGTTCATGAGTGCGTTCAGAAACACATACTGATGCACACAAGAGCTTGTACTGATACAAAACACGCGCACTTGCACAGACACAGACAGAGAAGAAAACGTCACGTGTCAACCCCCCACCCCCACACAAAAAAAAAAAAAACATACTAATACAAGAGACGCACATAAAATTAGATTTCAATTCATTCAAATGAGATCAGATATCGAAACTTTGTTTGATATTTATCACTTTAATTTATATCTCCCTTGGATTGGTGGTTTCTGTTTACATCTGATCGGCAATAGAGAAACTGGATTCGAAAAAATGAAAAAAAAAACAACAAAAAAAAAATAAATAAAATAAACAAAAACAAACAAAAAACAAATAAGCAAGCACAGACGTGCACAAAATAAATATTTATATACTGTGATTATAATTGCTTTCGCAAAAGTTTAGATCGTTAATTTAAGAAAGAAGGTCTCATTTCGAAAACGTTTTTTCTCATATTCAATTGGAAAAATAGTTGGTAGAGTCCTTCCCCTGCCCCACAAATATTACATCGATGAAAATGCTTCGATCCTTTTTTAAAACAAGATCTTTTACGAACAAAAAGAACATCATTATTTAAAAAAAAAAATACCGCAATTATTTGTGTATAAGGTACTCTATTTTTTCAGGTCCAAAGTTAGGGGTGCGTATTATACATGAGAACTATGTAATTAACTTTTTCTGGGCATCTCTCTCTCTCTCTCTCTCTCTCTCTCTCTCTCTCTCTCTCTCTCTCTCTCTCTCTCTCACACACACACACACACACACACACACACATATATATATATCTTTAAACACTTACCCCAAAGGGATTTAACATCAAACTAAATGGCAGTGTTTTGAAATAGGATTGAGAGATTGGGTGCCACATAAACACCTAAAGAAACAAATAAAGAAACCAAGCATTCACGACTAGTTTGAAACACTTCCCTCCAATGTTTAACATAAATGACGAGCTGGTTTGCCAGGTGTCTAGAAAACAGTTGAAGACACTTAGATACCAGAAAATAATTTTCATTTAACAAATGGATATGCTACGTCACCAGTACATCTTTCTTCGCTTCTCGTATAGCATATCAACTACTTTAAAAACTTTTTTTTTAATTTAAAAAAAAACAACATTTTTTCAACAAAAACTTTTCTTCTGACGATGACCTAAGGTTGAAACTAGTTGCAAGCAATCAAAAAATAAATAGTTTTCTCAGATATGTTGTCTTAGTTGCAGAGTCTGCAAGTTCTATGTCCATCCACTGTAATTTGGATAGACACGCTCCGGTAGTCTATAACTACTTTATAACAAAGGTTTCCGATTTTTTTCTTGTGTCACAACTAAGTTAAACTTATTAAAGAACTAAACACAACCATTGCCTTCATATTCTATATTTTTTTAGTTCTTAGCCTATGAACGTGATTTCTGTCTTCATTAAATGGCCTACTGTAGTTGATGTGCTGCAAACCAAACAAAACCACACCATACCAAAACAAACTAAACCAAACCAAGCCAAACCAGACCGAACCA
>CM042145.1:110886583-110909083 GCA_023376005.1 Doryteuthis pealeii
AATTAAAGTGCAGTAATTCTGAAATGTTGTTACATAGCCTCTTTACTATTATTCTTATAATACTTGTCTTTTATACATCTTTTATCTTTTGTCTTGAGTTGAGTTGAGTTGAGTTCTTCATCTGGGTCTTTTGTCTTTTTGGGTTGGCTTGGGTTGGATTAGTTTGGGTGTTGTCTTGGGTTGTTGAATCTTTGCGTGTCCATTTCTTGTTCTTATTAACAGACACGAAGACTTTATTCTTGACGTCTTTTATTTCCCCAAGATCCATAATCTCACGCGAGGATAATAGCCCTATACGTCTGTTCGCTTTGACGCCTGAGACTAATCTGATTAATTAAATCGTTCTTATGGACTAGGTGGTCACATGATTAAACCAGCCAATGAGAAGACAATTCTCAGATTAATCAGGGATCAAATACTTGTATATCATACCCTTATGAACTCCTGATGAGTTCTTACATGTAACCATTATTTTTTAAGATTGTACACTTAGATTGTAAAATGAATAATCAACCTATTCATTATGTAACAAACTCATATCAATGCCCTGTCTGTGTATGCGTGCGAGAGTACAGGTCTGTGCCAATGCTCAAAACAATCATCATCATCATCATCATCATGTCCCGCTGACAACACAGATTTCCATGACTCTCTCTCTCTCTCTCTCTCTCTCCCGTCCCTACTGGTAATCGGTCCTGGAAAGTGCTCCTCATGACATCATGTATCCACACAGAGCTGATCAATGTAAGTATTTGCTGATCGATCCACTCTGGTGTGTTCATGTGTAGGTGTCCACAGAAGAACATCACTTATGAGTTTATCCTTACTTCTCCAGTAGTGTTCAGCATTTCTAATTCGTCTAACTTGGATGGTTTATGTGATAAGAGGTATGTGGCCAAACAGTTGCTTTTTGTGGGGTGCTGCTTCCAGAATTTGTTCAGCACAGCACGCAGCATCCTTGTATAGTTCCCATCTAGCTTTCTTTCCAATAGTTTCGTTAAAGTCAAAGTGGTGCAGCCATAGAGTAACACTGATACGGCTACAGATTGGAAGAATTCTCGCTTTATCTTATCAGAGAGATCAGATTTCCCTATGATCGCAGTAAACGCATTCCATATTCATACATTGACATCGCTTTCTTTGGATGAGATATTACTACTTAGGTATGTGAACTGGTCTACTAATTCGAGTGGCTTACCATCCAGTGTGGAGATGCTTCCATCTTGTTTAAAACACCTATAAAAACTGTTTTAACAGGCGCAAATTGATCTCTACGAGTAATCATTTACTGTAATCCAGCTATATTACCCGTACCTTTTATATTGAATAAATTGTGACATGTTACAAACACTGCTGTTACTACTACTACTACTACTACTACTACTACTACTGTGTTTCCCCGAAAATGAGACCTATCTTGCAAAACATGATTTTCAGGATGATTTTAATATAAGGCTTCCCCTTAAAATAAGCCCTAGTTAAGAGTGGCAGACAGACGAAAAGATGAGAACTTCTCTTTTGGACCATAACAATTTGAGACTTCTATTGCTCGACATGAGAAAGTAGGGACGAAAATTCTGCAGGAAATTTCAAATCCAGTGACTTGCAGGACAATAGCATTCCAGAAGATGCTGATATGATTATTTTCGAATGAATTGTCGTTAATGATTTCTTGAATAAAAGAACATGTTAATGATAAATAAATGTAGATCGTTTTTCGTTATCTGTTTATTTAGAAATTTAGTCATTTTCTACATCATAATGTCGTTTTTCGATATATGAAGAATAAATCATACCCCGAAAATAAGCACTAGTGTTATATTTCGGAGTGAAAATTAATATAAGCCCTGTCTTATTTTCGGGTGAGCACAGTAACTTCTTGACCGCCTTTGATTTTTCTTTTAACCGAGTTGGGCGAACGCAAAGTAAACAGGGCCTATTCTTTCTTTGGCAAGGCAAGAATGGCATACACATAATAGCAATAAAATAGAGACCAGATGAATCTTGATAGAAGGGGAATTGAGAATCCCTGCTTTTATTAGATAAACAACACAGCAGAATAGATCACAGCTCGCACGTGGTAAAATACAAACCAATCAAATCGAAGGTACAAATATAGATAGCAAAATACTGTTTGTCTTTCACATAGCGCTAATACCCTTATGAAAGGCATGCATCCAATTATTCCCCCCCCCCAGCTATAAGTAAATAGTACGGCAGACTGGGCTCTTTGACCTTGTTTAGGCAACTAGACTAAGGGAAAGAAAACTTAATTAAAACCTGTTAAAAACCGCTTATGAAATTGACCATTTACCACCGCTACTCATACGACGCGGTGGTAAATATATAGATAGCAAACACACACACACACACATGCACATATACACACGCGAGCGCGCAAAAACGCTTATAGGGATAAAACTAACGGGGCATCACCTGAATGCATGAATCTACAAATGGATCTTGATTACATTGCTTTGAGAAACGAAAGGCCACTTATTTTGATAGTTTTAGACTAGTCATGGGCAAACTTTGGTCTGTTCTACTTTCTGAATGGCCCGCCCAAATTTCATGAGGAAAATAGATTTTCAAATCTATGAAAAATATATCTAAAGTAGGTGGGTTGTCTCCCTTGGTCAACGTGCCTCTTTTCAAACCAACCAATCACAAGCCTGCAAACTTTAGCGGCAAAAGAAATATTCCTCTTTACAACTGGCATCTCTTGAAGTCGGACGTAAATTACGACGCTCTCCATATTCAGCAGAGAATAGAAGAGATAGGAAAAGGACTGTCGATACTTACCATAAACTTTACAAGGACTCAGTTAATTGGAATTGTATTCATTATATCTATATAATTGAACATTTCCTGCAGACCATACCATCGTTTGCGACAATTATAACAAGTGTATTTGTTTGTGTAAATGTATTAATACAGTGTTATTTTAAATTCCATGTTGTGTTCATGTATTTCCTGTTTCTAACTCCTGTTTATTCAACATTCGTGGCGTAAATCAGCACAAATCCCCAAAAGAATAAACATAGAAATTGTCATATGAATAAATTGAGACACTAGAGTTTGAACACCGATCGGCAATGAATGAAAATCTGGGCAAGACCTCCAGATATTATAAATAGAAGTAACGTGCTATTAGAGTGAATGACTTCTGACACAGATTGGCCGATACACTCTGGTGTTCAAAGCGATTCTGTTATTATTCTAGGCAAGACTGTGGTGTTACGAATAGTAACAATCTTTTTTGTGTCTTATTTTCTGTTTAATATATTAATTTCGGTTGGGATTAAATACATATGCTTTGATTAGGTTGGCTTTTTGGTCTTCTTTTGGTGTACATGTGAGCGTTGCAAAAGAAACCGATCTTAATATGTTTATGTACATTGTATCATGTAATTTTGTGTTAATGTTATCTTTGAATTTAAAAGTGACAAATGAAATTATTTGTAAGAGGGTGAGATATGCAGCTGTCATTTAAAGATAATAGTTTTGATAAAAATTAGGATTCACGGATAATGAAAATATTCTATTTCTCTTCGATTCACATTGAATAAATTGATTTTTAAGTATTCATTTCTTTTTTAAAAAACTATTCCGTAATCTATCACGACATCGTATCACATTGATATCGGGGATAATACAATGCCAAGGCTTTAATTTTTTTATAGAAAAGTTCTTTATGCCGAAGTGAAAAAAAAATTAGTTTTCCCTATTTCTAAGGCAGATGCTTATACAATGTATAATATTATATGTGGAGAAAGGTAGACAAACACGGGATGTTGTACAAAATGGATGTTTATTGTAGGTGGTGATGTCGACGTTATAACTTTTCGGTCTGTTAGACCATCTTCAGGATGTTGTATTGAGTTCTTGCTTCAACGGTGAATATTTTCATACTGAGAGTTAGGATGTCGTGAATAGGGGAGGGGTGGTCAATTAATTGTTGGTGATCCATTTAACATTTGTATATGACTCACCCAACCCAGAGCATATGACCAACCTAGGACTTCTTCCAACACCTAACACCAGTGGCATCATTAACAGGACACTACTAGCAACACACCCAATCAGATAAAATAAATAAATAAAATAAATAAATAGAACTTCCACTACCAACTTACTCACATCAACAATTGACCACCCCTCCCCTATTCACGACTCCTAACTCTCAGTATGAAAATGTTCACCGTTGAAGCAAGAATTCAATCCAACGTCCTGAAGATGGTCTAACAGACCGAAACATTATAACGTCGACATCACCACCTACAATAAACATCCATTTTGTACAACATCCCGTGTTTGTCTACCTTTCTCCACATACTGTCGTATTAATTTCCTCTTATTTCTCCCATGATATTATATGTACTAGCAAATATATGCACCAGTATTAATAATGTAAATTTTATTAATAATTGAGGCATAAATAAAAAATAAAATCATGGAGAATATGACGTAAATAACAAAGAGAATTGTGACTTGAGTAGTGGTATAGTTTCGTTTACAGACAGAAAGTCACCGAACCTCCATTATAATAAGATAATATACATATAATATTCTATGGTGAAAATGGTTGAAGTACTTTCAACGAAGAATTAAATGCGGCCCGTTTCTTCAAAGGTTACCCATGACTGTTCTAGACAGTTTTTCTATCCGACTTTCTGGTCCTTCAAGTCTCTCTCTCTCTCTCTCTCTCTCAATTAAACCTCTTGCTCTGCTAGTAACCAAGGTCAATTCTGCCACTTTACGCATCCCATAGCTTTTTGGGCAGCCCTGGACCCCATGTGCCTATGATTCAACCTCCAAACTGTGTCTACCGTCTCTGCCGACCGTCTCTTTTCCAATGACAAATTCTTTTTAGATCTGGTTTGCATGCCCCCCCCCAAATTTTTTTCCCCAGGGGGACAAAAAGAAGAGTTTTCAAATTTCAAAAGAGGATACCCTAATCTTTCAAAAATACCAAATTTAGCTAGGTAACAATTTTTTCCGGGTCCACATTCTTATCTATCAGACTCTGTCAACTCTATTACAATGCCGCGTCTTCGCACCCTTTCCGACCCTAGGGTTCTGGTGTGAACTTGCTTTCTCTTCTTAAAGGAAGGAAGGAAGGAAGATATGACAGTTATAACACATATTCAAGGTGTTACTATTTAATTCCCCGTTGGCTATATTGCCTTGAAGGCGCGTGGTGTAATGGTTATCGTTATAGGAAATGAATACGGCGATACGAATTCAAATCCTGCTTGCCATTCACATTGTGATAATAGGAAAAGGTATGAATCCAATTATTCTCCCTCCAGCTATGAGTATATCGTAGAACGAACTGGGTTTCTTAAACCTTGGTATGGCAAGCGATCTAAGAAAATTATTTTTTTTAATTTAAAGATGTTAAACTCAGTTTAAAAAATGACCTTGTGTCACACCCTGCTCGAGCGGAGGGGTTGGGTAAATACATATTCATTGCAAATGATTTAGCTCAGTCGGTAAGAGCGTCCGTCTAGGAACTGCAAGATTCCGAGTTCGATACCGGCCCTCGCCAACTCAGCGTATGAGTAGCACAGGGATCTGTGCGGTAAAGTGAGGAGCTGATGGTAGGCGTGGTGCTCGTCTCAGATGCCAAAACAATCTCCTTGGTCTAGCACTAGTGAAAAGGGGATAGACTCCCTCGCTATCTGGCTGATACCGACTTTAAGCCAATCCGAAGATTTTACTTTCACCTGACACGGGTCTCGCGGACCACAGGTTGAGAACCGCTGATATAAAGAAAAACTTAAAGAAAAACTTCTTTCTATTTTTTCCTTTCCAATGCATTACTTGAGCTTCCCGATGAGTAGGTGTGGAGGTAAGTACAAAAAACTGTCAGCAGTCGACCAAATTTACTGGTTAGTGGTAGCAGGCAATAGACCGACAACGAGCGTAGCAAGAAAAGCTAACCCGTGCCGAGATAGCAAAATCGGAAGGTACAACAACATAAATATAATATGTTCACACAATACCGTCAACTAACAATGTTTACTCATGCAGTAAAGTAAAAAGGAAAAAGAGATAAAATGAGGGGGAAAAAAACAGATGCATTTGGCTTTGTAATTGAATATAACTTGATTTTCCTTGCCGACCGAGCGAACTGTACATGCTACCAACCTACCTTATGTGGGAAGTCGTCGTTGGAAAGGACACTCATTACTGTAAATGTATGTCAGTGAAGAAAGCTAAAACATCCTTTCTCTTGCAATTTGCCAATACAGCAATGGGTAAATAGTAGGGCAGACTGGGCTCTTTAATCTGGGCTAGGTAACTAGTCTAGAAGGGAACTCTGAATTCAAATCTGTTAAACTCCGCTTAAGAAATTAGCCTTGTATTACATCCTACCTGTGCGGTTGGCATATATATATATATATATATATATATATATATATATATATATACTGTGGTACCTTGACTTAGGAGTTTAATTAGTTCCGCTTGTAAGTCAATTTCCTCGTATATCAAATCAATTTTCCCTGTTGAATGAAACTGAACTGCTATTAATCCGTTCGATCCCCACCCCACAAAAAAAAATCTTTTTGTCATTTTTTTTTTAGAATAACACTGTATTTCATAAAAACATAATAAAAAAGAATGTAATGAATTATGTGCTGAAATATATTTTAATGTTTTTTATAAATAATATTTTTCTTTGGTGTAATAGATTTGGAAAATGAAATGTTTTTAGTGAACTTATTACCATAAACGTATCTGAACCTCGTTCGTATCTCAAATTTTAGCTGTCAACACAAAGCAAAAAATCGATTAAGTGAGAGCTCGTAACTCGAAAAACTCGTAAGTCGGGGCACTCGTAAATCAAGGTAGCAATGTATTTGTTTTGCTTATAAACCACAAACGCGACAGTGAGTGAGAGAGAGAGGAGAGAGAAAGGTGGGTAGCAGAGACGAAGTTTTAAACTATATCCTTTGTCTCGCTGGGTCACCTCAAATGGTTAGCAAACTAGACTAGCAAGCCATTGGGAGTGAATACGATTCTCACCGAGTGTACCCATATATTTACCGTGACATAATGGGTAAACTACTGGACTGTGACATCATAGTAGGCGAGTTCGAACTCCAGTCGCGCTAATACGCTTACTTTCGAACTTTGGGAAAAGTATACCCTCCTCACTACTTCTTCTATGGGTTAAATAGTACCATTACTGTTATTCTCCATGGACTGTTTTGGCATTAAATAACCCATGAAGGTTGATATGCTATTAAACAAAGAAACCAAGCTATATTTTTAGCCTTGTGCTAGAGCGCCTCGCGTGGTACAATGGTGAGCAATCAACGTTCCATTGAACGTGAGTTCGATTCTTACTGGGTACAACATGCCTCTGACATTGTACTAAGCTATGCTTAATAAATAACTACCGTTTTACGATCAAGTCATGCTGATATCACTTGTTTTCCACCGGATCATCAAAGTTAAGCAGCGATGAGCTGTTCACTATTTGGATGGGTGGCCACTAAGGAACAGTAAATAATGTAAGCAATTTTAGGCCCGTGTGCCAGACGAAGAGAAACTCAGTAAATTATAAGAAAAACAATCACTGCGTACTTAATTGAGTAAAATTTTCATTAGTTTTTGTTGGGCAACTCGTTGGGGTGTAATGGTTAACAAGCTAGCCCTGCATACCAACCTTAAAGCACCAATTCCCGCTAGGTCACCGAAGTTAAGCAGCGATAAACCTGTTCAATACTTAATTGGGTGAACACTTAAGCAACAGCAGGTACTGTATGCAACTCGCGTCCTTTGTTTATCAAAATGACTTGATTCGGCATTAATTGACCGGAAAAGGGTTGATAAAACAAAACAACCAGCCAACCAATCAAGCCACACCAATTACTACTGAGTGTAATAATGGTTTGCGCGAGCAAGGTTTCATTGAAGGTAAGTTCGATTCTCAGTGGATGTCTGATACCTTTTGGTCTTTTGCCAAAGTTAGGCTTAGTAATGACTACTACTTTTGTCTCGTTAAGAACGACTGTTCATTTAATATATAAATCAGCGTAGTTCCTGTCGTAAATTAGAGGATTACTTACGTACTAGATGACCGGTGGACCTATTGGCTTACCGCTGTGATAGCGGTCCATGATGATATCGATGCTTCTATTTAGGAAGGAGTGAAAGATTCTAACTGACATTTCATAACTGTCCGTCTCATACAGGGCTGTAGCAGAGATGGATGGGATTTTTTGTTCTTTCTTGTATTTCTTTCATTGTTGTATTTTGTTAAAAATAAAACAAGGTAAAAACATTACAAGTATTTTATTTATTATTTTTTTGGTTGTTGTTGAGAAGGCCACCCCTGTCTGCTCTGGTCTCATATTAAGAATTTGGATAATAAAAAATGATGTTATGGTTGGTTGGTTGGATTTTACGTACAGTAAAATCCAACCAACCAAATTGAAAGTATTGAAAATTTATTTAAACTCAATTTTTTTCAACACATCTTTGTTTACTCATTTTGTTCTATTTAACACATAGATAACAGGTATTACCACTCAGGATCAGGCTGGACTTGGGAGTAATAGCGATGAAGGAGTACTCTACACTCCCCATAGCTCGAAATTGGAACTTCACCATTAGATGCAGTTTAACGTCATGCCCAGGACACTAAATGGATTATATACATTTCAGAGTGGATCTGGGAGTAATGGCGATGAAGGGTACTCCACACTCCCTTAGCTCCGGAATTGGAACTTCACCATTAGATGTTGTTTAACATCATGCTCAGGATAAGAATGACGTTAAGCGCGAATGATGACCCTTACCCCCCCCCCAAAAAAAAAAAATTTTTTTTTTAGTTACAAACTGGACAGGAAATTGCTTTATTCACTGTTAGAACATTTTTCTTTGTTTTTTAAATAGCATATCAATTTTCGTGGGTTATTTAATGCCAAATCCACCCTTGTAGAAGAACAGAAGTAATACTATATAGTTTGTTTTTTTTTTTTTAATATTTTTATAATACTAAAAAATATTCCACAGAGAAGTCTACAGTACTTAGTGATAATCGAATTCACTAATATAGAGCCTAGCTCGTTAACCATAAAACCCGGGTAGCATACATATATACAAATAAAACATGAGATTTCTTGTAATGTAGAGGTAGATGAATCGGCCCTTCTGCTTGTTTATAGGTTGAGATGGTGGATTCAGTTGAGAACGCAGGAGCATCAATTGACTGAAATCCTTTCAAATCACGTGATTAAACAGAAAGAAAGAAGCGAAGAGAAAATAAGTTGTCATGAAAGAGAAATGGAAAAACAAAGAACATGAAGTTACACAGAGAAGGGAGAGGGCGGGAGCAGAGATAGTTTAAGTTATAATGAGAGAGGAAAAAAACTTAAAAGATATATATATATATATATATATATATATATATATATATATATATAGAGAGAGAGAGGGGGGTATTAAATAGTGTAATCTAGACTCCTAATTTATAACTAAGTAGCAAGAATCTGCGCTGGAAATGAAGTTACCCAAGTGGAAATTTAGGTTTTATCTATTTACAGTTAAATCTTTATGTAGATCTCTCTCTCTCTCTCTCTCTCTCTCTCTCTCTCTCTCTCTCTCTCTCTCTCTCTCTCTCTCTCACACACACTTACTCTTACTCTCTCAATACTCTCGCTCTCTTTCTGTCTATGTCTGTCTCTCTCTCTCTCTCTCGTTTCGAGTGTTATCGAAGTGGTAAAACGTCATGTTACTGAGAGTTGTTGGGGGAGTCACGAAATTTTGAATTGAAATAAGAAAATTGACGTCTGTATTAAAAAAAAAAAAAAAAAAACAAAAAACACTTCGACAAGAATGAGAAAACGTACTAATAACTATCTTATAATAGACTTATGATGAAAAAAGATGAAAATTACTAGGGATTGTCTAGCGTCAGTGAGGAGGTCTGTTGGGGATGTTATGACGTCAAGATTTGATTTTGTTCCTTAGATGCTAACGGTCACCAAGAAATTACAAGAGACTAAACACAGTTTTTTTTCTTTCTTTTCCTTTTTTAATGAGACGTTCGTCCAATAAAATAATGAGTCGATAAATTTCTTCCATAGCCATGCGATAAAGTTGGTTTTTTTTAATGAGATTCGACTTTTGTCACACAAGGGAACAAAAGAGTTTAATATATTCACTTTTTTAAATTAATAAATAGCCGGGTGTACTTATTTAAGTGCTATACTGTACATAGTTGAAAAGTTCGTTTGAACAGAGGCAAGTTTATTGATAATTTATTTGTTCCTGTTTGCGAACAGGTCTTTTTTTAAATACCATATAACTGTGCACACATTACTTGTATTACTTGAAACTATAATCTTATAATGGAAATTCGTTGTCTGTAACCAAATCTACGTCACTGCTTACATCACAATACCCTCAGGAATCGTGGAAGTTTATCTCTGAGTATTTCATTTATAGTCAAAATCATTAGTACATAGAATATATCTTATTTATTAACGATGCCTCTATGAAAGTCTGTGTTAGATTTGACTCAAAACCGCAAATGTTATTAGTCCGTTTAAATTCTTGCAATGTGTCTTATATATCACTAAGAAATAAAGGTTAATATAATATATGGTGTGGTTAATTTGCAT
Organism: Doryteuthis pealeii; assembly: GCA_023376005.1. Taxonomy (NCBI): domain Eukaryota; kingdom Metazoa; phylum Mollusca; class Cephalopoda; order Myopsida; family Loliginidae; genus Doryteuthis; species Doryteuthis pealeii. The sequence goes on from CM042145.1 coordinate 110,897,227, forward strand.
ACTGGTTTTAACAAAACAGAGTTTAATAAATAATTACTTGGTGTTATTGATCTCTAATACTATTGTTTTATTCTCCAACGTATTATAATCAATCTTAAGAATGATTTTATACAGAAACCAATAAAAATATAATTAAAATAAGTGTAATCTTTTTACAAGTGTTCTTATTTAATTTCGTTAGTCTTTCTAATTTAATATATTTAATTACATTAAAACATGAATATTTACGCCCGGAGGGTGCATATTTTTTGCTAATATAGCTAATAGTAATTTAAGGATTATTATTAGTTACTTGAAACCACATAATGATTATTAGTAGTAAAGTTGGCGGAATAGCCTATTGTCGGTATCAGTCGGAGAGCGAGGGAGTCTATCCCCTTTTCGTTAGCGCTAAACCTGGGGAGTGCAGAGAGGGAGTACCATACCTATTGTCAGCTTCCCTTTTTACGGCACAGATCAGATTACCCAATCTGTGCTACTACGGGGGCTGTGTTGACGGGGACTGGTATTGAACTAAGAATTTTGCGATTCCTAGACGAGTGCTCCACCGACTGCGCTAAACCAGCCACTTTATTAGTAGTAATTACTGGGTGTTACCTAATCAGTATTATTAGTTACTTGGAACCATATAATAATTATATCATTTGATGTTACTATATAACTAATAATAATCCTTAGATTATCATTAGTTACTTGAAACCATATAACTGTGCAAACATATGATTATTTTTAAATGGGAATGTTTATTTTTAAACCAGGCATGGGCAACCTTTTTCGAAAAGCGGGACACGTGAGACACCATCAGACGAGCCGTACAATTTAAAAAAATTCAAGGTAATTTTTACGTTGAATGTACGACAACCATTTTTACTACAGAAGATCATACGCGTAAGCATCTGCCTGAGAAAATAGGGAAAAGTTTTTGGGTTTTTTCTCTTCGGTAAAAAGATCTTTGGTTAAATCGAAATTAACGGACCTAAATTCCACCATAGTATGTCACCCGCCGAAAGAAAAAAAATCAGGGAATTAAACCGAATTTAATGAAATTTTCAGTGTTGATATATTAATGAATAAGAGATATAATGTACCAGTTATTTTATTTAAAAACCTTTACATTTTTTCAGTTCAGTTAACTTAGAACCACATATCTTTGAGAATCTGTGTTTGACTCAAAGATAAACAACAAAAATGTCATTAAATTCGGTTAATTTCCTGATTTTTGATATTTTTCTTTTTTCTTTCGGTGGGGTGACATACGATGGTGAATTTATGTCCGTTAAGTAAGATTTAACCAAATATTTTCTATAAAAAAAAAACATTGAAATCTTAGGAGGGCCATTCAAAAAGCACAACGGACCACATTTGTAATAATATTAGAAATCAATAACACAAAGTAATTATTTATTAAAATCGATTTTTTAAAACCAATATGCAAATTATCCACACCATATACCATGTAAATCTTTATTTCTTAGTGATATATGAAACATATTGTAGGATTTTAATCGCATGGGCTGTTTTGGGGCAAATCTAACTCAGCTAGACCTTCATAGAGACATTGTTAATAGACGAGGTGCTAATTAAGATTAAATAATGAATATCTAATGATCATTGAGAATATAACGTAAATAACTAAGAGATTTGTGACGTTGGTGGTTACGTAGTTTCGGTTACAGACAGACATACAGATAATCTTCATTATAAAAACATATCTATACATTTAGAAATAGCAAGATAGACAGCAATAATCTAGAAAATTGGGGAGAAACGACTGCAGGAAGATGGGTCATATTAAACGGTAACACAGAGCATAAATTGGAAAAAGGTTTAGTCCCAGTCTACTCACAAATTATGTTCATACATCGATGTCGACCATTATTTAAGCCGCAGCTTAGCAAATGAACTTTTGGGTTGGTTTCTTTGTTTAATGGTATAAGAATTAGCGGGGTGTTAACTCGTAGCTAACACCCGTATTCCTATAATGCATTAGATTATCAAAAACAGGATAACCTAACACAGAATATTCGGTAGAGAAAGAGACAAGTCAACTAATGCAATATAACATTTAATAATGCAAGATACAAAGAGAGAACCAAGTTCTCGTCCCAAATCACAAAAGAATCAGAATGTATTCAAGGAACATGAAGAAAGGTTTAAGCAACAAAGGGGTGGAAACCACTTACTATTTCTCAAGAGGTCTGGGAACAAAGACGGACATCATGTGTGTAACTTCCAACGTCATGTTCGGAAAAGAGGGAGATTCTATTGTTCGCCCTGTCTCGTGACCAAAACGGACACGTGATGTGGGAAAACCCCTCCTTAATATAAAAAGGGACACAATTCTATTTTGTCTCCCAACAATAGAATATCAACCTTCGTAGGTTATTTAATGCCAAAGTCATCCTCGTATACGAAGAGAAGTGGTACTATTTAATCCATAGCAGGGGAGTTCTACCTTTCCAAAGGGTATTAGTCCGAAAGTGAACGAAATAGCCCAACTAGAATTCAAACTCGCTTACTAGGATGTCGCAGTCTAGTACGTTAGGCTCAACGCCACGGGAACTCACCCAAATGATTGGTATCGTCCCAAGTCAATAAAGATTATATAATCCAATTTGTATTAAATCCAGAAAGGTTAAATTTCCAAAAAGGGTTAATACAAATAGTAAATATTCAATATAGGCAAGATATCTTTTTCCTTGCAGGTGACGTTGTATTAACGAGACTTACACGAGTTAGAGTTTTTCTTATAGTAATCTAAAGATTCCTTTTTTCCCAGAATGCAGCGTCGATTGATATTTATTTCATAAAGGAAGTTGTTTATGGCTTATACCAAATAACCCAGCACCTATATTGGTTTTATCTATGTATAATTGAAATGTAATAAACAACAATATTTATTGTTTAAAAAATGCATTATTTACGTTGCATATTGATCGTCTGGTGTAGGGTTGTCTATTTTTATTGGTAGCGTGTATTCAATCAGTATGTATGATAGGTTTCTCATGCATTATTAGTATAGATCTCTCTTTTAGCATTGGTCATTAATTAATGATAATAGTAAAGAAAAGTGAGTATATAAGTTGTGAGCCGTGAAATTAACCCTTAGAGCCCGAGCAACCAGTATTTGTACCGCTACTTACAAATACATATACACAGGCGGCATTAATTACTGTTACACAATGAATAGGTTTGCCTATGTATTATGTAAGATAAATGTAGAATTTTAAAATAATGATTTAAAAATAAGAAGAGGTTGATGTAAGTGTGATAGACAGGTAGTGATTTCTGGCTGACCTATTAGAAGGTCTCTCATGGACTGGTTTGGTCATGGATCACCCAGTCCGTGAGAACAAATTTAGACTTAATCAGATTAGTTTCAGCTGTTTTATTGGTAAAACGTGTGTAATGGCTATTCTCTTCCGTACGGTGGAAGTTGGGAAAATAAAAATGTATAAAATATATCCAGTCCCTGAGTTCATTTGTGAAAACTAAGATGAAGGCAGAGATAGAGTCAACCCAAGAAGTCCTAGATGAAGAGCTCAACACAACGCAATCCGGTCAGCATAGAAGATAGAAGGAACAGCAAAGACCAAAGTTCAATAAAATCTACACCCTATTTTTGTCCGGGAAGGGGAGTAAAAAAGTTTACCCCTCATTTTCAAAAGAAATGCTAAATAGAATTATAATAAAATGTATAAATGAATGATACATTAAAAATTGATTTAAAACTGATTAAAGGATAAAACATAATAAAAAAGCAAATAAAAGACAAAAATACAATCAAGAATAATAATAAAATAAACAACTTAAAAACAAGAATATATAAAGAATAAAAGATAATAAAACAAATATATTGAAAAAGAATATTCATTGATCTATACATAAATATAGATAAGAGATTTTAACTCCCGAGCAACACCGGGTACCTCTGCTAGTTGCTTATAAAATGTTGAAGTCAGTCTGTAAAACGACAATATTAAATTCCATTGTCTTTTCTTTGACTTGAACTTCTATACATGGAATTGTTTTTTCAATAAATACATTTAAACTGAAATATCTACAGTGGTACCTTGACTTACGAGTTTACGAGTTTTCCGAGTTACGAGCTGCCACTCTGTCGATTTTTGCTTTGTGTTCACAGCTAGAATTTGAGTTACGAGCGAGCTTCAGATAAGTTGATGCTAATAAGTTCACTAAAATCATTTAAGTTTCCAAATTTATTACGCCAAAGAAAAATATTACTCATAAATATATAAATATTGCTATTTTTCTTATTTAAAAAATACGTAACAAAAGATAGGATGTCTTTTTGGGGGGAGGGGGGATTAATGGTATTTCTGTCTATTTTAATAGGGAAAATTGATTTGATATACGAGGAAATTGAGTTACGGGTGGAATGAATTAATTATTTATACGAGTTGGACTGTTTTGTGCACCGTTAAGATATAAACAAGAAAACTTAGATATTTTGTCATTGAAATCATAAATCTCAAACAATCGTGTATTTCAGAGCTGTATATCCAGATAAATATGGGATATTTACTCGGGTTAGTTTAATAAAAAGGCCAATAGAAGATGTGAGATAAAGATTATACAGTAGACGAATACAATGACAACCAATTGAAGTGAGAGCAAAAATGTGTTAATTCATTTCTATTTCTAAGGATCGTTAACTTAAAACTTAGAATTCGATAGCTGTCGGTGGGGCTTATAATAGCTGACTGTATTCCTTGCTGAGGGGTAAGATCCCAAAAAAAGAGAGGGCGTACTGGTAGGTATTTGCACAATCCGTTCGTCATAGGTGTGATGTGACACAAGGTCTCAAGTATGGAACATCCAACGAGGATTGAACCCGCAATTCAGTTGTAGCATATATGCAAAGTACTAGCTTATCAACCATTACACCACGATATGATGCCCAAAGGGATGTCTTGGGTATGACACTAAACTACATCTGATGTTGAGGTTCCAGTTCTGGAGATCTAGGGAGTGTTGAGTGCCCCTTGCTATTACTTCCTGGTATACTCAGACCCGGAGTGGTAACTAATAGGATCCCGTCTTTGGGTCAAATAAATATGTTTAAAAATTATTCATATTTGATAGGACTTTGAAAAAAAACCCAAAAAACAAACAATTATACAAAATATATAAATGTGAACGTATAATGAACGCGATTCCCTAACTTCTTGGTAGAAAATAAAACTCGACGGGTTGACATGCCATTTAAATCACTCACTCACCCACTCAATAAACCAACCTTAAAACTCGAGCGGCTGCTAAGAGTGATGTTACCTAGAAGTACGAAGGGTAATCCCAAAAAGAAAAGTCTCTAAAGCACTGGGGACGCAGGGATACTGTTCGTGTGGCTATTGGCAACACTGTTGTATTTGTTGTGCATGCGCCTGCGTCTACACGCAACTCGCTTCCATGCTAAATCTTGGCTTGGCAGTCGTTTCTGATGGAGCTGCTGATTGACGCTACCGCCAAGTGTGAAGTTCGTGTAGTTGTTCGGTTTTTGAACACAAAGGGCATTAACCCGTTTGAAATTTATCGCCAAGTAACGGTAGTGTGTGGCGAGTCGTGAATTGATGTCAACGACCCTTATACATATACCCGGGCAGTCTGAATTCCGCACGGGGAATACCTATTTCTAAATCGCTATTGCCTAGCAACAACAGCTAAACAGTCTGCTAAATAATAGATTACAACATTTTACATTTTCAGCCAAGTTCCCGGGGGAGAAAGTCACGGTCGTGTTTGTATGTGTGTGTGTGTGGGGGGGGGTTAAAGGTTAAAACAATACACTGCTATTGTGAGTAGATTTGGTAATCAGAATATTTTTGCCATAGTGGCTTATTATTAACAGTTTATCGTCAATAAATAAACATACCAATAACATTTTCGCTGCTTTTCCAATATGTGATCTACCGAATGGTTTCTAATCCAATATGTGATCTACCGAGTTGTTTACATTCCAATATGTGATCTACCGATTAGGGTTAGGAGTTCACATATTAGAATGTAAACAACTCCGTAATTTGCTAGTTTAATGGGAAAATAATGGGCACTTAATGGGTAGATCACATATTGGAATTTGAACAACTCGGTAGATCACATATTGGATTAGAAACCATTCGGTAGATCACATATTGGAAGAGTACCACATTTTCTAATATAAAATGTTAATTTTTCTCAAAACCAAGATTTCTTTATTTCTAGTGAAACATCGCAATATTAAACGGACAAGCAAAATCAGTATTGCATAGCCTAAAGGGGGCGGCAAGAGATATAGGCCTCCATGTGAACTCACATAAAACTGATTTGTGTTTTAATAATTTAAGGATTATTATTAGTCACTTGAAACCATATAATAATTAGTAGTAGTAGTTACTATGTATTAGCAAATCATAGTTAGTTACTTGAAACCATATAATAATTATATCACCTGAAGTTACGATATAACTAATAATTCTTACATGATTATTAGTTACTTGAAACCATATAACAGTTACTTGAAACCATAAACATATGCTTATTTTAGAATACGAAGAGTTATTTTAAAGCAGACATGGACAACCTTTTTTCGAAAAGTGGACCGCGTGAGACATGGCTCGTCATCAAGCGAGCCGCACAACAACAACAAAAAAAAAAAAAAAAAAAAATCAAGGTCATTTTTTATGTTGAAGGTACAACAACCATTTTTACTACAAAAGATCATACGCGTAAGCATCTGCCTTAGAAAATAGGGAAAAGTTAATTTTTTTTCTCTTCGGTAAAAAGATCTTTTCTATAAAAAAAAAAAATGAAGTCTTGGGAAGGCCATTCTAAAAACACAACGAATCGCAGTTTGTCCGTGACTGCTATTAAACCATATAATTGTGTATAAATTATTGATATCAAATTGGAATATTTAAAACCACATAACTGCAAACAAGAATATAAATAAAATAAAAAGATTTTTAAATGATTGCAATAGAACGTTGAAAATAGTTATGATTGTAATGAATCAAAATTTGACAATAAATGACCCATAAATGTGTCGATATGGCGTTAGACAAAACCAACCAGCCTGTACAAAGTTGAACTGGTCGTTTGTATAGAGCTGTGGTTTTCAAACTTTGGGGCCTGTGAATCGCGAAATAAATAAATTGGGTCCCAAAATAAAAATTTATCGCGAAATTAATTAAGAAAAATTCAAATAAAATGGGTCATGAAAATAAATTGGAAAATGAAAATAAATACACCATAATTGAGGCTTGATTATTGTAATGTACACTCCACAGTCTAAGAAAGCTACTGCAAGGAGAGCATTTCCCGATTCTTTCTTTACCCCTCATGCAGTGATGGAACAAAGTGGGTCAGGGAGGGGAAACTACCTCGGGGCGCAACATCAGGGGTGCTCAAAATCGCTGAACTATGAATGCGTAGAATTTGAATGTGGGCGGGTAGGGAGCTTTGAAAAATTTGAATCAGTATTTATTGGCCACTGGAAGGGGTGCCGTAACGAGCTCTTGCCCCCCCCCTCGATCACGACGTTGGCACGCCCCTGCTCTAATGTAATCCGTTTTGTACAGAAAAACTCGTAATCGTAGTTTTTACCCCCTTAATCTAGCCTAAGCCAACCTAACTTAACCTAATTTATTCTAACCTAACAATAATAATCATAAGGTTAATAATGATAAAAGTGCCGGACGCACAAGATGTATGAAGGTGTATTGATTTGTTTACTTTTGAGATTTAAAAATGCTGAACATTTTTAAGGCAGAATTTCAATATTATTTCTATATATTTTTTTATTTTTTAAATATCGTGGAATAAAAATCAAATCTTCATAATTTATACATAAAAAGCAAGAACCAGTGATATTTAATGTGTATATATATTCCTTGTCGTTAATTGTTTTATTTTCTTAGTTTCGTCCGGACATACATACATACATACATACATATATAACAACTGCTCTTTATATATGTATAGATAACTCTTCTACTTATTAGCGACAGCAAGGAATATCTAATTGTCTACTGTCTTTACTATTTATTGTCTGTGATCGTTACCAGGCGGCTCAAGAAAGCATTAGGCATGTTATTCTGTTTATGATCGACGTCAAAAACCGTGCGTGGAAATGTCAGTGCTGAGCTAACTATAGATAACTTCCAATGGAAAGAAGGTCTTTGCTTTGCTTTGCAATAGATACAAAGAATTCCAGCAAGTATATTTAGAGGCTGAATCGGTGCTTGCAATCCCTTAACCTGAAATATCGTTTCATATTTCCACTTTCGTTTAATCTAATTTTGCACCTCGCAGCCGTCTTCTTCAAGCAGGAATCAATCGTTCAGTAAAATGAGCCTCGTTATGTCATCAGCATTTATTTAAAACTGGCAGGATTTCCCGGTGTTGCCCGGAACAAAATAAGAAATTCAATAAAGAAATTAACCCATCATTAAACAAAACAGATCGGATAATTTAGAATATTATCATCATTTGACTCGATGAGAGTTCTTAGCCGGTGGTTCACTGAAGGCTGAGTGACAGCAAGTCTCCTCGGGTTTCCAGGATTCTTTTGAGTATTCTAGTCCATCTTAACAATGCTGTAGCCTCGATTCTTCCTCTGATTTACAGTTCACCTAGACACTTTTCCAGATCCTTGGGGACCGTACCAAGGGCACCAATAACAATTGGTACGGCCTTTACTTTCACATTCCACGGTTTTCTTAGTTCTCTGATAAGGTCCAAGTTATTATTATTATTTCACTCCTTGCGAGTTTTTCATATCAGAGTAAGCTGATTGTCCTTCACTGGAGGCTGAGTGACAACAAGTTTCCTCAGGTCTCTAGGACTCTTCTGAGTATTCTTGCTGATCTTAACTATGATGTTGTCTGGATGGTCTCAATTCTTCCTCTGATTTCCAATTAGTCAGTTTTCTAAACTTTTGCGGACCGTTCCAAGTGCACCAGTTACAATTAGTATCATTTTCACCCTCATATTCCACAGTTATTATTATTATTATTATTATTATTATTATTATTATTATTATATTACCTAGCCACGAGTCATACCCTGTCATCACCTCAGATAAATAATGGACCGTTCTTCTTTCATTCATAAGATAAGAATTCGTGTATTCAAACGTCATGGCGTGTCATCACCTCAAATAAATAATGGGCCATATTATTGTAATTGTGAAAAAAGAAAGGGAAGAAGAACGGGCTACAATTAAAAGAAAAAAATTTTCAACAGAGATTATTATACTTTTTACATATTGAACTATTTAGCAATAGTTCTTAATACAAATGTAATAGTCAAATTATCCCCTTAGGATCTTAACAATGCTGCTGTTTAGATGGTCTTCTTTCTCTGATTTCCAGTTCATCCGGACTCTTTTCAAAACCCCTTGGGACCGTTCCAAAGGCATTGGTTACACTTGGTACCATCTTTATCCTCATGTTCCACATATTTTCAGTTCTCCGGCAAGGTCCAAGTATTTGTTTATCTTTTCGTTTCCATTCACTTAAACACAGTGGTCCGCTGGCACATCAAAATCCCCTTAATGAAAAGTTTTCTTTTGTAAATTTATACTAGGTCTAGTCTTCTGGCCGAGATAAAGTGATCCGTCTGTATCTCAAAGTCTCGGAGAGTTTTATGCGTCTCATTCTCCAGGATAGATTCAGGCGTGTGCATATACCATTTAATTGTATGGTAAAACTTGAATTTCTTGGACGGATTCCAGTTTATGAATATACCATTTGGTAGCATGGTGAAAATTTAATTTCTTGCGCAATTCCCAGTGGCTCACCTTTCCTTACCAGTCTAGTACACCTATTGTACTAGTTTGCTGCATTCGCTTATTACATGGTTGATCGTCTCATCTCTGTCTCCTCATATCTTACATTTACTGTTCTGTTGCGTCTCATCTCCGCTTTGATATAGTTTGTTTTTATGGTATTGTCTTGTGCTCAAACTATGAGAGATTCTTATGAGACTGGCAAAAAATATAAGCATCCCAGAAATTAAATTTTAAATTTTTTGAATATTCAAAATATAGAAATAAAAAAATCCTCAGTCTTTATTGATCGAAACTTTATCCTAAAACGTCAAGGTTTTTTACAAATTTCTGTGTAGAAAATAGTGTCTTTTAAATAATCAAGTATTTTATTAGGAAAATACATAAGTGTTTTTACCATATAATAATAATAATAATAATAATAATAATATCTGAAAAGTCATAAACTTAATCACGAAAGCCATGGAAAACTGGAAAATATAATTAACAGCAGGAAAACAAATCCTAACAGAGACAAAAATCCAAAGAGGAGGTACCTTACAGGGAGACTCACTGTTATAGCAATGACGCCAATCAACTAAATATTAAGCAAATGTACAGGGGGCTACAAATTTACCAAATCACAGGAAAAAATAAATCACGTTATGTACATGGATGATATCAAGATTTTTTAAATCAAACAGAGATGAAAGAAAAGGGTACCTGAGAACAAGATTTTTTTTTTTAAAACGAATGCTAAGGAAATAAAACAAAGTCTCTACGTTTAAAAAGGTTGTTGGTTCGTTTCACCCCACGCCTATATTATACACTCCGTGACTTCGATCATTTTTTTCAAATTAATTTTTAAAATATTTTCTTAATAAGGTCTATCTAGTAAAATCTTTAAAGATTATAGTGTCAAGGCTATCTATTCTATAGAAGAAGAAGAAAATATTTTTATGATTCTAGCGAGTCTATTGCGCATGCGCAAGAAGCAAAGTTTGATTTGGTGTCCATGTTTGATAACACGGGACGCATGAATACACACAGATAGATTTAAAAGTAAGAGAGTGATAAGAGATTAAGGTTCTGAAAATATTGTTTGAAAAGTATTCGTTGATTCGGCTATAAATTCAGATTAGAATTATTTACTTTCTTTAAAACATTTTTTTAATTTTTAATTTTTTTTTTTTTTTTTTTTTTTTTTTTACTGAGAAGATTTGTCAGACGCAGAATTCGTCCGTTTGAATCTTTGAATGCTAACGTACTTCCGGTAAATCCTATCTACGCATCTTGTCGCTACAGATGCTTTTTACGATGAATTATTATTAATCAACCTTCCTTATCAAGTGAAATGGTTGAGGGTGCTACGGTTTATCCACCAACGAAATATTTACAGGCATATCATTTAAGAACGTCCTGACGGTGGGATGTAGAATACGCTAACAGCAATGTTACGGCATATTAACCCTTTTTGGGTTATTGTATACCGAAGACATTTTGTTTAATTCATTCTTGTTGGATATTCAATTTTTTAACCCAATTTTCTTAAACTCTTTTTTTTTTTCTATTTAACCCATAGATGGGACCCTAACAGGTACTACCACTCTGGGCCAGAGTGGATCTGGGAGCAATGGTGATGGAGAGATACTTCACACTCCTCAGAGATACAAAATTGGAACTTCACCATTAACGTAATAACCAAGACTAAGACCCTCAACAACCGCCTTCTAGCACATATGTGTTAAAAAAGGGTTGTGGGTTGCTATAAGGGCAATAGAATTAGGACAATCATATAGGAATAAGGGATTGGCGGTACAAGCCGATTGATCGCCGGTTTAAAGTAGAGTGGTGCATGTTATGGACTGTTCAGCCACTAGGATTCCTTCCTACGGCCAACAGGTGGCCATGTTGGTGGGATTTTACTCATCTGTAGAGGTGCAGTCAGTGTATTTTCAGCCACAGCCGACAAGGCGGGTTACCCCTTTTATTCTGCACCAAGAGACATTGCATAGGAAAAGGTTGTAATTGAAAACTGTCATGGATATAGTTGTTAAAACTGACAAATTTATACGGAAATGGGTACTTTTT
>CM042145.1:110919083-110969083 GCA_023376005.1 Doryteuthis pealeii
ATCAACCGTTTATCGCGAAAAAATACACACGTGGAATCGACTGCAATTAATCAATATCTTGATTAATCCAGTGGGTTTAACCCTAAAGATCCTTATGGTGAAACTCAAGTAGGTTATTACCGCGTACCTTTACGATAATAGATTTGCTCTACTAACGTATTTACCACTTTATATATATATATATATATATATATGCATGCCTCTATTTAGGTCGTTTCGACTTACGTCCTTTCCGAAGACATGCCGCTTTTTAAAAAATATTGAAATATTAAAATATCAAAAGCTAAATAAAATATTATAACATTTATGTTGTCTGTTGAAATAGCTGTGACATTCATACCGTATGGTGCCGTTAATTCCGGGTGTATCGATTGTTTATGCTTATAAGTAAGTAATAAGTCGATGGAGTGGCCTATTGTCGATATCAGCCAGACAACAAGGAAGTCTATCCCCTTTTCACTCGCGCTAGACCAGGGAGATTGTTTTTGCATCTGAGATGGAGCGCCACACTTACCATCAGCTCTCCACTTTACCGCACAGATCCCTATGCTACTCATACGCTGACTTGGCGAGGGCCGGTATTGAACCCTGAACCTTGTGGTTCCGAGCTGGATGCTCTACCGACTGAGAATTGACCGAAATATACCGATTGCATAGGTTAACATAAAAAAAAAACTAGGCTACCGGTTGGCTACATAATTTACTGACAATTACCGATTACGTTGGCTAAAATAATATTTTTAAAAAGCTAGGCTAGGCCTAGGTAGGATAATTGCATCTAAATAATGGCTATTTCGACTTTAGTCGTTTTTCTACTGGAACCACCAAACGACGTTGGATGCGATGATACTGTACTTTATTCGTAAGAGAGAGGTTCATTATCAATGATTCATGCCTTTCCCTAGGACATTAGCGCAATAGTGAACGCAATCATCCTCGTCCAGGATTTGAACTCGGATCGCTGATTTCATTCTTCTACGACGATAACCATTACGCTAAGCATGTCTCTTAGTACTGTTTTATAGCTAAAAAGTTATTTTATCTATCGGGGTTTATTGGGCTGCCTGTACCTATTTTAGTTTTTTAGGGGGCGATAAATAAGAGGCATTACGTTCAAAGCACTCCTCTTATTTGTTCAGAGCACTCCTTATATTTGTACTTTCTTATTTGTCTTAAGTTGGTGATCGTATTAGAAAGACTGTAAATTGGAATGTAAAACCAATGGAAGAATATGGAACGAAGGATGTATGGAGAGGGGAGAGAGAGGGGGGAAGAGATGGATAGACATACAGAGAGAGGGGACAGAAGAGAGAGAGAGAGAGAGAGAGAGAGAGAGAAAGACAGAAGTGATGGTGAAATCTGTGCTAAGCAGAAATTTACTATGAGAATTTACTAGGCAACCTTGAACCGACTGAGTTTCCGTTGTAACAGTGATCCCTGATGATATTGATGCTTCTATTTAGGAAGGAGTGAAGGACTCTAATCAGCATTTCATAGTTTTATAAGCTTTTATACAGAATGTGTATGATAAAAAAATAGCATTCAGTGAGACCTCACAAATTTTTCTTTCAGTCGCAAATGCGAACGGAAATTGTTTTATGCTCTAATTAAGAGCATTTTAAGCATCTTGCTCTAATAAATTCTCGCTATAATGTGCAGTTTTTTGTTGATTTTTGGATATATACATATGTATGTGTATGTGTGAGTGTGTGCGCGCGCGTCTGTGTTATGAGTATTTTAATATTAGCTGAAAAACTGGAATACATACACACACACACACACACACACACATATATATATATATATATATATATATATATATATATATATATATATATATATATATATATATATATGGGAAAGACTCAATTGAACAAGAAAAGGAAAGAAAAAGAAAATAATGATCAATTTAGACGGAAAAAGTGCTCAATAACAGTATTTTAGTATTAGATGAAAAATGGCGTTCAGTACGAATACAAGTATATATATATATATATATATATATATATATATATATATATATATATATAATATATATTTAGTATTAGTTAGATAGATAGATATGTTTAAAGGATACCGTCCATCGCAAATGCAGACCTACATTATTATCATTTGGTTACAAATTGGAATATAAACTGTTTTATTCTCTAAGTCAGACCAATTGAGTGTATTGCTCTAATAAGTGTCTCGCTATGATGTGTCATTTTTGTTGGGTTTCAGTTATGCATAAACATAATGATAATTTTAGTAATAGATATATAGATAAGTTGGTAGGTACTAAGTTTAAAACTTATTGTCGGGGTTTGGGCGGAGATCTACAAGAGTCCGGGATTCGAATCGGATTAGAGTGTAGTATCTGTTCGTTCCCGGTACTTCGTCACTGGGAACAGACATGTCTTGCGTTAATATGATAAAGAACTATCGTGATCATTTACAACCAGCTACTGTTAGTTTAATTATTGGGATTTTGATTTTATTTCCCCATTACCTCCACTACTCTGTCTCGAATACGACCCCCTCTCCCTCTCCCCTCTCTATCTATCTGTCTTGATCTCTATCTATCAATCTATCTATCTATCTATCTCTCTCTCTCTCTCTCTCTCTCTCTCTCTATCTATCTATCTATCTATCTATCTATCTATCTATCTATATATATATATATTTTATCTATCTCACTATCTACCTCTTTATCTCTCTTTCTATCTCTCTCTCTCTCTCTCTCTCTCTCTCTCTCTCTCTCTCTCTCTCTCTCTCTCTCTCTCTATCTATCTATCTATCTATCTATATCTTTATCTCTTTCTAGCTATCTCTCTCTCTCTCTCTCTCTCTCTCTCTCTATCTATCTATCTATCTATCTCACTAACCATCTAACTATCTATGTGTTTATCTCTCTCTCTCTCTCTCTCTCTCTCTCTCTCTCTCTCTCTCTCTCTCTCTCTCTCTCTCTTTCTTTATCTCTCTATCTCTATTTCTATATCTCTCACTTTCTCTCTATCTCGCAATCTCTCTATTTATCTGTGTCTGTCTGTCTGTCTGTCAGTCTCTCTCTCTCTCTCTCTCTCTCTCTCTCTCTTCATTTCAATTCTCCCAGAAAAGTATAGTATCGTACTGATATCATTGACAGGTTGGGTGAAGGACTCACCAATCTAGAGTAAAATGGAGAGTTTCTTTTCCACTGTAAGGTGACAATCCTTGCTAACTTCACACTAAGGAAGAGGCCCAATTCTGTAGTCCCTTCCCCCTACAATACAAGTAGGCAGCAGATTTGTTTGTACTACTATAATGACTGTGTGAAGTCAATTATGCTGTGCGCATGTGATGCAACGAAAGCGGGTAAATCCAGTTTCTTTGGCAAAATGCCCAAATTTCCCAATTTTCTGTTCAGTACGTGTTTTTCTGGCTTACTGGTTTCCTTTATTTTTTCTTCCCAACTCTTTCCTTCTTTCACCTTTTTTATTTATTCTTTCTTTCACTCTTCCTTCAATTTCGTCTTTCTTTCTTTCTTTCTTTCTTTCACTCTTCCTTCAATTCCGTCTTTCTTTCTTTCTTTCTTTCTTTCCCTCTTCTTTCATTTCTTTCTTTTGCTCTTCTTTTTCTTTCTTTCTTTCTTTCTTTCTTCTTCTTTTTTTCACTCTTCCTTCATTTCTTTCTTTCTTTTTTTCTTTCTTTCTTTCTTTTTCCTTTCTTCTTTCTTTTGCTCTTCTTCTTTCTTTCACTCTTCCTTCATATCCTTCTTTCTTCTTTCTTTCACTCTTCCTTCATTTCTTTCTTTCTTTTTTTCCTTTCTTTCTTCCTTTTCCCTTCTTCTTTCTTTTGCTCTTCTTCTTTCTTTCACTCTTCCTTCATATCCTTCTTTCTTTCTTTCTTCTTCTTTCTTTCACTCTTCTTTCATTTCCTTCTGTCTTTCTTTCTTTCTTTCTTTCTTTTGCTCTTCTTCTTTCATTCATTCATCCTTCATTTTCTTCTTTCTTTCTTTCTTTCTTTCTTCATGGTTTTTCTTTCTTTCTTTCATGGTTTTTCTTTCTTTCATCCTTTATTTATTTATTTCATCCATCCTCTATTTATTTGTTTATTTCACATCCGTCATCTCTTTCTTTCATTCGTTTTCATTTATTTATTTATTTTTCTTTCTGTCTTTCACCCTTTCTTCATCTCTCTCTCTCTCTCTCTCTCTCTCTCTCTCTCTCTCTCTCTCTCTCTCTCGTATTTTTCTTTCTTTCGCTTGTCCTCTATTTCTTTCTTTCTTTCTATCATCTTTTTTTTTCATCTGACATATCTTTCTTTATCCATCCTCTGTTACTCCTTCTTTAATTCTTTCAGCATTTTTCTTTCACCCTTCCTTCGTTTCTTTCTTTCTTTCTACCCCTCTCTCTCTCCCCCTCCCTCCTCTCTCTCTCTCTCTCTCGTTTTTATTTATTTCACACGTCCTCTATTTCTTTTTCTTTCTTTCTTTCTTTCTTTCATCTTTTTTTTCCTTGATCAATCTTTTATTACTCTCTTCCCTTCTTTCTTTCTGCCACCTTTCCTTCATCTCTCTCTCTCTCTCTCTCTCTCTCTCTCTCTCTCTCTCTCTCTCTCTCTCTCTCTCGTCTTTCTCTTTCTTTTATCCATCCTCTATTATTCTCTTCCCTCTTTCTTTCTTTCACCTGTCCTATATTTCTTTCTTTGTTTCTTTTATCTTTTTCTTTCTTTCATCCTACATTTCTTTCTTTCTTTCATAAGTCCACTATTACTTTATTTCTTCCTTCCTGTCTTTCTTTCTTCCTTCCTTCCTTCCTGTCTTTCTTTCTTTCTTTCTTGACAGTTGCAGTAAGCAACCTCTTGGAATATTGGCAAAATGGTGTCGGCTGCTGAGGGAAGGGTAACCTGGCGATTGTGGAAGAAATAAAGATAGATAGATGATGGTCATATTACCTATTTGTTTAGCGAACTGAGGAAGGATATAAGAGATGTTGTTGAGAAATTTGGTTTCTTGGCGGAGGTACAGATTTATTTATTCTCACTTCTTGTAGAAAACACTAAATATTTTCAGTAGATTTGTTTTGTCATTTGTTGCTGGCTGATTTGTAAACACGGTGGGTCGGCTATGCCCACGCGAAATATTAAACTAATTTTATTTTCAAAGATGATCTTATTTATTTATTTATCTATTCATTTTATTTCTATTTATTATTATTATTATTATTATTATTATTATTATTATTATTATTATTATTATTATTATCGAGTATTTCACACCTGCCGTAACCTGTAGCTCACTGGAGGCTGAGTGACAGCAAGTCTTCTCAGGTCTCCATGACTCTTCTGGGTATTGTAGCCGATTTTAACAGTACTGTAGTTTGGATGGTCACGATTCTACCTCTGATTTCCAATTCACCCAAATTCTTTTCCAGCCCTTTGGGGTCTGTTCCAAGGGCACCAATTACAATTGGTACGACCTTCACCTTCATGTTCCACAGTTTTCTCAGTTCTCTGACAATGTCCAAGTATTTGTTTAGCTTTTCGCTTTTTTTTCAGTTTTAATCGGTGGTCGGCCGGGACGGCAAAATCCACGAGATGACAGATTCTCTTCTTGTTAATCAATACTAGATCTGGTCTTCTGGTCGGAATTAGGTGATCCATCTGTATTCGAAGTCCCCACTCATTGTGAGTTTTTCACACCAGCGTAAGCTGATGGTCCTGCAGGCTGAGTGACAACAAGTCTCATCTGGTCTCCAGGACCCATCTGAGTATTCTTATTGATCTTAACAATGCTGTTGTCTGGAGGGTCTCAGTTCTTTCTCTGATTTCTAATTCCTCTAGTCTGTTTTCTAAACTTTTGGGGGCTGTTCCAAGTGTCCCAATTACAATTGGTGTCACTTTCACCCTCAATTCAACAGCTTTTTCAATTCTCTGGCAAGGTCCAGGTATTTGTCTATCTTTTCGTTTTCTTTCATCTCAACTCTGTGATTTGCTGGAACTGTAAAATCTACCAGTTAACAAGTTCTCTTTTTTGTTGTTAATCAATACTAGGTCTGGTATTCTGGCTAGGATTTTTTTCTTTTTTTTTTTCTTCTTCTATTTTTGCTTTGATATAATTTGTTCTTATGGCGTTGTTTTGTGCTGCAATTATGAGAGATTCAGTTTCACTCTCCAGGTTTCCTTTTCTTAACCCTGTCTAGGTGTTTTCATGTGTAATCTCTCAAATGTGTCCCTCGAAGTATCTATTTAATTGTTTTTCTTCCCATTTCTGTTTGCTTGTTTTTGTTGTTTTTCTGTTTGTCCATATGTTGCAACTTCTATTATTGATTGCTGTAATTTATCTTTCTTTGCTCTTTTTGTGCATCCTTCGGGTCCTTGGATTGTGGCATCTACGCAATTCTCTATGTTGGCGTGACCTATTCCACCTTTTTTTTTCTTGATACATAAAGTCTCTGTCATCTCCTGGGTGTAATGCCTTGTGCATCGTCATTAATTTTCTAGTCTTTTGGTCTATCTGTCAGAGTTCCTCTCTAGTCCATTTTAAGAATGGTCCTGGGTATCTTATAATTAGGGACAGCCCAGGTATTCATTCCCTTTATGAGATTTCTGCAGCAGAGCTTGGTTTCTAGAAGTGTTCTTGGTCTTCTGAGGTATTCTTTTTTTTTTAACTTTTTCTTTCATCTGATTGTTTGATGGTGTCCTCTTCTAAGATTCCCAAATATTTGTAATTCTCCTTCTCTCCAAGTGTTCTGATATTTTCCTGATTTGGTAGTTGTATTCCGTCTATTGTTACTCTTTCCCCCTTTCTGTCACTAGCATGGCACATCTTTCGATGCCGAATTCCATTCCTATATCCTGGCTGTATATTATTATGGTTTTTACAAGGGTTTCTAGTTCTTTTTCGTTTTGCTGTTTCCGAGTTTTCACAAGAGTCTGAGTGATAAGTTTCTCTGACTCATCTAGTATTCTAGCCGACCTTAACAATGCTTTTGTCTGGATGGTCTCGGTTCTTCCTCTGATTTCCAATTTCTCCAGTCTGTTTTCCAAACTCTTGAGTGTCGTATCAAGAGCACTAACTAAAATTGTTATTTACTTTCACCCCCATATTCCATAGTTTTTTCTATTCTCTAGCAAGGTTCAGGTATTATTATTATTATTATTATTATTATTATCAGTTTTTCCCCGCCAGCATACGCTGATGGTTTTCACTGGGGTTTGAGTGACAACAAGTCTTCTCAGGTCTCTAGCACTCTCTTGTGTATTCCAGCTGATTTCCACAATGCTGTTGTCTGGATAGTCTCAATTCTTCCTCTGATTTCCAGTTCCTCAAGTCTTTTTTTTAATTTTTGGGGACCGTTCCTAGTTCTCCAACTACTATTGGTATCACTTTCATCCTCATATTTAGGTTTATTTAATTCTCTAGCGAGGTCTAGGCATTTGTCCAACTTTTCGTTTTCTTTCATCTTCACCCTGTGATCTGCTGGAGTGACAAAATCTACCAGTTAACAAGTTTTTTGGGGGTTTTTTTTTTGTTAATCAATACTAGGTCTGGTCTTCTGGTTGGGATAAGGCGATCCGTTTTTATCTCTGTCGCCACACACTCTACATTTGCTGTTTTGTTGTATCTTATCAATTATTGCATTTATATAATTAGTCCGTATGGCATTCTTTTGGGCAGCAATTATGAGTGACTCGGTTTCTCTCTTGAAGTTTCCTCTTCTTAACCATGTCTAGGTCTTTTTATGTGCAACCTCCCCAATTTGTTGATTATTATTATTATTATTATTATTGCTCCTTGCGAGTTTTTCACACTAGTGTTAGCTGGTGGTCTCTCACGGGAATCTGAGTGACATAAAGTCTCCTCAATTCTCTATGACTCTTCAGAGTATTCTAGCCGATTCCGTGTCCTTGTGTTACATAATGAATAGGTTGGCCTATTTATTTTGTAAGTGCAGAAATTAAAAATAACGGTTTAAAAGTAGGAACTCATGCAGGGGTTCATGGCAATATGATAGACAAGATGTGACCCCCGGTTGACCTATTATCAGTTTTCCTATTGGCTGGTTTAGTCATGTGACTACCCAGTCGTGATAACAAGTTAAGTTAATTAAACAGAGTAATTCTAGGCGTCATAGCGAACAGAAACGTAATGGGTATTTTCTGTACTGTATGGTTGAAGTGGGAACTTCTGGAGGGAGAGTAGTTGGATGCATACCTTTCCCAAGGGTATTAGCACTATGTGAAATGTAAACTGCCTTGTGAATAATTTATATAACAAAGTGATGATGTCTAGACATCTAGAATACTGCCTCAACTTCATCTTGAGTCAGTGACAATTTAAAAAAATAATTATGAATCCAGTTGATACATTATGAACAGATATAAGAGGCAGATATTCACTAATCTTAGACTAGTAAGGCAAAAGGCCATAATAATACTCATGTGTAAATGGTCTAAAAAATCAGCTTGTTAACCATCACTCTGCAGCAGATGCTCAGACATATAGAACAAAGCCACTTCCTTGCAGCATATCAACCCTTTTCCGGTCATTTAATACTGTATCAAGTCATTTTGATATCAGGTTGCTTACAGTAACTGCTATTGCTTAAATGATCGCCTAAGTATTGAACAGGCTCATCACTGCTTAACTTTGGTGACCTAGCTGGAACCGGTGCTTTCAATGTGATTGGACCACAAGACTAACACACTCTTATATACTCAAACAAGAACAACAACCACAGTGTGAAACATATCAAACACCCTTGACTGTTAAACACTTATTCATGGAATGCAGGGTTTTTGCTTACATCAGAAACCGTTATTTTAATGCAAACAATATGAAAGATCTATTTGAAAATGTCAACATGGAGGACATTCTGTCCTTTTTGAGGATTTTTGACATGAACTTAATCAATACCATACAACATGATCCCCAATGGTGCTAACACATTGTTAAAACTAATTACTAAAAAGTATAAATATAAATTCACAACATACAACTTCCTGTTAGGCATGACATAACCCCAGATGGGTTGATATCCCATTAAAATCAATAAACCAACCAAATGTAAGCATATGTAGCATAACGAAATACCAAAGTGTCTTTGTGGCAAACTCCAGAATGATATACTAGCATGTGCCAACCCAAGTCCCAGCAGCAGTCGTCATTTGTAGCCGTTAGGTTTAAGGAACAATATACACGCAAGTTGGATAGTCACAAAGGGCTTAGTATTTATTTTCAGGCTCGTGTTGTGGGCTCTGGTTCGGAGAGAAGGAAAGACAGTGAGAAAGAGAGAGAGGATATGGTTAAATTATTCTACCTTCTAACATGGTATCAACTTCTATATCACTGTCCCACACGAGGGACCAGCAGCCCCGTCTAAACACTGCTACTGTTGAAAGACAAAAGGGAACGATTTCCTTTTGCTCGTTACTCTTGCTTCTGGTCAACTTCCGGTTTTAGCTTTCAATTCCCTTCCGGGGTCATTCCTTGGCCAAGTTACTGGCAACCCGTTGTGTCTACTCCTCCAAACTTCAACCTTTGCCTGCTCCCACCTCCTTTCTCTAGCAGTCTGAACACAGCTTTATTCTTATTCTCAAATTCTAATAATTACGCTACACATATAAGAAAGCAGAAACAATTGTTCAATACTGTTAAAGTTGGTAGTTTTGTTTTACAGCATATCAACCCTTTTTGGGTCATTTAATCCCAAATCAATTCATTTTGATATCAGGTTGCTTACAGTACCTACTGCTGCTTAAAGGGTCACCCATCTATGTATTGAAGAGTCTCATCACTGCTTAACTTTGGTGTTCTATTTGAAACTGGTGTTTTTAACAGGAGTTGGTCGTAAATCCAAATCATTTAGAAAAATCAAATAAGTAGAAGGGGTTTTTGACATTTGTCTTGCCATGTCTTGAATCCTCTTACTCAGCATACAAGGTCATTTCAAATTTAACTCTCTGCCTATTTTAACCGTTCACAGCAGCTCTCCCACCAAAGTACAAAACTGGCTGTTAGTTCATTATAATTGAGTAAAAGGACTCAGATTACAATAATGATAGGACTTTATTTCAATAGAATGAATTCTGAAGTGAATAGATAGGTACTTTGAAATATCCCATCATACAGGTAAAAAAAATACCAAGAAAATTTGGTACAGCCGTGGGGAAAATTTAATAGGCAAAGAGTTAAAGAACTTGTCAGTCACATTGGTAGAAGATAAAGAAAATATAAGAGCTGAAATTGATGATGAAAAAAATAATGTAAATCAAATTGTATAATTTCACTTTTTTTTAAAACTCTTTGCCTACTTTAAACCACTCACAGTGGCTCTCCCACCAAGGAACTGTTTCTTACGCTTACCATGCAAAGTAATGTACAAAAACTGAAGGTTAGTTCAATATAATTGAGTAGAAGGACACAGATTACAATAATAATAGGACTTTATTTGAATAGAATGAATTCTGAGGTGAATAGATAGTGAACTTTGAAATATCCCATCATACAGATAAAAAAAATACCCAGATAATTTGGTACAGCTGTGGGGCAAATTTGGTAGGCAAAGAGTTAAATGACTTGTCAGTCACATAAAGATAAAGATAAAAAAATACAAGGGTTTAAATTGATGAAATAAATTTAAAAATTTTTTTAAAAACAATAAGAAAAATCAGACATTTTTTGTAAGTAAAATTTATTTCAATTAAACATTACAATCTCAATTTGAAAAAAAAAAAAAATTTTTTTAAATTTTCATTAGACATAAAAGAGACTAAGTTGAAAATTCATTGTTCCACTAAACCAAAAACTGATTTGTGCAGCGTAAATATCTTTAGTCACATCCTGATCCAATCACTTGTTTTGCTTTTTTAGTCTTTGGTGCTTAAAACACAGGTTTCAAATTTCAGATACTAGACCATTTATTAGATTTCCAAAAATTAGGTACTTTTTTTTTAAAATTTAGCAGGCTTTGTAGTAATTCGCTGATTGGCCACTTGGCCAGACTGAGCATGACTTGTTGCAAAATTGGAAAAAAAAAAAAAAAAAAAGTCACAAAATGCTTTAGTAGATTTTCTGGAATTTTTTTTTTTTTTTTTAGAAACTGTAGAAAAATTCTGATATGAAAATTTCTATTATATAGAAACTAGCTGAAGTATCTGGTCATGACCAGACTACTTAGAATATATACGCCTTACTAAATTTAGGGCGCCGGAGGGCATTATTAATGATGTAATTTGTTTGGGTCATTGGGGTGTTTTGGGTCTTTCAAGAGCATACTACCCTCACCAAGTATAAAAATTTTCTATTATATAGAAACTAGCAGAAGTATCCGGTCCATAACCAGACTACTTAGAATATATACTCCTTACTAAATTTAGGGTGCCAGAGGGCATTATCAATGATGTCATTTCATTGGGTCATTCGGGTCTTTCAACAACATACTTCCCTCGCCAAGCCGATCCTATTAGAGATGATCAGTCTCTGATTGGCTTTTTGCAAAAAAAAATAGTAGTGGTACTATTTAACCCATAGTTGGGGGGAGATGAGGGGGTTCATAATTTTTCCAAGGGTATTCATCCAAAAGTGAACATAATAGTGTGACTGGATTTAAACTTGCTTATTTCAATGTAGTCCAGTATGTTACCCACTTCACCATGTGGACTCCCTTTTGTGTCTGGAAGATTTAAACATGGCAGGTATTAAAGAAGAATTTTTTGTACTTCTGAAGAACTATTATTTTTTAATTATTAAAGTATATCATTTAATCAGTAAAAATCAAAAACTAATTTTGTATTTTTCCTCATTGAAGAGTATGCACAATTTTAATTCTAATGACATCTTTTTTCTGAGTTATCAGTCTAACTCTAACTACCAAAAAAAACACAACCCATATATATATGACGAAGGTATTTATCTGAAATTTTATATTATTCAAAAAAGCATCCATCACTGTTCAGATAACAATCTCTTCATCTTCAAGACCTGATGAAGGTTTTATTTTTAAAAACTCAAACATTATACCACCAACTTCACCATCTAATATGAATTCTTTTTGGAATACTTTGTTTTTATTTTCTACACATTATTCTAATTTCATGGAATCTCAAATGACAATCAGAACTAAAACTTTACATTATAAAAGTTAAGTCTCTGAAGAATTTAAATCATAAGTTTTTGTTGTTTTTTTAATTAGTCCAATGAGAGTTAATTTGATGTCTTGTAATCTGAAAATTTAAAACTACAAGGTAGTACAAAAGTCTTGTATCTCTTACATATTGTTTTAACTTTCATTATTGTTTATTATATGTAATGGGTGGCACGACTTTCCGACCACTTAGTACAATATAAAGTAATACTCTGGTAAGTAGACTTGCAATGCAAAATGAAAATAAAATGTGGTTGTATATATAAGTAAAAGTAATGTTGGTGGCCTGTTGTCAATATCAACTGGTTGGTTGGGTTTTACGGCATGTCAACCCATTGGGTTATTTTATGCCGATACGTTGTTTTATTTCTTTGTAAGGTACAGCTGCCACATGTGCAGCCACCTGCATATCAATCCAGATCTTGCTTCTATTGGTAGTGATAGGGACAGTGAGGGAGTCAATCCCTTTTCCACCAGCGCTACACCATGAGATTGTTTTTGTGTATGAGGTGAACACCACACCTACCATTAGCTCACGACTTTATTGCACAGATCCAAGCTGTGATATTCATGTGCAGAGTTGGCGAGGGCTGATATTGAAATTGGGACCTTTGGTTCCTAGGCAGATGCTCTACCGAATTAAACTGGCCAGGGTTATATATATATATATATATATATATATATAATAAAGTAATAATAATAGTTCAGAAATATATCAATTAACTGGTGAAGTAATCAGAGATATTTTTTCTAATTCATTTATATTTATATAAAATGACTGTTTAGCTCAGTCGGTAGGGCATCAGCCTAGGAACTACAAGGATCCTGGTTCGATATCGCCCCTCGCTAACTCAGTTTGGATCTGTGTGGTTAAGTGAGGAACTGATGATAGCCTCAATTACAATCTTCCTGGTTTAGTGCTAGTGAAAAGGGATAGACTCCCTTGGTATCTGGCCGATACCGACAATAGGTCACTCCAACTATAATATACAATCAGTGAATATGGAAGCCATTGTCTAATGCAATAAGCAATATATTTAAAAAAGATTTTTAATTTCCTTCATTTATTTTTCATTGCATATTTTAAGATTTTTAAGTGGATTAATCAAACTGATCCTGCTTTAAGAAAATACATACGAGGGTGGTCTGAAAAGTTCATATGATGACGTCATATCTGTACCACAACACCCACAGAAGAAGTGTGTGAATCACCAAGGGACTATGTTGAAAAATAAACCTCATTTGGTTTGGTTAATGGCATATCAACCGTTGTGGGTTATTTATTACCTAAGCCATCCTTCTAGAAGAACAGCATTGGTATTATTTAACCCAGAGCTGGGGAGATGATGGGGTTCATACCTTTCTCAAGGGCATTAGTTCAAAAGTGAATGAGATAACGTGACTGGTATTCAAAGTCACTCACGATTATGTCACAATCCAGTATTTTACCAACTACACCATGGGGACTCCCTCTCAACCTCATTTAGTCACATTCCATGAGAGTATCTTGGCCAGCCTATGAAACTTTCTAACGACCCATGTACATTAAAAATTAATGGATTTCTCAAACAGGATCTATTTGGATCAATTTCATTCTTTACTTTTCATTGTTTTTTTTATTTTTTTAAATTTCAAACACTTATTAAGCTTTGGATCCGGAATATTTGAATATTCAAAATCCTCGGTCATAAGCTTTACAAATAAATGATCCGGTATCTGTAACAAAGTTTTTATTTGTTTAATTTTTTTCTTAACGAGTGTGAGATTTGAGCTTTAAATGATTGCAAATTTGTTGTACATCTGTAAATGTCTTTTTGCAGCAGATGAAAGGTTTATCAGCGTTGTGCAGGTGTATTTGCAGGTGTTTAGAGAGATTTTCTGATTTTTGAAATGTCTTTTGGCAAACAATGCAAACGTTTGTGGGCTTTGTGTGCGTATGTGTGGAGAGATGTTTGTGCATGGCCAGCTGATTGGGGAATAACTTAGAGCAATACTGACATCTGTACATAACCCTTTGCGTGTGGGTCACCAAATGCTGGAATAACAAGGACAGTCGACTGAAGCTTTGAGTACAGATATCACATTTGTGTTGTTGAATTTTATGCAGCTTCACGTGTCTTTTCACCTTCTTCTCGGTTACAAACTGAGACGAGCAGATCTTACATTTAAAGACCATCGCCGCAGGGTGTGTAGCTTCTCTGTGGTGTTTTCGGCTCAGCTGGTCGTCAAAAACCTCTGGACAGATACAGCAGGCGTATTTCCTCTTATGGTTTGTCTGCATGTGCTCCTTAAACTGACGCGGATTCTTGCAATCTAGAGAACAATGCCGACAAGCGTACCTGTTTTTTTTGTAGTGTTTGAGCAAATGATTAAAATAAGTCATCCGTTGACTGAACGTACTGTCACAATATTCACAGTCAAATTTCTGTTGGATGGCACAGTGCCATTTGTTCATGTGTGCTGTGAGTTGCTTTAATAACGGATACGATTTGGTACACATATCACACTTGTAACCATTTTCCTTCAGGTTAACCTCTCCCGCAGTTTCACAATTGACCACTTCTGGACCACGGGATACAGGCGTGTTAAATTTGGTAGTAGGAATTTTGCACTTGCGCAACGGCTCCCGCTTCTCTCTTGATATGTTTGTTTTGGTCATCTGAATTTTGCCTTTGCTGTTGTTTTGGTTCATTTCTGATCTCGGTTTTTTATTAGAGCAAATTTGATTAGTTTTACAAGGTGTAGATTTGACAGTCTTAATTTGTGCCCCAGGAGCGGCGTGACTTTTTTTGTGCCTCTCCAGCCTTTTGTGACTCATAAAAACTCTACTACATACATTGCAAGGCAGGAACTTACGTTTGTGAATCTTCTGATGTTCTTTCAAATCAATCTCAATAGCAAAATATTCCCCACAAACTTCACAAATAGTCGGATTCCATTCCGGATGATTAGAGATATGTTTCGTAAGGGACTCCTTAGTTTGGAACTTTGAGTAGCAGAAACTGCAGGAATATTTCTTCTGTTTTCGATAGTGACTCGTCCTGACGGTCTTCTTTCTTTTCTTATCACCCAATATTACAAGGTTACTATCGTCTTGCGAATCATTTTGATCACTGGTAATTGATAACATGTCCTGGTGACATTTTATATGTTTGTAAAGGCTGTTACGATGACTAAAGCTGACACCACAATGGCCACACCGGTGTTGACTTTGAAGGTTTTCTTTCTGCGCTGAGTGAAAAAGTCCGCAGTGTTCATCTAGGTCTGACTGGCGTTCAAATCCCATTCCACAAAAATCACAGAACTGCTGGAAGGTGTTACTATGTTTAAACATGTGAGCACCGACTTCGCTTCCTCTCTTGAACCGTTCCCCACAATGTGCACATTTGTAAGGCTTGCTAGCGATATCCTGACCCACATCATGAGTGCACTGAGTATTGGTCACCGTGCATGTTGCTTTACGGTAGTAGTCATGTTCTACTGTGGAATCAATACATTCAGAAGGTGGAGGAGATTTACACTGCTCTATTTGGGCGTGGATTGTTGCATGCATGAGGCTCAAATGTTCAAGCATTTCATTGTTGTCAGAGAAGATCTTATCACATATATGGCAAGCGTAAATAGTCTTTGGTAAGGATTCTTGAGCATGATTTGAAGTCAGCACAATATTATCAGAGATTTTGCAACTCACACTATCAACAGGACCGAGATCAAGAAGAATTTCTGTATTCTCAGTTACAGCATAGTCTATTGTCTGGGCAGCAGCTTCCATCATAATTGATCTGGTATAAAACAATATCGTCTGGTGTAGAGTAAAATTTGATTATGCACCAATTTCTGTAAAGAGAAATAATTATATATATATATATATATATATATATATTTACACTGTCATAGGAACATTGATATAAAAAAAAAAAAAAACATTCAAAATTGTACCAATTTAAAAACAATTACAGTATATACTCGCATATCATGAGATTTTCCAAAACCTAAATTTTAGCCCAATATTAGAATACTTAACATAGCTTAACACTTGTACCTGGTAATGGTTAACAGAATGAGAAAAATCTACCCCAATAGATTAAATAAAGGGTCCCATTTGAAGTTTAGTGAAGGCTACCAATTATGACATGAAGACTTCCAAGTTTGACAAGAAATACCTGAAGAAGGCTTGAGAGCACATTGTGTATATAAAAATAAAGATGAGGATAAGGGGTCAATGGAGTCAGAGTTGGTAAGATTATACAAACTCCAACTTCAGTTTAATTTACACTTTATATGGCCCTAGTTTAGATTGTAAAGTTATACAGTCTATATTCCTTATAAATAGATTATAAAAACATCATGATTCATATTGATCATTTAATTACATAAAGAGTCAGAGTCAGAGTCAGAGATGTCAAATATAGACGAGTTTGAGTTGAAGGTTTTGTGTTCTAACTCCACAACCCTGCCTAATATTAGGCTAAAATTTGAGTCTCAAAAAAATTGCATGATACGCAAATATATATGGTATATTCAATGTGTTTACATGCATGTTTTCAACTCAAGTCTGAAATATGATGGTATAATTTTGAGGCTAGACTCATTTGTTTTTAGTTTTTTGTCGAAATAAAAATATAACGGGATTATAGTTTAAGTTTTTCTTTCTTTGAAAGTTATACACATATATATATAATATATATATATATATATATATATATTTGAGAATAAAAAGGCCTTAAATACCCGGGGGATTCATGATTATGAACCATTTCCACTTTTGGGTATTTGAGGCTCACCGAGCTTCGTCAGACCAAAATAAAAATGTGGTCTGACGAAGCTCGGTGGGCCTCAGATACCCACGAGGGAAATAGTCCATAATCACGTTACTCTTGGTATTTAAGGCCTTTTTATTCACAAATAAATTTGCTGTTTATAAAAATTAAGCATTAAGCTCTCATACGGAACCTGAACTCTACAACAAGCTACTGGTAGAGAATAGGACCTGCCTAGAATCACCTTTGTACCAAGAAACTTGATACCCCAACAAAGAATACATACATACATACAAATATATATATATATATATATATATATATATATCTTTGCAAATAAGAAATAAGTACAGAACAAAAAGACAGAACAGACTAAACTAGTGCCATATAAAGTGTAAATTGAGTTGGAGTTGGTATAGTTTTACCAATTCTGACAATGCCATAATTGACCTACTTCTACTGCTCTGCTCACAACAGTAATAATTTCAAATTCTTTAATTCAGTAACGAATACCTTGTAGATAATGCTACGGAGGGGGAGGGGTATCCTCAGTAACAAGAAAGTAGAAGATAAATCAATCCCAAACCAAATGGCAACTAACAGAGACAGCAAGAAAGTAAGAGAAAACATTTTGCCTCCTATTGAATTAGGCAGAATTAGTCTTGCAACAAATTTATGATGTTGCAACCTTGGATCAGTATTTGGTACCACGGTCTACTAATCTAGGATTTCAATAGTTCTATAAGCATGTTCGACATGTTCTAGGTAGAATGGTAATAAAACCAATGTGTCCTGCATTAAAACAAGCCACTTATATGGTTAAATCGAACTTAACGGACCTAAATTCCACCATCATATGTCACCCTGCCGAAATAAAAAAAATATAAAAAATCAGGGAATTAACCGAAATTAATGAAATTTTCAGTGTTGATATATTAATGAATAAAAGATATAATGCACCAGTTATTTTATTTGAAAACTTTTACATTTTTTAGGTCAGTTAACTTTGAACCACATATCTTTGAGAATCTGTGTTACGTCTCAAAGATTTGTGGTTAAAAAATATAAAATCATGCTGATGTATATTTTATCACTTTATCTATTTAATATGATGATAAACTGTTAGGAAGACATAACGAAAATAGAGTTGCTCCCCTTGATCAGTAGGGGGCTGTTGGCAATCCGGAAGTGGGGTTGGTTTGGTTCTGAGTGGATGCACATGCAAAGCACGGTTGAGCAAGTTAAGTCATTTTTAGGGTAGAAGTATTCTCTAACCTTGTTAATTTTCCAACAACCTGGACTTGCATTATCATTCAGTCTTCCATATTTTATCTGTATGTAAAAGCATAATATAAACCTAACAAAATATTTTCAATTAAGAGTGTTTTATGTTGACTTTAAAAACAATTATCAATTTCATTAAATTAGTATTTTACATCCACCCTTAAGTCTGTGATAGTCAACCAAACAATTTTTTTTAAATTAATATTTTTGTTTAACAAAGAAATAAAAAAGTTGGCGGAATGGCTTATTGTTAGCATCAGCTGGATAGCAAAGGAGTCTATCCCCTTTTCATTAGCGCTAGACTGGGGAGATTGTTTTTTTGTTTTTTTTTTTAGAGGTGTAGTGCCTACTGTCAGCTCCATACTTTACAACATAGATCAAATTACACAATCTGTGCTACTCATGTGCTGAGTTGGCGGGGACCCGTATCAAACCAGGAACTTTACGATTCCTGGGCGGGTTCTCTATCGACTGAGCTAAACTAGCCCCTTACAAAGAAATACAATAAGAATAAACACAAGACTGAATATATCAAAATGTTGCTGTCCCAAAAATCAGGTTGATTGGTTTCATTGCTTAATGGCATATTGTGGCAAGAGAAATCACGCACATGGTAGCTCAAAAAGCATGCACGAATAGGTCTAGCGTGCAAAATGAGATATGGGGGGAGTGTAGCAGACGATTGGGGAGATTGAACTAGCATCGTCCTGATCGTGAATCGTGGCTTGATGTTGGACTACCTCGTGGGTGCGTATGCAAATTACTACACTACGTGACTGACCCGGATGTGGGATTTTAGTTAGAGTAGTGAATTATTATTTAAGGCCTGCCTGAATACATAGAGATAGTTGCATTCCAATCTTGCTGACGAGGGCACTGATGTACGACAAGGAAGAAGAGGCAAGTGAGCTTTGGCAAAGGACTGGTAGAAAAGATTGTTGCAGGTGACAAGGACTTGGTCAGGGGACTTTAGTAGCTGGAAGAACATCTTTTTTTGGTGCAGAGATCCGGCTGTCCAACCTGACGGATTTTCTATTCATTTATTATACATATAAAACTTAATGGGTTATTTAATGCCAAAGCCATTCTTGTAGAAGCACAGTAGCTGGGCTTCATACCTGAAAATGAACATAATGGCGTGAATGAAGTTTGAACTCGCTTATTACAATGTCGCTGTCCAGCACATTAGCCATCATGCCCCAAATCAGGTAGACTGTGAATTGAGGGGCATAAAATTTTACCATAGTCTACTGGACAGATGTTAGTGGAATATGAAATGAAATCCAATACATATATTTTTAATTTCTGAACTGGGATTAATAATTTTAATAAAATGAAACTCTAAGGAAAACATAACTTAATATGTTAATTCATTAATACGTTTGTAAAAAAATTAAAGGTATGGGGACTTTGGCCCCCTATTTACGTGCATGTGGAATTGAATACATTAAAATAACTAAGTTTTCTGAAACATGTAATTTTACAATTGTATAAGTTTAGAATTATGTAAACAAAAGATAATCGAATAAATATTAGTTTAGAAATATTTTAGCAACAGTATAAACAATGGTTTAAATTCCATAGAAAATATGTACGCCATCGGATTGTAACAAAATCCTTCGATATTTACATCATTAGAAAACAGCTGATATTTGAAAATTCCAATACTAAATTTAACTTAATAATCACGTAGACAATGACAAAAGAGAATTATAAAAGGCCTATTTAACAGAAAAGCGGCAGTCGGGGCGAATGCCTCCTAACTCGACAGACAGAGCGAAAGCTTTCCCTAACTCGACACAATTGGGAGAAGTCGCTGTCCGAAGACACAAAATGTAGTATATCAGGTCTGTCTCTTATTTTCGTTTCCTATTTTCTCTATCCCACTCAACACAAGTTTCAATCACAGACATTGTTTTATCAAAACTGCTACAAATTTGACAAGTCCAAATGCACAAATATAAACAATATATACACACTTGTCACACGCAACTATGTACAGATACATACAGTCGGCAACATCGCTAAAAGAACAATTGACTATCACTATATGAATTGTAATATCTTGTATATAAAGTTGTTTCTTTTATAATTTTATCTTGTTTTGTTTTCTACGGAAACTTCATTTCCATAGTCATATACATTTAAATTGTGGGGATCAAAACTCGGATTTTCTTCAACCCATCACACACCAAGCTAATCCGGTCCCTAAAAAGGACAGCATCAATTGATGTATAGATTTAAAATTGTTGCGTAGTGATTTAGTTATACACTATTTTTTTTTTTTTTTTTTCACCTCAGCTTTATTTTAAGGGAATTGAGATTATAAACTTATCAAGTCCTATACTGAAATAAACTGAAAATTACTATTCGCTGGTAATTTTGCTGAGTATTTAACGACATTTCTATTTCAGAGTCACAATAAAAAAAATTTTTTAAAAACTTAAAACAGTTCACTTTTGCAGTTCTTAGGTTAAAACAAAAAAGTGTATAACTGAATCACTACGCAACAACTTTAAATCTATACAACATCAATTGATGCTGTCCTTTTTTTTAACTTATGAATTAACGTATGCTTTCCTTAGAGTTTCATTTTTATTAAAAGTATTAATCCCAGTTCAGTTCAGAAATTAAAAATATATACATAGGATTCATTTCATATTCCACTAACATCTATCCAATAGACTATGGTAAAAATTTACGTTCCTGAATTTACAGTCTACCCCAAATCAGACCTTTTCTGATTGTTTCCTTGTTTGTCCATCTCTTCTATGAAGAGGTGTTAGCATTTGTAGTTGTACTGATTAAATAAATAAAATGAAATCAGTGTTTTCGTTACTTGATATTTTGTCGTACACTCCGTAATATGATGATAGTCAAAAAAAAAAAAAGAAAAAGAAAAAAGATTCTAAGTTAAAATTTGTTTATATCAAGTTTGATTATTATCAATCAATAGGTATCATCCATGTGCACATTTCGTATATAGAGAGTTCGAGAAAAACATCCATTAGGGGAAAAAACAACAACAAAAAACAAAAAAACACGTGTTTAATTTTTTCAGGCGATACGAAACATAAGAAATGCCCGATGAATGTTTTTCACGTACACTATGGTTTGGTTTTGTTAAATTCTCCACGATGTGTGCAATAAAACTACATCGATGATATCAACTTATTTAATAAAATTTATAACCCTTTTTAAACTTGATATAAAAACATTGTTATTTGTAATTATCATCATTATTATTTATTTTTTGTCTATCATATTGCAGATTCGGTAGCGTAAGCGACAAACCACACATCGAAGAAAACCTAACGATCTAGTTTTTTTTAAATTTAATTAGTACAATTTCATCATTCCTCTGAATTAAAAGCAACAAAAAATTAACCGCGAAAAATTTGTTCTATATTTTATAGACGGAATCGGAAGTCCAAAAAACAGTATCTACAGTAACGGAATTTTTCAATAATTTTTTAAAATAAATAATTGTGGTTCATGGTCTAATTAAAATACTACATTCATTAAAATTGCAATAATTATCATTTTATAAATTTACTTTTTATAGGAATTATTTTAATTTTATGCTCTTCGAAATATCTTTCATCTGCATCTTAAAGTTTTTTGTTTTGTTTTTGCTTTTTAAATAACAGTGGGCTTCCACTCTGAAGGTAAATTATTTGAGATAGAAAAAAATCAACGAAAAAGAAACATTTCATACAAAGAAAATTCTAAACAAAACAAAAAAGATGCTTATCCATAGTAGCACGCTGATAAAAATGTCTACGTGAGATTTGGGGGGTGGGAAGTATTAAGAAAAAAAAGGGGAATGCATGTAATATTTACATTCACTATCCAGATAGGTTTCAGTCATTTGTTGTTGTTTTTTTAATTACTGATTAATTATATCCCAAAATTACATCTTTAACTCGCCAAAATTATTTAGACCCCCACAATTAAGATATTGACTTACGTCCGATGCATAATTTGAAGGATTGAATGTAACTTGTTAGTAAACAAAATAAGGAAATGACCGACATTTTCTCTTATTTTGATGGTGAATGAAAGTATAACTTCTCTATATCATTTTTTGTACATTGCCGCGTTAATAAAACAGAAATTCGTTGTGCTATCCAGGACAAACACACAAAAATGCAGTAAAAACAAGAGTACAAAAGAAAAATTTAAAAAAACATTGAATTTTTGGTGACACATGTAACAATAGCTGCCTACTTTGAATGTTGAGACATTTTCATACCGTGATTTATTTAAACAATTCTTTTTGGTACACTATTAGCTAATGATTCTACAAAAAATAAAATTTTAAAAAATCACTAAAGGCAAATTTACAAATTAAAACATTCTTATAGAAAATACAAACTCATTTCCTTTTACTTTGTACATTTTATCGTGTTTTTTTTTACCCACGCGGTACTTTGGTGCAAGGTGAACTACTTCCTTATTTTATTTTTTAAATCAACGAATACCGATTTAGATGCATCTAAATTGACAACTATATAGATTTAAAGACAATATAAACTACTAATACAAAAAGCAAAAAATAAAACAAAATTAAATAAAAACAATGTATCAACGTAAACAGGAAAATAAAATTACAATTACAGTAACTTCAAAATATTTAAAAAAATTAAACGTCACTCGAAAATCGAGGCATATTTGAACTTACACTGTTGTTTCTTTATAGTGATGAACATAAGTTCTAGGTAAACAAATATTCACAGTATTGCGCCAAATTCGGATTAATTCTTGTCCGATTTTTCTAAAGATTCACTCGGAAGATAGCAAACCAAACTGTAACATACGCCATGTTGAAATGAACTTCCCAGATTCAGCACGGTGTAATACATAATTATGTTCTTATTAAAACTTCCTACAGCATTTAATAATTAATTGTTAAAATCAGATTGTATACCGGCATCAATGTTAGCATATATATCTCTTTCTAATAAATATAAAAAGAAATTAGAATTTTTGGACATTATTTTTCAGTTAGTTGATAAACTGATAACTTAATAATGCAGTATATGTTGCTTTTTTTTATGTCGGTATGTTTTTTAACATGACACCGTTTATTTACTTAGCTTTACTCAGCATCCCTGATACAGACAGCTATGGGTTGGTATATTCGAGAAAAAAAGATGTAATTAATTAACGGGACTGGTATAAAAAGTTAGTTTTAGTCGTTGTCTACTTAATTTTAAAAAAGGGTATTTATTTAGAATAACCCACTGAGAAAATGGCTGTGACAATGTACACAAAATTATATACAAATGTAGCAATTTAGGGACGTCCAATCGATTTTTCGCGGTAAATGTACACATGACGGGAAAAGTTACAAAACGTTTCTAAAAGTTATTTTGTCGTAAAAAATCTTTGTATCATTTGAAAGAAATGAGATTTTTTTTTAAGTCCAATATTTAATTTTTTTTTTTTTTTTTTTTTTCATATCATAGAATTCCTGAAATTGTGTTTTAAATTATTGTTTGCGTTGAATTTTGACCGCACAAAAAATGGGACATAATAATTACCATTAAAATATATGAAAATCGAATTTTCGTCCAAAAATATAATTTTAAAAAAATCTATCTAAAATCAGGTAATGGTCCAATTTTAATGAAATTTTCACTACTTATTCATTTATAAATAAATTATTTTTGAAATAGGTTTTGTGTGAGAAATATTATTAGAATTATTTTTTATTTTTGTCGTTAGAACTCCCCCACCCCAAAAAAATAATTTTAAAAAAATGAAAAAATAGACTCTTTATTTTTGACAAATAATTTTTATTACTATAAAGGTAGATGTAAGAAAAATAAATCAGTTGAGTTATTTATATATAGAGATTTTTCTAAAAATCGACCTAAAGTCGAAAATTAAAATTGAAAAAAATATATATATAAGAAAAATCAATTTAAACAGTTTAGCTATTTATTTTAGAATATACTCTTAAATTTAGAAATGTTAAAAAAATAGTTAAAATGTTGAAAATTAAATTTTGAAAGATTTTTTATTATTTTTAGGTTTTTTACGATTTCATCACTACTTTTTTTTAAATCCCTTTTTACATTATATAAACGCGAAAGGCGATATATATTATTTTATCAATAAAAAAATATTAGATTTTACAATTTTTTTTAATTCTGTCGCTTATTTGATTTCCAATGAAAGATTTTAAAGAAATTAAATCTGTTTTTATTCTTAGATTATTTTTTTATAATTAACTCTATATTGATATTTTTTAAAGAACATATTTTAATTGTTTTTTTATCGTTTTAAATTTTAAGGTCAAAACAGCGCCAACGTGGTTTGGACGTCCCTATAGTAATTACATTCATAATCCAGATAAGAATAAGTGTTTCATTCTTTTTTTAATTACATTTTATGCACTCAAAAGAATAAATAGGATAAAAAGGCGACTAAATATTTTTTTTAAGATATAAGACAATACTCTACCCTTCGATCCAAAATTTAAAATCCAATCAGAATTTTTTTAAAAAACAAAAAAAAAAACAAAACAAACTAATCCACGTTATTTCCTAACGATCGTAGACTAACGATAAACAATTTTAATAAGCATTTGTTTTAATATGAAAAAGAAAAAAAAAAGGCTCCTTAAGATGGTAAAAATATTGCATGAAGAAAAAATGACAGAAAAATGTATAGAAAGTTCAATGCCTTTCAACTTACCTCGGGTAAAAAAATTTTTTTAAAGATTAAAGGTGTGTTTCTGGAGAGCCGTGTGGATATGTCTGGGTCGAGTGACAAACTCTGGCTAACTGGCGAAAGTCCCAAATTAAGCGCCAAAATCTGATGACGTGATTGATTTCGAATGGACGGTGTCAGGGATTGTCCAGTCTGTTTCTTTGGGGTTTCAACCGATTAATCAGAGTTCATGACCTTGACAGAGATGGGCTTGAGGGAGGAGGTCGTTTTGAAGAAGGGCCTTATATATGTACACGTGTAATTTCAACCTATATATCAGAGTTCATGATCCAGACAGAGATGGTCAAAACGGAGGAGATATGTGGCGGGGCAAGAGTTGTCTTCCATGAAGGCAGAAAAATAGTCGATTTGTAAATTAGGAACTTAACTGTAACTTTTCAATAAAATAAGAAAATAACTGGTAATAGTTAACAAGCTAAACTTGTGTGCCATAGTTCGTGAGTTCGATGTTCACTAGGTGCCACATACTTCTGGTTATGGGCTAAACTAAAGCAAAGCTTAGTAAATGACTACTACTCACTTAATAAGTAAATGAACAGATAAAGGGAATAAATATATGGGCGTAAGGTACTCGGGACCATTCCTAAAATGGACAAGAGAGGAGCTCCGACAGATGGACCAAAGTACAAGGAAACTCATGACCATGCACAAAGCATTTCACCCGAAAGACGATTCAGACAGACCCTATGAGCCAAGGAAAGAGTGTGGAAGGAGCCTCGCCAACATTGAAGATAGTGTGGATACGACAATCCGAGCACTTGACGAATACATTAATAAAAGTAAGGAACGATTAATTAAAGCAGCCAGGAAAAGCATTGGCAACATATTCACAAGCAGAAATTCACCAAAAACTAAAAAAAACAGAAAGAAGGAAGAAAAACAACTATATGGGTACTTCAAACGTCAAACTTAAGATATATCACATCAGAAGACATAGACATGGCTAAGAAAAGGAAACCTCAAGAGAAAAACCGAATCGCTTATAATCGCTGCACAAGACAATGCCATAAGAACTAACTATATAAAGGCAAAAATAGATAAGATGCAGCAGAATAGCAAGTGCAGAATGTGTGGCGACTGAGACGAAACGGTTAATCATATAATAAGCGAATGCAGCAAACTAGCACACAGAGAGTACAAGACTAGGCACGACTCTGTGGGAAAGGTGATCCACTGGCAACTGTGCAAGAAATTCAATTTTCACCATACAACTAAATGGTATATGCACAAGCTGAACCTGTCCTGGAGAATGAGGCATAAAATTCTCTGGGACTTCGAGGTACAAACGGATCACCTAATCCCGGCCAGGAGACCGGACCTAGTATTGATCGACAAGAAGAATAGAACCTGTCATCTTATGGATTTTGCCGTTCCATCCGGCTACCGAGTGAAAATGAAAGAAAGCGAAAAAGATAGACAAATACTTGAACCTTGCCAGAGAACTGAGGAAACTTTGGAACATGAAGGTGAAGATTGTACCAATTGTAATTGGTGCTCTTGGAACGGTCCCCAAAGGTCCGGAAAAGAATTTGGGTGAATTAGAAATCAGAGGAAGAATCGAGACCATCCAAACTATCGTATTGTTGTGATCGGCTAGAATACACAGAAGAATCCTGGAGACCTGAGGAGATTTGCTGTCACTGAGCCTCCAGTGAACCACCGGCTACGGGAGGTGTGAAAACCTAAATAATGATAATAATAACCTTATACCAGCCAGACGTCAATACCTAGTATTGATTTTTTTTAAGAGAGAGAGAGAGAGAGAGAGGGGAGAGAGAGAGAGAGAGAGAACTTGTCAACTGGTAGATTTTACAGTCCCAGCAGATCACAGAGTGAAGATGAAGGAAAACGAAAAGATAGACAAATACCTGTATCTTAACAGAGAATTGAAAAAAAAACTATGGAATATGGTGAAAGTAATACCAATTGTAATTCGTGCACTTGGAACGGCATCCAAAAGTTTAGAAAACACACTAGAAGAATTGGAAATCAGAGAATTGTGACTATCCAGACAACAGCATTGTTAAGATCAACAAGAATACTCAGAAGAGTCCTAAAGACTTGAAGAGACTTGGTGCAACTCAGACTCCAGTGAAGGACCATCAGCTTACGCTCGTGTGAAAAAAAACTCACAAGGAGTGAAATAATAATAATACGAGATAAAGACGGATCACCTATCCCAGCCAGGAGACCAGACCTAGTATTGATTAACAAAAAAAAAAAAAAAAAAAGAGAACGTGTCAAGTGGTGGATTTTGTGATCCCAGCAGATCACAGGGTGAAGCTGAAGGAAAAGATGGATAAATACCTGGGCTTTGCCAGAGAATAGAAAAAGCTGTGCAATATGAGAGTGAAAGTGATACCAATTGTATTTGGTGCACTTGGAACGGTACGAATAAACTTGAAAAAATACTGGGGGATCTAGAAATCAGAGGAAAAATTGAGACCATCCAGACTACTGCACTGTTGCAATCGGCTAG
This sequence comes from Doryteuthis pealeii, assembly GCA_023376005.1. Lineage (NCBI taxonomy): Eukaryota > Metazoa > Mollusca > Cephalopoda > Myopsida > Loliginidae > Doryteuthis > Doryteuthis pealeii. The sequence continues at coordinate 110,946,455 of CM042145.1, forward strand.
AATACTCAGAAGAGTCCTGGAGACCTGAGGAGACTTGTTGTCACTCAGACTCCAGTGAAATACCATCAGCTAATGCTGATGTGAAAAACTCAAAAGGAGTGAAAATATTCTTTTGTACTGACAAATGTTTCTTCGCCCGATTCAAAATGAATGTTAAATTTAGGGCAATAACAGGAGCCAGAGGTACGGGCCAACATTTATCCCGACTATCTATAGAGTAGGCTGGTTGTTTTATTTACGGCAGGTCAACCTTTGGGTTATTTTATGTCGAAGACGTTTTGTTTTGTTCTTTCTTGTTGGATATTTTTTTTTTTCAAACTCAGTTAAAAAAACAAACATTTTTAAACTCATCTTTTATCTATTTAACCCATAGATCGGGTCCTAACAGGTACTACCACTCCGGGTCCGAGTGAACCAGAGAGTAATGGCGATGTAGGGTACTCCACACTCCCCAGAGCTTCAGAATTAGAACTTCACAACTAGATGCAGCTTAACGACATACACTCAGCCACCACCTTCTAGCACACATATGATAAAAAGGGTTGAGGGTTTGCCATAAGAGCAATACAGTCGGGACAATCATATAGGTGCTAGGGCTTTGCGTGACAAGTTGATTGATCAGGGGGTCTCCGACTGCTTGTCTAGCCTAAGTAAGTGCCAAAGCGGAGCGCTACATGTCATAGCCTGCTCAGTCACGAGGATTCCATCCTTGAGCATCATGGGTCACCAGCCAAAGTCAACAGGTGGCCACATTGGTGGATTTTACCCTATGCAGAGGTGCAGTTGGTGTATTCTTCTGTCCCAGCAGGCAGGATGGCCTAAAGAGATTGAGAGAAGGAGTTGGACACAGCATCAGTGGGTAGACTAAAAAAAGAAAAAAAAGAAACCCCCCAAACCTTTACTAACACAACCAAAGATAGATATAAGCTAAATGAATAATAACTTTACCTTTTATTTGGTGGTTTCTCAAGTAATTTAATTGATTGATTGCAGAAAGAATAACGAATTATTTGTCTGATTTTTTTAAATAAAGCTTCATAATTTGAATCGATTTTTTTGAAAAGTTAACTAGTTTTTTCTGCCATATTAGGCACGTGAGGGTCTACACACAAACAATTACCTTTTATTTGTAAATATTCGTTGTTCGGTATTATTTAGATTTTCCGACTGTTGTCCTCATCTTTATTGTTATATACACAAGGTTTCGGCCGATATGCTCTCCGGCCACCTTTGGTGTTTCTTGCTGAACTCTGGAGCCTTCATGTCATAATCGGGAGCCTTCACGGAACTTCGAAAACTTTATTTAATCCACTGGGGTAGATTGTTCTCATTACGTTAACCATGACGGCGTACAAGTGTTAAGCCATTTTAAGTATTCTATGTTATTTTCGCTCTTAGTCAGAATTGAACCTGGAACCTACAGATGATTAATTCGATTGTCACTTAGAACTGTATTAATTCGACCTTTATATCCGTTGCACCATGTGTCCAACTGTGTGTAAACAAATGACTATTATCAAATACAAACAATTACTTGAAACCACATAATTATTAGTATTTGATAATTTGTATGCATACAGTTATGTGGTTTTAAGAATTCCTATCTAATACAAATAATTTTCAAAAGGATTTATTTGACCCATATATCAATTGACTAGTCATTTAAATGTATTAGTATTTGATAGGAATACTAGAAACCAGACAACTGTCTGCGAATTATGTATATTTGATAGGAATACTTTATATCATAAAACTGTGTGCAAATGGTTACTTACCGTCGTATGAAATGGATACGGCGAGACGAGTACAAATCCTGGACGAGGTTGTTTGCATTTCACATAGCGCAAATACCCTTGGGAAAAGTATGAATCTAACTATTCTCCCTCCAGCTATGGATAAATAGTAGAACAGACTGGGCTCTTTAACTTTGGTTAGACAACCAGTATAGGAGAAGGAAAACTGACTTCAAATCTATTAAATTCCGCTTAAGAAATTGACCTTGTGTCACATCCTACTTGTGCCTAGGGGTTTTTAAATATGTATAATTGTGTGCAAAAAAAAAACTCTTAAAAACCAACAACACAAAAAATGTAAACATAAGTGTACAATGAAAGCAATTCCCTAACCTCTATGCATAAAATAAGCATATACGGGTTGATATGCCGTTAAAATCAATCAGTCCAACAACTTTTAATGATTAACTTTGAGATTTGTTGATTTACACCACAAAATGCAAATGACAAGTCAATTGATCTATGGTTCAAATAAATCCTTTTGAAAATGATTTGTATTAGATAGGAATTCTTAAAGCCACATAACTATATGCATACTCATTATTATAAAAGAGAAATAAACAATACAATTGATTGAATTATTAGTATTAGATAGGAATACTTGAAATCATCTGTATGCATACAAATTATTATAAAAGAGAAATAGATACTTAAAACAATACAATTGCTTCAGTTATTAGTATTACATAGGCATACTTGAAGCCATCTGTCTACGAAAAAGCTTATAAACAAACAAAAATACAATTGAAAAAATGCAATGGATTATCGAAAAAATATGATATAATCAAACATTTACAAATTAATTGAATTTTGACATTAGGTAACCCATGAGGGGTTGATATGCCGTTAAATAAACCAAACTAATTGGATGGTGTAATACCGCCCTAAGCGAGCAAATCATTGTTAGTGAGTTCGATTCTATCCTCAGAGGTGTAAAACCCATTAAAAAGGGGGGTTGGTCTGGGTATAACACTAAACTGGTCTGGTGCTTTGGTAATATGGAGTACCCCTTCGTTGCCAATATTCTCGTGTCCACTCTGTCACAGAAGACCGAAAATATAGGGAAGCCAGTGAGAATCAAACTCTCTAGTAATGGCCTGACTCTGGGGTCTCCAACTTTTTTTTCCTGATATAAACCCTAAATATGGACTTAGAAAGAACCCTTAGACTTGGTAATATAAAGTATAAATTTTCTATGGCTTAGTTAAACTGTAGCACAAGGCTGGAAATACGGGCACCCAGTGAGAATCGAACTCACTAGTAATGGTCAAGTTCCGTGGTCTCCAAACCTTTTCTGATACGAAACCTAGATATTACTAAGGTGCTTAAAAGTACCCTTAAACTTGATGATATAAAGTATACATTTTCTGTGCTGAACTAAGCTATAGCATTAGGCCAAAAATATAGGGCACCCTGTGAGAATCGAACTCACTAATAATGGTCTACTTCAGGGGTTTCCAGCCTTTTCTTTTCTTTTTTATGCGAACCCTAAATTACTAAATTACTTAGATAAAACGCTTAAACGTGCAAACAGAAAGAATATATTTTCTACGCTTAGCTGTCGCACAAGACCGGAACTTTAAGGCACCCAGAGAGAATCAAACTCACTAATAATGCCATAACTTAGGTTCCCCAGTCTTTTTTCATGATACAAACCCTAAATATTACTTAGGGACTGTTGTAACCTAACATAGGTTACTACATGAGAAATAACCAAACGGAGGTTGGAAATAAAATGGGATCCTTATAACATTAACAAAATACAGTACTCGCCAGCGGCGTGAAGAAGGTAAACCACTGCTGGTGGTATAAGACTACACAGTCAGCATAATACTCCTGTATTTATGAGGATTGGGACATACCCATTAATGTTCATAGGTAGGGTATGTAACATAGCTTAGTAAGAACCTTAAACTTGCTAATAATAGAAAGAATATATTCATTTTCTTTTAAATCTAAACAAAATCATGAAAGATTAAAATATAATTATTTAGTATTTCATATTATACCAGTGAAATAAGACAGATTTAAAGGCTATGGGGCTAAGTTAAGTTCGTTTGTACTGGTATCTTGTCCCCAATTAAAGCTGGTTGTTTCTTCTTCTGGACTGGTGAGTTGAAATGGAACTTAAGGAATGAAAAGGAACGAGAAAGGAAAGAAACAGAAGGTGGCTTTATGACTTGTGCTTTATTGACCAGGTCATAGTGGCCTGCAGCAAGGGAAACTCTCCCTGGCTAGCAGGGCCAACTAGACCCAATTACGGCCACAGTTCGAATGGCTGAGGTATCCTTTTTGGGGTAGGGAGTCAGTCCTTTTTGTCGGACATGCGCAGATGGTATTTCCGCAGATGGTATTTCAAGGCCCCATGGGAGTTTGTTGTTTTTTTATTTTATCTTAATTTTATCTTTATTTTCATATTTTTTAATCCCCACAAGGCTCGGTTGTTTTTGTTGTTATTTACTAAGTCTTACTTAGTCTTGCACATAAGTCCCCCAAGAGTGCTTATAACATTTGCTGTTATTAAGTGTATATTTTCCGGGCCTTCCACCAGGCTGGATTGACATAAAGTATTTTTCAAGTGTGGAGCCACGCACAAACCGAAGCTCATGAATGGCCAGTGCAAAAAATTATTGGAGAAAATAGGGATTAATTATCTGCCCTTTGCAGTAAGTGGCCAATCAACGCACTCTCTAGATTGGCACCCAATTTGACTCCTTTTAATCACTTGTAGTGCTGACCATCGTTGCATCAATATGTTTTATCCAGTCACTCCCAGAACCAAGATGGACGTCAGCAGATAAGTCTGGCCGCAACGCCATTAAATTTGCAACTCTTGTATTTTTAAATATATGTTTGTACTTTCATATTATTTGTTGACTCAACAAATAATATGAAAGTACAAACATATATTTAAAAATACAAGAGTTGCAAACTTAATGGCGTTTCTTCATTCGAATTTGAACGCCTTTCTTTTAATGCGGAAAATAAATAGGACACTGCAAAAAAGACAATAAAATGTGTGCAGTTTGTAAATGGTCACCATCGAAGGATTGAACAGGCTAATTGCTACTATATCTTGTAGCGGGAGAGGGAGCTATGGTCTGGAAGACTGAAGGATGTCTTATTATATTCGTAGTTTTGGAAACCATGACTCGTTGCTAGCATTTTTAGTTTATATTGAACAAACCTGGACATTTTATTGTTTAAGCCTGTGTGTCGTAGGAATATATATATAAAAAAATACGATATTGGGTCAGTAAAATGCGTTTATTTCTATGTGTTGAGTTGAGGGAGAGCCTTTCTGCGACTAGACATAGTAATCACGTAACGCTTTCAGAAGTTTGGATGCCTATATTCAATAGACACTTTTGGACCAGTTCCACGACCAGACGACCAGAAATTATCCCTGAGAGGATTGACTAAAATAGAAGATACCAGATATCCTTAATTTCCATCTCCACCAGACTGGTAGGTCTCTCAAACTTTACTCTCTATATAGGAAGGGCGTTTATATTGTTAGTCATTGCTTTGTTGTTTAATTAACCGTTAGAATTTAACTAAGTTTTAATTCATTTATTTGTTGTTAGTCTTTGAATGAATGTTATACTCAATAACTCAATAACGACAATTAACAATTTTATCTACCTGAGCAAACTTAATAGAGTAGAATAAAGACATTACAGAAGATACAATGAAGGACTTATACATAACTGTATAAGAAAAAAATGTCCTAATTTGTAGATAGTTTTTTTTTTTCAGTAGATAAAGTTCTTGATGCAGAAGATGAAAGTTAAACATTTATATGTTGAGTGTGGATTGCTGGAGACGAAAAGTCCCCCCCCCCTCAAGAAGACAGAAGAGAGTTTTGACTTTGGCACTTCTGGTTTTCTAAGGCTGCTTGTCACCTAACACCTATTGGAAGAACCAGTGGCCAGTAAGGAATATGATCCCTACAAACTTCGATGATTTAGGGTGAACCGGTACATTCAGCGCGTCGCTTTTGCAATTTTTTTTTTTTTAATTGTCTAATTTGTGGCGAGACCAGAAACGCTTTGACATTGTTCACAAGATTAATTTTTTTTCAAAACCAAAATGTTTTATGTGATGGGTAATTCCATGCCAAATCATCCAGAAAAACGTTAAATTGTCACCCACCCCCTTCAACTTTTCTGAAATTTTGTACAAGTGGGGACCATGTTAACATTAGACAATCCCCAAAATGTGAGCTTCCACTTCAAGAAATTGGCGAGGTTATGTCAATTTTTAGCACTCTAAATTGGGGCGAAAAATGGCGACTTTTTGTAACCTATTTTTGTCTGTAAAATGAGTTCTAGAACTTCCCAACTCCTAAAAATTGATTTATAAAAGCATGTTTTAAAGTCAACCAATTTTAAGTTCTCAGAACCGAAGCTACAACATCAGTTAAAATTTTGCAAATCAGAAATCATTAATAACTTAAAATTGGTTAACTTTAAGACTTTTTGATAGCACTTTTAGATTCCTTGGGCGAAAATTCATTTATAAACCAATTTGTAGGAGCAGGGAAGCTCTAGGACTCATCACAAAAGTCGCCATTTTTTTGCGACCATCCACCCAAATTTGGAGAGTTATATCGATTTTTAGAATCAACATAACTCCGCCAATTTTTGAAATTGGAAACTCAAATTTTGGGGACTTGCTAACTTTAAGATAGTCCTCAACTGGCCAAAATTTCAGAAAAAGTGAAGTGTAAAATTTAACAAATTTTTTGTTGTAACTTCGGTTCTGAGCAAATATCAAACTATCATTTTGTACAAATTATGTTCAATATATGTGAAATAATAATAGAAACAATTGTTGTCGTAGATGCAGTGCCACATCAAGATATTGATCTTGCTATGAATAAATCAGAAATCATCAATAACTTAAAATTGGTTGATTTTAAGACTTTTTTAATAGCATTTTTTGGATTCCTTAGGCAAAATGCTTTTCTAAACCAATTTTTAGGAGTAGGGAAGCTATAGAACTCATTTTACAGGCAAAAATAGGTTACACAAAGTCGCCATTTTGGAGAGCTAAAAATCGACATAACTCCGCCAATTTCTGGAATTGAAAGCTCAAATTTTGGGAATTGGCTAACTTTATAATAATCCACACTTAGACAAATTTTCAGAAAAATTGAAGGTGGTGGGTGACATTGCCTGGATGATTTGACATGGAATTATCCTGATATTAGCAATTTGGTGCTTATACAGAAGAGCAGACCTATGTACCTTTACATTTGGTTTTACTGATCAGTTAAGTCCCAAAATTATGTTTTCAAGTAGCTATCTCGGCCATCGGTCATATTTCTTAAATTTTTCTATCAAGAAGATGTCGTGTTATGGCTGATTTGTCATTTTCGAATATAACGGTAGGGATTTACCCAACCCCACCGCCAAGAGTGGGCTGTGACACGAGGTCAATTTTTCAGCGCAGTAAAGCTGGTTTGAATTCATAGTTTTCCTTCTCCTAGACTGGTTCCCTAGCTAAGGTTAAAGAACCCAGTATACCCTACTATTTACCTATACCTGGTTGGGAGTTAAGGGATCCGTGCCTTTCCCAAGGGCTTTAGCGCGAAGTGAAATCTAAACGGACTGGTCCAGGATTTGAACTCTGGTCGCCGATTTCATTTCCTAATACAATAACCGTTGCACATCGCGCCGCCACTTATCTGTAACTGCTAAAAAATGAAACAAATTACTGAAACTTACTCTCGGTTTAGCTCAGTCGGTAGAGCATCCGCCGAGGAACCACAGGGTCCCGGATTCGATACCGGCCTTCACCAACTCAGCACAGCTTGGATCTGTGTGGTAAAATGGGGAGCTGAAAGTAGGTGTGGTGCTCCATCTCAGATGCAGGCTTTACTGACGAACCTTGCAAGAACCCCCTTTTTTCCTCGAACCTCGAAAAATATTTTCGCGAATCCCTTAGGTTTCTATAGACCTAGCTTGGTGACCACTGATCTAGCTAGCTAAGTTCGCTAACTTAAACTATTACAACACAGGAGGATGGAAATATACGTGTAAAAAATGTAGCAATCTTTATGGGACAGACGATGTAAAATATTAAACAGTGAGAATACAGTAAAATAAAAGAAATGAGTGAATGATTTTTGAGTTGTCTAGTGAACCTTCACTTTATTTGCCCAAGTTCTGTATGTTGGCCGAATTTAGCTCAAAACGACCTTTGTGGGACACCCACTGTGGATCCCTAGTTTAACTTGGCAAAATCTTTTCAATAGCGCTTGACACAGCCTTAGCTCTATGATCACGCCTTCAAATATCACAATGTTTTTAAAGACACACCTCCACAGGCCAAGTAACTACGTCAGTCTTCTTCTTTCCTTTCTTTCGTTTCTTTCGGCACTCGTACATAGTCTTCCTTTGCCCTTTTCTTCTCTCTCGGCGAACACCTGGCCTTTTATAACTTCTTTTGTGCGAGTACGTACGCTTTTAAATTGAAGTTACTACAAATCTTGTTTTTTACTGTTTAGTGCTATAAAAAATGGTGCCGGGTTCTTCTTAAACAAAGAAAAAGGAAAAATAGAGCAATAAATATTAACTGTAAAAAAAAAAAATAAATAAATAAAATGATAAAATTTAAAACATTAGAATTAAATTTTCTCTGTCACATTACCATCATCAGATTATTATTATTATTATTATTATTATTATTATTATTATGCTTCTTACGAGTTTTTTAACACTCGTTTTAACTGGTGGCTTTTCACTGGAGAGTAAGTGACAGCAAGTCTCTTCAGGTATCCTGGACTCTTCTAAGTATTCTAGCTGATCTTAACAGTGCTGTGGTCTGTACGGTCTCGATTCTTCCACTGCTTTCCAGTTTCCCCAGTCTCTTTTCCAGGCCTTTGGAGACATTTCCAAGGATTAATATTATTTAATAATAATAATTAAATTATTATTATTATTATTATTATGATATTTCACTGGAGTCTTCCTCCCTGAGGGGCAGGACGGTTGTTTCCTGTGAGTACTGCAATACCAGTAGCAAAAGCTGAGCAAGCTCCTAACTCTTCGTCATGTTCCAAAAATCAGTTTAATATCGTCGTCCCCATGTCGGGTAGGGTACGTATCAGATATTAAGCTGATTAACAGATACTTCACTTTGATCTTAGTCAAAATAATAAGATTCATAGTAGAAACAGTCTTACTCATTAGCAAAAAAAAAAAAAAAACATAAAATAAAATATAAAGAAAAATAGTTTCTGGTGAAAGAAAACTATTTTCACAAGAAAACCATTGTTTTTTTATTGCAAAAACTTTCATTGTTTTATTTATTTATTTATCTATTTATTTCTAAATCATAATTCAGCAAAAAAAGCATATCATAGTAAATTTTTATTAGAGCAAGACACTTGGAAAAAACAATTTCCAGTCCAATTTGCAACGATGTCAGTGTTTTTTTTTGTTTTTTTTTGTAAGTAAACATTCAAATTCACGATATAACGGAGATAACTATGAAATGTCAAATGATTAGAACGCTTCCCTCCCTCCTAAATAGTAAATAGAAATGTAAACCAACACGGACTGCTAAATCGGTTAAGTTCACGTTACAGCGTCACTCGATAAACACTAGTTAATTAAAAAAGAAAGAAAAAATTTTACAAGTAAAGAAGAGAAATCATTAGCTCAAATGATTTTTGTATTTTGTCCTAATTATAAATGGTAACGTTGGACTCCACGTCATAGTGTAATGGTTAACATAGTTAAGTCTTAACAAGTTATTCTCGCTAAAGTAGTGAGTTCGGTCCTCGTCCTAGGTGTCCCATACTTGTGGCTTTGTGCTAAAATCTATTCTACGCTTAGTAGAATAAATGTATCGAATGAAAGCTTTTTAAAACTGTTTCTGGTGGCAATGTATTTAATACTAAATTTGCTTCTTCCTTTCTTTATTGTCGGGAGTGCCCGGGGGTGATATCAAAATAAGTCAATATTTTTGTTTTGAGGTTGTATCACTTAAACTTTTGAATCTTCTAGGAATTGCAAAATACTGCCCTATTCAATACTGCCAATTCTCTTTCTTTTTTCTTTTCATTTTTCATAAGTGTGCTGTCCCCAATGAATCCCCCCCGCTTCCCCAGAATAAGAACCAGTAATCAGAGAAAAGCACTAGTAAATAAACAAACAGAACAATGAAAAAGAAAGTAAAAACAGGTTGTTATTATTTTACCTCAGCTGTTGGTACTATTTTTTTCGCTATCTCCTTGGTTTGATTTTTACCGAGGATTGAAAGAATATTAAACAATTTTTTGTTTAATAAAAACTAAATACTAGATATCTTTCACTAGTTAAAATGAAATAATATAAATTTTAACTCGTTGCCTACCAATTTTCCCCCACGGCTGTACCAAATTTTCTTGGTATTTTTTTTTTTTTTTTTTACCTGTATGATTGATGGGATATCACAACTGATTCTATTTAAATAAATTCCTATTATTATTGTAATCTGAACCATCCTGCTCAGTTATAATGAACTGAACTAACCATTAGTGTTAACTTACTTTGATTTGTGTGGTATGCGTAAGAAACAGTTCCTTGGTGGGAGAGCCGCAGCGAACGGTTTAAAGTAGGTAAAGAGTTTTAAAAAATTGAAATTATACAGTTTGATTTGTTTTTATACGGTATAAAAATAAAAAGAGAAGAAGAATTTTATGGTAAAAATGTTTTCTTTCTTTTCTTTTTTTTTTAAATTTAACTTTTCCGTAAGTTTAATGAATGTCTTTTTGATAGAATGATTTACCTTGCAATAGAGATATATATGAATAAATAAATGTAAATGAATAACTCAAACAACAGCACTATGAGCAAGAATCCTCAGGAGACTTGCTGTCACTTGATCTGCAGCGAGAGCGATAAGTTACGACTGGTATGAAAACGAAAATACAATAATGACTAGTAATTAAACAAGAATACATTCTTTGCAAAAAAACACCTTTTCACACACACACACACACACAGAGAGAGAAGAGAGGAGAGAGGGGGGTCGGTGCCTACTACCCTACGATGGGGGCATGGCTGCTTGGGAACCTTGGAAGGGCGGGTTTCATATATTTTCCATGAATTACTACTTTAGGAAAATTGACAAGTAGTAAGTGGGGACACCGTATTATATTGGAGTGGGCACAAGACCCTAGCACCAGCTCTACATGCACACACACGCGCACGCGCGCGCGCACACACACACACACACACACACCTCACACAAACAAACATACACACGCATACAGGGCCGGTTCGTGCTAACCCCCCTCTCCGACCAGGGGTACAAGCAAGACCACATACTATAAAAATTGTCATGTTACATAGGGTGAGGGCCTGTGTCATAGATTGAAGCACGAGACCCTAATACCGGCCCTGCACTTATATAGTTATTTACTAAGCTTAGGTTAGATGTGGCACAAGGCCAGAAGTATGGAGCACCCAGTGAGAATCGAACTCACTAACAATGGTCTGTTAAGCTAGCTTGCTAACCATTAGGCTACGCGCGTGCGTGTACTTCACCATATGCACACAAGCATATGCATCATACAGATATATACGCACACACACACACACACACACACACACACATACACGCACACATACATACATATTTTAGAAAATAGTTCAACTTACTACTACTACTACTAATAATAATAATAATAATAATGATAATGATAATAATGATAATTGGAAATTAGGGGAAGAATTGAGACCATCTAGACCAGAGCACTGATAAGATCATTAATGAATGATACTTTGAAAAGATCTGGATACCTGAGGAGACTTGCTGTCACTCAGTCTCCAATAAAAAGCCACCGGTTTAAACAAGTGTTAAAAAAACTCGCAAGGAGTATAATAATAATAATAATAATAATAATAATAATATAAGGTCAAAGTGATACCAATTGTAGTTGGTGCACTTGGAACAGTCCCAAAAGGATTGGAAAAGGGTTTGGAAAGTTTGGAAATCAGAGGAAGGATTGAAACCATTCAAAACACTGCACTGCTGCAATCTGCCAGAATACTCAGAAGAGTCCTGGAGACCTGAGGAGACTTGCTGTCACTCAGACTCCAGTGAAAGACCATTAGCTAATGCTGATGTGAAAACTCAAAAGGAGTAAATAATAATAATAATAATAATAATAATGATGATGATGATGATGATGATGATGATGATGATGATGATGATGATGATGATGATACAAAATGTAATTCTAATGTTTTAAATTGTATCATTTTGCTTTTTTTTAGTTAATATTCATTGCTTTATTTTTCCTTCCTCTGTGTTTAAGATAAACCCAGCACCATTATTTGTTATACAAATTGACTAGGATACTTATAAGAGTCCTGGAGATCTAAGGAAACTTGCTGTCACTCAGACTCCAGTAAAAAAAACAAAAAAAACTATCAGAGCTGGTTGGAAAAACTCGCAAGGATTATTATTATTATTATTATTATTATTATTATTATTATTATGTTTTCCACACCCGCCTAAGCTGGTGGTTCACTGGAGGTTGAGTGACAGCAAATCTCCTCGGGTCTCCAGGACTCTACTAAGTATTCTAGTTGATCTTAACAGTACTGTTGTTTGGATGGCCTCGATTCTTCTTGGGATTTCCAATTCCCCGAGACTCTTTTCCAAACCCTTGGGAACCGTCCCAAGGGCCCAGTTACAATTGGAACGACTTTTTTACCTTCATGTTCCAAAGTTTTTTTCTTTTATTATTATTATTATTATTATTATTATTATTATTATTATTATTATTATAAAGAATAAAACAAAGACTAATTGATTTGAATGCATTTGTGTACGGTACGTACCGTACACTAACCCGTGTATTCGCTCAGTTGCCTGTTATACTAAACTTATGATTTTCAATTTTCATCAACTTGAATAGCGGTATTTAATGTTTGCCTATTTTCCCCCCGGGGCTTTTACAGAGGTCATCTCTCTCTCTCTCTCTCTCTCTCTCTCTCTCTCTCTCTCTCTCTCTCTCTCTCTCTCTCTCTCTCTCTTTAACGCTACACTTTTTGATTAAATGTGTGTGTGATTAAACGTGTGTGTCACAACAGTGGTGGAATAGATAATAAAAGAGGCGGCTATTAGACAGCAAATCTTTTGGGGTAACCTGTGGCCGAATAAGGGTGATGAATGTCCGATTTTGTTTGTCTTTCTTTATGTTCAGACACACAAAAAAGTTTCACCCGCGTACATTCCCCCACCCGTTTATCCACCCGACCACTGTTTACTCACGCACGAGCACACGCGTGCATACAGAGATAGAGAGAGATAGAGAGAGAAGGCAGACAGAAGCGCGAAGAGGGGGGGGGAGAAGGCTGACGCGTGAATGAGAGATACGATTGTGAACGAGGGTGGGGATAATGCTTACTGAAGTAAAATAAATAAATAAATGAATAAATAAAAACGACTTTTTTGTGGGTAGATGCTTTTTTGTGCGGGTGTGACATACACCTCCTTCTAGCAACCTTCAAGACTTCTCTCATGATTTACTTCTAAGCTTTGCTTAGTTTGGCACAAGGGCGTGGGTTAGGGGTACCCAGTTAGAATCGAACTCACTGACAATAGTCTGCTGGTATTAATAATTTATCATATACCCGCAAGTCACTTGTCCCCAAGACTTTAAATCGCTCATCATTTTGACAAAAAAGCATGTAAGAAAATTATTCCTAAAAAGTTGCGCATTTAGTTTAAGTTTATTAATATTGATCCCTTCTAATAGTTATGCTCAATTTACGGAATTTTCAAACGTGCGTAAATTGTTAAAAAATATTTTAAAACGTCAATAAAAAACGGAAAATTATCTTTTTACTGTTTTCTTTTACGTTTAAAAAAACAATTCCAAGTTTATGTGTTTAAAAAAATTCTGTTACATAGTTTTTGTATTTTAAATTATTTTACGATAAATTCTTAATTGTTGCCGTCTAATAAAAATTAGTTAATTTGATTATTTTATTTTATTCTATTTTTAATGAACAAGAATCTTACCTCCCGGAATCAGTTGGTTTTGTTTTATTAACTTAGTTTTGAAAATTACTGTCAAATTATTATATTATTAAAATGTTTATTATATAAACTTTTCTTTTTTTCTTTTTTTTTTTTTACGGAAAGATAAAATTTACGGAACGATGAAGCAATGCAATATTTTTTTTTTAAATGGAGACAGACGAGAAGAAAAAACAAAGTTAATAAATTAAAGAAAATTACAATTAACATCTTTAATTTTCTTCTTTAACACAAAAAAGTGATCTTGTTTACCGATATAAAACGTTTATTTTCTTATTTCATCAACATCTGTATGCCCTACCTTCGTCTTCACTATCTCAGCTGTCAGCTGTTATGTAAAAAATTACATAGAAAATAGTGCATCATTATTCGGTAAATTTCGACAAACTCCGGTAATTTAGCTTATTTTTATTTGTTTATTCATTTTTTTTTTTAAATATTATCTTTGTTCGATACATATTTAAATTTTTATAATCAAATGTACTACATTAATATGACGGTTAAAGAAATTGTTTGCATCCAACGACTACATTTTTAATTCTTCCGAAATTACGAAGAAGAGTTTTTACACAACATTGTTAATTTTTATCCAGAGGAACAAAACAAAGAAAGCGCTACCGATCTGTTTGCAACTGAATGATAACCTCAAAATAGTTATGGATGGGCGTAACCGGTAACAAAGTTCAGCAAATAAGTTTTCGTATCTACTTCAATCTCCGTAGTTTTTATTTGTTTTATTTACACGTTTTTATATATATATATATAGAAAGTATTCAAGACTCGTTTGTTGACATTTTAAATGAAATATATTTATTTATATATTTTTTATTTTTTAAATGCTATTTGTCACACACACACGCACATACACATACACACACACACAGACGCACGCACGTACGCATGCACACACGCACGCACATAAATTATTTATCCAAAGTAAGTTAAAAAATAATATATATATATATATATATATATATATATATATATATAATTTATCTATTCTAAGTAACTTCTTCAAAATAATTATATTTGTCTCTATTATTTCATTTATTTATTCTAAGTAACTTTTAAAATAATAATATATAGATATAATATTATTTTTTAGAATAATTTTGGACATAATTTATAAGCAAGTTGTTCGTTTTTAGTGAATAAAGAAATTTCCGAATCAAAGTGTTGTAATGAAATATTTATCAATACTGAGCTCTCGTAGTTTAAAATAGGTCAAGTGATCTGGCATTTTATGGGTGCCTCTATTGTTAGTCAAGTTAAATCTAAAATGTTGCACTCTACCGAATCTAGCGATTTCTTCTTATAAATCATTTTTATTATTATTATTATTATTATTATTATTATTATTATTATTATTATTATTGTCTTACACAAATAAAAACCATTTATTAGAAGAAACTGTAATTTTCAGATAATATCGATAATAATGAATTGACGTTTTTTAGCCTCTTTTTCTTTACTTTCTTCATTTTTATGCTGACTTGTGTATAAAGAGACAATTTTATTGTAAATAAAAATCTCTATACATTTTTATGAATATCTTTAACTTGTGTAATGCATGATGAGAAAAATACTTTTTTTCAAGATACACAACAAACTGGTTTTGTGTATGTTTGAGGGTGAATGACACACACACGCACACACACACAATTAAAATTGTGTAATTTCTTCTTATTCATTATTGTTTTAATCTTCAACTTCTGTTAGAAATACCTATATATATATCTTTAATCACCATCTATATTTTGTTTTAGACTTAAAATTACGACGTCACAAGAACGTTAAGGTACAATATATGTACGTATGTTTTTGTTGAGCAAACAGCTGACTTTATAGTTCGTAGTTTTAATTTTTAAAAACTAGCTGGCACACATTCGTGTATTTACCTCAACTATTTCCCAAATCCCATTTAATTTTCATTTAAACTTCTACTCTATAATTTCTTGTCACACTAACGCACACTACGTTCTAACTTTGTTCATGAACTAGAAACACTGAAGAAAGTACAAAAAACGAGCTAAAGCCTCTAGCGAAATGTGACCTACTTTCTTCGTTTCTGCCATGGTACTACTTACATTAATTTATATTTTTCACATAAACAATATATCAGTGATTCAATATAAAGAATTCAATAAGTTCGAGTTCTCGTAGTCACACACCCATTTCATTCTAGACACCAAATAAGGTGTAATGTAACAAACTTTGTATTATATAGACAAAAATGACAAGCGGATTATCAGTTGCTGCGATGGCCGAGTGGTTAAGGCGTTGGACTCGAAATCCAATGGGCAATGCCCTCACAGGTTCGAATCCTGTTCGCAGCGATTATTGCTTTTAAGGTATTTCTGCACTAAATTGACATAAGTTTAATTTGTCTCATACCTTGCAATATTAATTAGTTACTGGAAGTGTTTTCTTTTTCTTTATAATATTTTAAAAGTAGAAATAGTAACGTAGTTTTGATTTTGAAAATTAGCGTAATTTAGCTTCCGGTATATATACTCATGAACATGTCGATCTCGTGTACTAGTCGATCCTTGATTTATAGTCAGAAAATCATTAATTTATGGAATTATGATAATTCTGATTATCTTTTTTAAGCCGAGAGTTGCTACTCGTGTTTGATTTCTTACCTCGTCGGTCGATATCAATTTATTTTTACAAAAAAAAAATGAATGTCTGTAAAAATCGACTTATACACGCGGATATATAAGGATTTTATTAACTCTGATTGGTTGTTGTGCCATTAAAAAAAAAATACAGGTAGGCACCACCAAAATACGTCAGGTGATCAGTTTAGGCCACATTGAAGGAAAAAATGTAAACATATTTTTTAACTTTTTAAAAAATTTCGCAAAAAAAGAAATAACGAACATAAAGAGTTGTTACAAAGAAAAACACTTAATTCAAAGATCAAATTATCCCATGGGGAAAAAATTACTCACCATTATCTTGAAAAATAAATAAAACAGTCCGTTTTTTTTTTACAATGCGGTCAGTTTCTTTATTGATATTTTTTAGCAGAATTCTGTATTCATGGTTCTTTTACTAAAAAAATCTCTCGCATAGAAACTTATAAAAATCTTCTGATATAATTATTCAGACTCTTATCTTTATAGAAAAAAAGTAAAAAATCGTTTTTGTCGGTTCTTCATATTTCATGAAATAAAATAGGGTAGACTACGTAAAAAATATTTCCCCTAATATATTTTAGGAAAAAACTATTTCAGACATATTTTCATCCAAAGATAAGTAATTATGGAAGTTTTCGTGAAAATCGGACCATTAATTGATTTTTCATAGAATTTAAGATAAAGCCTCTAGTCAGAACTTGTTTTTGGTTACATTAAATTTCAATTGATTTAACCGTTCAAAAACGTAAACATTGTTTTTGTTCATAATTTTCATTATTTCCGTAAGCTGAAATTTTAAAAAATATCATCAGTAGTTTGTTTCTTTCGAATGGACAAAAAATGTTCAAGATAGTATTAACCTTTATGCAAGTTTTATTGTGTAATATATAGGGGGGGGGTAACTTTCACAGGGAAAATTGGTGGTAATTACGGATATATGAGGATTTTATTAACTCTGATTGGTTGTTGTGCCATTAATAAATAAATAAAAAAAACTTTGCTTTTTTTTACGGAAAGCGAAGTAAGACTAAATGTTTTAGCGTCATTACAAAATATTACTAAATGTTTTAGAGCGGCATTATTTTTATTGCTTCATTCTTCGGGCGAAACTGAATTTATCGCATCTGTGACTGGTTGGTTGGTTGTTTTGTTTTACGGAATATCAACTTTTTCGGGTCATTTAATGCCGAATCAAGTCATTTTGATATCAGGTCGCTTACAGTACCTGCTGTTGCTTAAATGGCTACCCATCTAAGTATTGGACAGGCTCATTGCTGCTTTAACTTCGGGGATCTGGCGGGAACCGGTGACTTGACCGTAAGCAATATAAATTGTGTACAAATTATTTGTATTAGATAGGAATACTTAAAACGGTTAAATCGAACTTAACGGACCTAAATTCCACCATCGTATGTCACCCCGCCGAAAGAAAAAAAAATCCAAAAATCAGGGAATTAACCGAATTTAATGAGATTTTCAGTGTTGATATATTAATGAATAAAATATATAATGCACCAGTTATTTTATTTAAAAACTTTTACATTTTTTCAAATCAGTTGATTTGAACCACCTATCTTTGAGGCGTAACACAGATCCTCAAAGATACGTGGTTCAAAGTTAACTGATTTGAAAAAATGTAAAAGTTTTTAAATAAAATAATTGGTGCATTATATATTTTATTCGTTAATATATCAACACTGAACATTTCATTAAATTCGGCTTATTCCCTGATTTTTTGGTATTTTTTTCTTCTTTCGGCGAGATGACATACGATGGTGGAATTTAGGTCCGTTAAGTATAGTATTATTTACAAAGGATTGTTATTATTAGTTACTTGAAATATTATTAGTTACTTGCAAATTATTTGTATTGGATAGGAATACTTGCAACCGTATATGTGGTGAATTAGCCCACAAAATATGGTGGTTAAGGTGATAACAGATAAAGTAGTAACAGGAAGAATATGGAAGACAATTTGGAAGTTTTAAAGATTATTATATTAAAGTCCACAAATGCTACCATACGAGGTGTAGGAATACTCCTCAGCCCCCGAGTTATAAGAGCACTAAACAGTGTAGAAAAAATCCAACCAAGAATTATATGCATTACGTTTAATAGGAATCCGTGCATGACAGTAGTCTCGTGCTATAGCCCCACCAATGTCAGCGAAGAAACGGACATCGCAAAGTTCTATAATGAGTTATCCTCCCTATTCAGACAGATTCCCAAACACAATGTTCTGGTCGTTGGGGTGACATGAATGGGCAGATAGGCAAAAACGAGAACAATAGATACTGCCTACATAACACCCCAAATAGAAACGGCGAACTCCTAGCCGAGTTCTCTCTTGAGAACAGGCTTGTATGCTTAAATACGAAATACCAAAAAATAAAGGGCAAACTATGGACCTACACATACCCAAACAATACAAAAGCCCAATTAGACTATATCCTAATAAATAAAAAATGGATATATAGTGCAATGAACTGCGAAGCATACTCCTCTTTTGAAGGAGTCCTCTGATCACAGAATAGTCACAGCAAAATTACGACTAAGCCTACGTAGAAACAAAAGGCAAACCAGTAAATCTGTACAATACGACTGGTCGACACTTGCCAACAGCGATATATACAATCGCTAGGCTGTGCAGTAAGAAATAAATTTGATATCTTCCAGAAGGCATCTGAAAGCTTCACTTCAAACGAGGAATACGAAAACTTTGTCAGTGCCCACCTAGAAGCAGCAGCTGAGTGCGTACCGACCAGACTAAGAACCAAACACTTCGTCCCCTGGGAGACAGAAGCAGTTAGAGAAAAGAGAAACAATATCAAGAAAGCAGCCCAACGTAATAAATCAAACCCAACTAACACCATTCTACATAATCTTAAGAAAGCCCTGATAGACCTAACCAAAACATACAAAAAAGAACATAGAATACAACCAAGTACAGATAAATAATATCAGACAATCGGTAGAAGACAGACAGTCACGATTAGCATGGCAAACAGTAAATGAAATTAGTGGCAGGAAAAGTACATCTAGATCTAAACTAAAGGCAACCAGCCAAAAAGATAGAGTTCAGAAATGGAAAGACCACTTCCAGAAACTTTTGGAGAACCCCCCTAAAATCATAGAAAATAATACCCAAAAGATTGTAGATAGACAACTAGACATCAAACTGGGGGATTTCACAACAGAAGAACTCAACGAAGTTTTAAAGAAGCTGCAGGTCTTGACGAAATACCCCCGATGTATGGAAGATGGGAAAGTTCAATGACATACTGCTTAGGCTATGCAATGCAGTATATAGACAAAATAGAATAGATAAATGGACGAAAGGCTGCATCTTCGCATTCCCCCAAAAGGGAGACCTCGGAATAGCCAACATCTACAGAGGCATAACTCTTGCTGCTATAGCAGCCAAGATATATAATGCCCTTCTTCTTAATCATATCCGACCCGAAATAGAGAAAATCCTTAGGAAAAACCAAAACGGATTCCGCAGAAATCGATCCACAACCTCTCAGATTCTGACTATTCGACGAATCATAGAAGGAGTTCAAGCAAAGAAACTAGAGGCAGCGCTGCTATTCGTAGATTTCTCCAAGGCATTTGATTCCATACACAGAGGAAAATGAACAAATACTACTAGCATACGGTCTCCCAAAGATATAATGATTCTCTACAAAACACTAAAGCAAGGTACGCGCACCTAATGGCGACACAGATTTCTTTGACATTGCCTACAAGGAGATACATTAGCACCATATATATTTATAGTATGCCTAGACTATGTACTCCGAACATCATTAGATACCATAAAAGAAAAAGGTTTCACACTAAGAAAGGCAAGAAGCAGGCGATATCCCGCACAAACAGTCACAGATGCAGACTATGCTGATGACCTCGCACTTCTTGCAGATACACCGGCACAGGCTGGGTCATTACTACATATCTTGGAGGAGGCAGCAAAGAACATCGGCCTCTATGTGAACTCTGATAAAATTGAGTTCATGAGTTTCAAAACAAAGGAGACATCACACTTGTCGGTAAGCCTCTTAAGCCAGTAGAACAATTCACATACCTAGGTAGTAATATCTCATCCACGGAAAGCGATGTTAATACACGAATAGGAAAGGCATGGTTGGCCATAAACAAATTATTAGTCATATAGAAATCCGATCTCACTGACAAGCTAAAGCAACAATTCTTCCAGGCTGTGGTTGTATCAGTACTGCTGTATGGCTGCACCACTTGGACCCTAACGAAGCGCCTTGGAATAAGCTAGATGGGAGCTGCACAAGAATGCTGCGTGCAGTCTTGAACAAGTCGTGGAAACAACACCCAACAAGGAAGCAGCTGTATGACCACCTGCCCCCCCCCCATCTCACAAACCATCCGAGTAAGACGGACTAGAAATACAGGACAATGCTGGAGAAGCAAGGACGAGCTCATAAGCGACGTTTTCATATGAAAGCCAACACATGGGCATGCTAATGTGGGCCGCCCAGCAAGGACATACATTGACCAACTATGTGAGAATGCTGGTTGCTGCGCAGAAGAAATCCCAGGGGCAATGAATGATAGGGAAGGTTGGCGAGAGATTGTCATGGATATCCGTGCTACTTGTTAAATAGATTAAAAAAATTGATATAAGAATGTGTTTTAAAATGAGTTTTGAAAAATTGAATATACAGTAAGAATGAATAAAACAAAAACGTCTTTGGTATAAAATAACCCAAGGGTTGGTATGTCGTAAAATCCAACCAGCTTTAAATATCACCTTCAATGATTTCTGACAGCAACTAACACCCGGGCCCCACTTTATTCTGCCTTCCCACTTGTGCAAAGGAATTGGGCATTACCTAAACCAAAACGGCAACAAAAGAATATAAAACCATAAAATTAAAATAATACAAAGAAAACTTGAGACAGTAAGTATAATGTAATAGTTAGGTGTTATTAAACAAGTACACACATTGAAGAAGAAAAGGAAAACGTAAAAAAAGTGTTGAATATTTTCCGATGACCTCAGGGTAAAAAAGATTATGAGAATGTCACTTTCAAGAGTCCCGACAACATGCCTGGATCGTGCGACAAATACGAGGAAACTGGAAAAGTCTTGAAGAAACCGCAAATTCGATGACGTGGGTGTCAGGTAGCTTAAGAATCGTATTATTATTTTTTTTGTGAGGCAGGTTTCGACCTTGAAGGAAAGGGGTGGTTCTAAACAGAGAGGATGTGTGACGGACAGGAATGGGTCTAAATAGAAAGGAGATGTGTGAGGAGGAGAAGAGGAACCTTAGATGAAGGCAAAACACACTAACAGCCAATACAAGTAACATCTACTAGCAGGATATCTATGAAGAAATTTTTTAAAAATAAAACAAGAGACGATTACATACAGGAACTTTTCGATTAAGATTATGTTACATAATGAATAGGCATAGCCTATCATTTTTAGCAAGAAGCGTAGAATAGTTTTGAATTAATGGTAAAGCAGTGAGAAATCAGTCTGGTTGACAACAGTCTTAAACCCAGAGTCATCTAGAGCTCTCATTGGCTTAGAGAGTCATAAGACTAGGTGACTCTGAGAAAGTAGAATTAGAATATAGTGAGTTGAGCCTAGGCATGTTTTACCGTCTCTGCTCTCCGTGCACGTGCGAGTTAATGTATTTGGGGAAATATATTTTTAAAAGTGTATACACAAATATGTCTCTGGGTTTGTCTCTGATAATCAGGAAAATTGAACCCACACAGATGGAATCCACACGGAGGTGGAACCCACACAGAGAGGCGCCCAACACGAAAGAGATCCCTGATAGAGGAGGAGAAACTAAATTGGGAGAACAGGCGCCCAATGGAAGATAGAAAACGAAGACGATAAAAGCAGACATTAGAAGAACTTAAGAAGCATTGTGCAATCATTTTACTTGCATTGAGCTTGTGTAATTAACCAAACTAAATATCTGCATATCATCGATGGAAATGTAGGATGGTTTAAAGATCCAATAACCTGTTTTGCCCTGGAGTCCAGATCACTGCCAGTCCGACCCAGCTGGCCCATGTACAAATCCCACTTTTAATAGGCAGTGCTATTTACAAAGTAAAGTAGATGCAAAGGTAATTGCAGACTTTTAGAT
>CM042145.1:110974083-110979083 GCA_023376005.1 Doryteuthis pealeii
TTGCAGACCATTGATAGGGAATTCGATTCTCATTGGTAGCCCCATACTTCTGGCCTTGTGCTACATGGGTAGTGGATTTTCCTTTTCTCTAGATAGGGAGCGTTTCAGAAGGGGTTCTGGTAATGGTGCCGCAGGTGTTAGGTGTAGGCTTGTATATACTGTACTATATACTGCGGCACCATTACCAGAACCCCTTCTGAAACACTCTATATACTATATCAAAGTCCTGAAGAAGGTCTAACAGACCGAAACGTTGCATCGTCGACAAAACTACCCACAATAAATATCCATTTTCTATAACATCCCGTGTTTGTTTACATTTCTCCACATACTGTCGAATTAACCTCCTCACATTTCTCATATATATATATATATATATATATATATATATATATATATATATAGAGAGAGAGAGAGAGAGAGAGAGAGAGAGAGAGAGGGGGGAGTGTATGTAAAAATCTTGGTAATTTTCATCTTTTAGTTGGCTAAATTCCTAGCATAAAATTGTGCGTGCGCATTATCTGAAATGAACTTAATTGTTATTAAGAACACATTTTATGATATTTTTGTGTTAAAGCATGCTGTTGTATTGTTTTCGAAAAAGTTTCTAAGATTTGTTTATTTCGCACGGAGACTTTCAAAATAGCTACCGGCTTAGTTCAAAGTAAAAGTCAAGGGAGGTTACTCTAATTGCCTTATTTGCTAGGAATTTAGCCAACTAAAGGTGAAAATTACCAAAATCTGTTACTCTCACTGGCACCCTTGACAGGAGCCTACATCTCTTTTCGGCAGACTGAGTTCTGCTGCTAGCTAGCGTGTGTTTTAACCAACGCCTCCGCCATGAGCTAGAAGTGACACAAGGCCAGTTTTTAAGCGGAATTTGAACTCAGAATTTTCCTTCTCTTATACTGGCTGCCTTTCCAAGGATAAAAAGCCCTGTCTGGCGAAGGGAGAGATAGACTCATGCCTTTCCCATGTGCGTTTGTACGAAGTGAAAACGCAATGTTAATGTCCGTTAATATGTACCCAATCCGTTCCCCACGGATAGGATGTGACACAAGGTTGTAAGTATGGAGCATCCAGCGAGGATCGAACTCGCTATTCAGTAGTAATGGGTCTACGAGACTAGCTTGTGAGTGTCCACTGTGTTGTTTAAAACCCGTGTTTCTTATTGGAGATTTAAATCATTAGCTGTTCTACTCAAGCTTAAAATTTGCGTCCAAGCCCCGCCCACCATTTTTCCTCTTCGAGATCCAATTGGTTCAAATAAAAACGCCTCCTCGTCTAGTGACAGGCACTTTACAGCAAATAGGGAAAGCTAATAGATAAGGACCTGCTTCTCAGGGCGAATACAGGTTATTGGTTCCTTACTCCCATGTCACCTTATCGTGTATTCCATACAATTAATGATTTTGTTGTTTTAAAAGCTTTCAAGTCTTTGAGAGAGAGAGAGAGAGAGAGAGAGAGAGAGAGAGAGAGAGAGAGAGAGAGAGAGAGAGAGAGAGAGATCTATTAGGAGTATTTATTGCTATTTTTACCATATACAATTACGAACAAATTTAGCAGTCTAGTGATTTAAAGTATAGGGATTCTGATTCGTAGTGTAAAACATTTTTGAATGCGGTGGATTGTTGATGGAACGCCCCTCATTGGATATAATACACGATAATTAATCTTATTTAATCTGATTAATTAATCTTATATGCAGGACAAGTAATTATTATTATTATTATTATTATTATTATTATTATTATTTATTTTTATTATAAAATTTTAAAAAATCATGAAATATTATTAAATTTTATCAAAATTATTATTATACTCCTTGTGACTTTTTCATACCAGCGCAAGAGTTTGAGTGACAACAAGTTTCCTCAGGTCTCCAGAGCTCCTCTGAGTATTCTAGCCGATCATAACAATGCTGCTGTATGGATGGTCTCAATTCTTCCTCGGATTTTCAATTCCTCTAGTCTGTTTTCTAAACTTTTGGGGACCGTTCCAAAGTGCACCAATTACAATTGGTATCACTTTCACCCTTATATTCCACTTTTTTTCCCAATTCACTGGGAAGATCCAGTATTTGTCTATCTTTTCGCTTTCTTTCATCTTCACCCTGTGATCTTCTGGGGATGCAAAATCTACCAGTTAACAAGTTCTCTTTTTCTTGTTAATCAATACTAAATTTGGTCTTCTGGCTGGTATAAGGTGATCCGTCTTGATCTCAAAGTCCCAGAGAATTATTATTATTATTGTGAGTTTTTTCACTGAAATCTAAGTGGCAGCAAGTCTCCTGAGATCTTCTCCTGAGATTTTATCTGATTATAACAGTGTTGTGGTTTGAAATAAACATTTTAAGAATCTGCTCGGGTAGTAAATAAGTACCGAAAATCGGAAAATAAAAACTATAAAAATAATTTTTGGAGATTTCTTTTTTTACTCATTTCGATAATTATTTAATTGGCTATTATTTTATAAAAGAAAAAATAT
The DNA here is from genome assembly GCA_023376005.1 of Doryteuthis pealeii. NCBI lineage: Eukaryota > Metazoa > Mollusca > Cephalopoda > Myopsida > Loliginidae > Doryteuthis > Doryteuthis pealeii. The sequence continues at coordinate 110,976,571 of CM042145.1, forward strand.
ATACATCAATATTTGTTCCGTTTAAAAGGGGTACGCTAAATTTCCAATACAGTTTTCGACCAAAAAAAAAAAATATGGGTGATTGATACTAAAGTAAAGTAGTTATTAAAAACACATTTTTTTAGAATCTAATAATATGACATTTTAAACTTAAAATTTTGCTGCTCATATTTTAAATAAATTTTATATATTAATTTATCATAGCAGAAATACTTAATTAAAGTTTTGAAATAAAATAACTGATGCATTATCAAATTTATCAATTGATAAATCAATACTGAAAATTTCATTAAAATCGGATAATTTCCTGATTTTTTTTTTTCAATCCCAAATGTTACATTAATTTTGTAAACACGCCATTTTTAAACAGCGTTTCAGGCCGAACACGATCGAAATTGACCGATCGTTTTAAATGTATTAGAAATAAATTACATGTGTAATATTATTTGGCTTTTTTTTATGCTGATTATGTTACTACTTTTCGACTTTGACAAAAATTTGACCTTAAATAATCGATTTGATTAATTTTAATTCGTTTTAAAAATGAATAGCAGACGAAAAATACGGCATCCCTATATATATATATATATATATATATATATATATATATATATATATATATATATATACTACCACGTTTTCATTGTAGTAGCATAAGTAGTTAATCTAAAAGGGCTCAATATTTCGTAAAATATAGAGCATTTATAGTTGTAGAAAAAAGTTTTTCTCTCTACCATGGGTTCGGTGTTCAAGATACACATTCCTCAGGAGAACTAAACATTATAGGTAGCTAATTTTATATATATACTTGTTTGGTCTAGAATTATTTTTATTTCTCTCTGTGTCAATTTAATTAGTATAAACTTTAGTTTTTAAAACTAAACTGTTCCCTTTGAAATTAAAAGTTAGTTTTCCATACGCTTATCAGGCAAAAGTAATTTGTAATTCTGTCAGCTGTCTTCAACTCCCATCTCTTTTTTCTTTTATTTCATTTTGTTTATATCTTATTTATGTATACTATTGGGGTTGGAGTCTTCTGATAAATCAATTAAGTTGTAGTTTTTATATATAATTAATGCATATCTTATATTATATCTATATTAATCTTAATAATACATTATGTATGTTATGGTTATGTATTTTATGGGGGCATTTATCCAGAAATTCATGTTTTTTATTCAGAAATCTTTTTTTTTTTTTTTTCCAGGGAATCTAATTATCGCTAACTTTTCTTGTAAACACAAGAAACATGGACCAGTCAAACTTCGGCAGATATTGGATCTCTTTAATATTTCCCATTTAATAATAGGTGTTAAATTTTGATTCTTTAAGTTCCAAACAGCTTGCTAAGTTTGTTACATTTTTTAGTTTAATATTTGAAAATGAGTGTTTATGGTTTGTAAACCTAGTTTTAAATTCTGATTTTGTACAACCCACGTAAAATTTAATAAGGTCTGTTTTCTGTGTAGACGTTATCGATGCAAGGTAAATTAAACATTTGGTGAAACACTTTCCTTTTACCGGGCACATATCCGGGTTTCGGCAATTGCAGTTTTTTCTGTCTGTCTTTTTCCTTATTTCTATCATTTGCATGGTTGTTAATTATTTTATGTTTTTTTTTATTATCCTTTCGATATTATCCATGCATGAGACCCTAATCTTTAAGTCGTTCTTATTAAATATTTTGTGTAGAGTATGGTTAACTGGGAAATGTTTATTTATTAAATTTAGAAATATCTTTCCTATTTTCGTTATCACCTGTAGGTTGAACGATGGGTTATACCACAAAATCCTTCTATTTCTTTTTTTTCTTATTTAGTTTTTCATAAAACCCTAACGCCTATATAAGTGTCCTAACCCCTTTGTCCTTATCGCAACCCCCAGCTCTTTTTATCATATATATGCTAGAAGGCGGATACGTGTCCTGTGTATGACTGCGTTTAATGGTGAAGTTCCAGTTTTGAGGCTCTGGGGAGTGTGGAGTACCCCTTTATCGCAATTACTCCTGGGCTCACTCTGACCCGGAGTGATAGTACCTGTTAGGTTCCCATATATGGGTTCAATAGAAGAAAATAAGCTAACGAAAACGTGTTAAAAATTGACTTTTAAAAAAATTCAGTAACCATCAAGAATGAATAAAACAATGTCTTCGGCATAAAATAACCCAACAAGGGTTGACCTACCGTAAAATCCAACTAAGTAGCCAGATCTGACCTCCTCTGATTTTTACTTGTTTGACCCTATTTTTCAAGTTTTCAAGTAATGATAAAGTGAAGAACACTGTGAGCAAATGGTAAAAAATCAGTACAAAAGAATACAAAATCTTGTTTTGCGATGGTTTTAAAAGTGTGTGTTTAACCTTTTGAGGACGGATCATGACTAAATACGCAAACCTATCCCGCTTATGTGTGCTTTTTATGCCAAATACACCCACCCAATCCCGTTTATCCAAGAGATTCTAACGATTTTTTCTTTGTGCTGTAGTTCCAAATCTTTGGATAGATGGGTTCTTT
>CM042145.1:110981583-111164083 GCA_023376005.1 Doryteuthis pealeii
TATATAGTTTTTGAATTTTCAGGATTGTAGTCGGACCGAACACCGCCACACCAAAAATGGATTTTTCGACAATTTTAAGGTCATTTTTATGATTTTTTTTTTTTTTGTACGCAATAAAAAATCTTACTATGATGTGCCGTTTTGCTGAACTTTGGTTATGGTATAAGGATGATCAGTAATCCACTGTTACTATGTTAATGATTTATACTTGGAAAGAAAATAATTATTACTAATTAATTGGTACTACCATACATTCTCTTATGAAAATAAATTAATTAAATAAAAAAAAATTCAGCTTTATTTTCCCTATATAAATGCCTGTAGATACCCCCTACTTCATTTTTAAAATCTCTCGTCGTACTAAACCTCACCCCAACCCACGTCATGAACCACTCGACGTCCATTCGCCTCCCGATCACGTTTTTGTTTTTTTTATTCAAAACTGACACGCCTCCTGTTTAACCATATTTAGTTATAAGCCACGCCTTCTTGTAATTAAGTAAAGGTTTTTCTTTTCCGATTCTCAAACCTTATTTATTTCTACTGGTTTGAAATTGTGGATAAAAAGGGTTTTAAATACTTCTTTTTATCCACAATTTCATTATAACTTATCGGTCCCACATGCAGAAGTATTATTGCCCCCACTCGCCGTTGACGGAGTGGGAGATAAAGCAAAAGCAAAATTTACCAATTTCTTGAAAATAAAAATAAACTAGTTACTTGTATATATTACGGACCAACAAAAAGATGACCTTTTTCAATAAAAAATTAAATTAAATTAATTAAATTGATTATTTAAGGTTAAATTTTAGTTTCAGTCAAAAAATAGTTACATCAGTAAAAAATGCAAAATATTATTACATATTTGATTAATTTTTAATACATTTCAAACATTAGATTTGCCCCAAAATTTACGAAACCGTACGCTTTGCGTAAAGTTAACTTACGTACTTACAAAACACGTTATTAAAAGTAAAAATTAAAAAATAACAAAAACTTATGAAAGTTTCATCTTAAAAATTAATAGCAAAAAAAAACAAAAAAAAACAAAAAACATTTAATACACTAATTACATAAAAAATTACTCACATGTTTATATCTTATTTCAATATAATATACTTTTTTATTCAAAACATGCAGAAAAAAATATTTTTATGATATTCCCGCGAAATATTTTAGAAGTATGGTAGCCAAGATATGATTATTTAATCATTTTGAGTTTTCACATCAGCATTAGCTGATGGTCTTTCACTGGAGTCTAAGTGACAGCAAGTCTCCTCAGGTCTCCAGGACTCTTCTGAGTATTCTGGCAGATTGCAGCAGTGCAGTGTTCTGAATGGTTTCAATCCTTCCTCTGATTTCCAAACCCTTTTGTGACCGTTCCAAGTACACCAATTACAATTGGTATCACTTTCACTTTCATATTCCATAACTTTTTCAGTTCTCTGGCAAGGTCCAGATATTTGTCCATTATTATTATTATTATTAACTAAATTAACTAAACCTGATAAACAAAAAAATTACCCCACAATCAGGAATTTTTAAGTGTTAACATATTGATCAATGAATTTTATAATGCATCAGTTATTTTATTAAAAATTGCAGATTTCTTTCAGGTTACTAGTCCCCATCTTTTGGGGACTAAAACACTCAGGGTATTTAGGGATATATATATATATATATATATATATATATATATAAGTAAAGAAATAACAAAAGACTTAGAGATTTAGCATTATAGTCTATTTCATGGAGCTTAGACAAATAGTCTAAATCTCCCGACTCATCAGATGCGAATATATCTGCTCTGTGACTCTAACATTAAGAGCACACATTGAGCTCTCAAACTGCAACTGGGTTTTGTTTAAATAAAACTCTTGTGTCGCAAGGAAGATTTCTTCTGGATTTTTGATTATATATATATATATATATATATATATATATATATATATATAAATCAGTAATGTCCAAGCATCAGTTTTCAATTGTCCATCTCAGAGGAAAACTAATGCAAGTTACTCAAGAGAAACAAATCGAAATTCTTTAAAATAGATATTAGTTAGGTACATACTTTTTGATGATATCATTTTTTTTATATATCTAATTAATAAATAAAATTCATTTAAAATTATAGTACGTCCATTTCTAGCATTAAAATTTATATTTTCAAATTGATTAAAAAAATATTTATTTAATATGTTTAGATGTGTCTGCTATAAAAAAAAAAAAGACATGAATTTAAATCGTTTTGTCTTTTCGTAGTTTTAAAAACAATATTTTTCATTGAATTGATACAAAAAAAAAGTATTTATTCTGATTCAATTGGCCTATTTTTATTCACTTAAAAAATCTAATAGTGAATTTAAAACGTTGGGAAGGTGGCATGTTGAACATAATATTTTTACCATAAATCAAGATTTATTCAACCTATCTAAAAAATAATAAAAAAATAAATTTAAAATGCGCAATTTTGCGCAGTATGTTTTCCGAGATTTTTATATATTAAAAAAATATTACGATTGTTCTTTTTCATTTACGGTAGATTAGAGTTGGCTTAATTGCAAATGAGTTTTTCCCTTTTTACTTCAAAATTCACTCTAGGGACATCAACAACCGTTTCAGAACGCATGTCCTTGTGTTGCTATTTTTTCTTACATTTTTTGACTACGCAGTGTAACTTTTTTGTATGAAATTTTACACATTTTTGCTCCCATAGATTTTTCCCCCATTATAACTGACGTTTTCATTTTAAAACGTCTGAAATAGGAGTTATCTCCCTCTAACTCTAAGAATGCCTGTCCTCATTTTAATATGTGCCATTTTGATCACATGACTAGGTTTTGTTTAGCATAAGTTGGTGTAAACATGGGATACCAGATAAGAATGATTGGAAAATTCGACCTTACTTGTACTTCACTTCAAGGGGTATAATTTGAAGGGAACAAGATTAGGACCGAACCTCTGAGCTTAAATTATCAGATTAGGGGGCGTGCTTGGCGTAACGATTATTGTCATAGGAAATGAAAACGGAGAGTTCATATTGCGAATCTGTTCCCCTAGCCATGGGTAAATAGTAGAGAAGACTTCTTTAACCTTGATTAGGCAGTAAAACTCTGAATTCAAACCAGCTTTACCCCGCTTAAAAATTGATCTTGTATAACGTGGCCGAGGAGTTTGGTAAATACATATAGCTGATACTCTAGGAGCGTATCTGAAACTCCTATCAAAGTGCCAAGTTTATACTTCAATAAGAGTCTGATGAGGAGTGAAGAATATGAGGTGTGTAGAAGAGTTTTGTTTTAAATATGAAGGAGTAATCAAAGGGTTCGGTGAGGGAGTAGTAAAATCAATTATAGACAATCAGTAGAGCATCCAATTAGGAACTACAAGGTTCCGGGTTCGAAACCAGCCCTCGCCAACAGTGCATGAGTAGCACAGGTTGGATTTATATGGTAAAGTAGGGAGCTGATGGTAGGTGTAGCGCTCCACCTCAAACGCAAACACAATCTCGCGCACGTGAAAAGGAGATGGACTCTCTCATTGTCCGGTGATACCAACAATGGGTCACTTCGTCGACTTTTATCATTATTATTATTACAAGCAAATATATGCACCCTCCGTGTGCAAGTATTCAAGTTTTAATGTAATAAAATATTATATTAAATTGGAAAGGCTAATTTAACTAAATAAGAATGCAGATAAAAAGATTTGAAACAGAAAGGGGGAGTATAATCGAAAAACAGAACAACTGAAATTCCCGTCTTTCATTGCTAAATTTTCCTAATTCAACTATTTAGTTAAAATAAAAAGTAAGTAATAAAATTACAGTTATTTCTTTTTGTTAATGGATTTCTTTTAAGATTTATTGAAGAGATTTTTGCTTATATTTATTAAGATAAAACCAAACAATTAGAAATCAATAATACTAAGCACATATTTATTAAAATCAAATTTTTAATATCAATAGGCAAATTAGCCTTCCTGTTCACACTGTAAACCGCTATTTTGTCGTATATATAAATACAATTGCATGTTATTAGTATGTTGATATAGCCAACAGTATTAATAATGAAAAACAATTTTATCAATAATTGAGGTTTAAATAAAGATAAAATCATGGAGAATGTGATGTAAATAACAAAGAGGATTGTGACTTGAGTAGTGATATAGTTTTGGTTACAGACAGACAAACACACAATCTCCATTATAATAAGATTTTGGATGGTAAACCTCTCAAATAAGTAAACCAGTTCACATACCTAGGTAGTAATATTTCATCTACAGAAAGCAATGTCAATATATGCAGAGAAAAGACATGGACTGCTATAGACAGATTATCGATTATATGGAAATCTGATCTCTGATGAGGTAAAGTGAGAATTCTTCCAAGCTGTAGCTGTGTCAGTGCTACTATATGGCTGCACCACTTGGACTCTACTAGATGCTGTGTACTGTCCTGGACAAATCCTGGAAATAGCACCCCATAAAAAGCAGCTGAATGGCCATTTATCTGCTATCACACAAACCATCCAAGTTTGTTGCACAAGACATACTGGACACTGCTGGAGAAGCAAGGACAAACTCATAAGTGATGTTCTCCTTTGGACACACCAGTGTAGGCCGACCAGCAAAAACCTACATCAACCATCTCTGAGCAGATCCCAGATACTGTGTGGAAGCTCTACCAGGGATGGGATGGGAAAGAGAGTCATGAGAATGTGTGTTGTCAGTTGTTATCATCATCATCATTTTAGTTCTTGCAACTTTTTCACACCAGTTTTAACTTATAGTTATTTTACTGAAGCTTGAGTGACAGCAAGTCTCCTCTTCTAAGTATTATAGTTGATTTTAACAGTGCTGTGGTCAGAATAGTCTAGATTCTTTCTCTGATCCCCAGTTCTCCTAGTCTATGTTCGGGGATTTTTTGGGCGATTCCAAGGGCTCCAATAATACTTGGTATCACCATCACCGTCATATTACACAATTTTTTCTGCTCTCTAGTAAGATCTAAGTATTTGTCTAACTTTTAGCTTTCTTTTTACAGTTATGTATGAGTTCATTACCATAAGTTTCAAGTCAGAAAGGCAAATTGTTGGAGGGACAGAATGTCTATCTGCTCATAGTCAAGATGAATACATCGTATAAAAAAATACGAATATGACTACTATTTACACCCTTTAACCACATAGGTGCACACACACATACATCTGTACATAAAAACCATACAGGTAGGTCCACACATACAAATACATACACACTTGCATACATACACACACACACACTCATAAATACACAAACTCACTGACCTAGAAGGTACTCTAGCTGTATGTAGCTGGCCTTGCTTGGGTTATATACTATCCAGATAAATCTAAGTGTACACTTAAAAAATACTTGTGACCTTGTGTCACATCCTAACCATGGCAAACAAATTGAGTAAATGCCCACCTATGACTTAGCAATACAATATTTTATTTGCAAACAAGAAAAAAAAAGTTAAACCGACAGAATTTTTAAAAAATGAAATCTTCCTGATTGGTTGGTTTACTCGTTTAACAACATCTTATGGGTCATCTACTGCTGAAATTTGATCAATTTGTAAATATTTGATTGTTTGTCATAACTATTCTTTGGTTCATATTATATATATATATATAATTCTTGAAGCTTTATACATAAAATTCAGACAACCCACTATTAATAGAATCAATTATTAAACCGGCAATAATATTCTCAAATGTTTTGAATAGAACAATTTTTATTCTAAATTCCTTTTTCCTAGCACATTAGATATATTTAAAAATTATAGTTCAAATCTTACAAAAGAAACCTTTTGCATTATTTAGCTTCACCTCAGCGACAAAAACATAATAATTTAGACAAATAATAACATACTTAAACAGCCTTGATGATCGTTCAGAAGAGAACTGGGAGTACTTGGTTTGCAAATGAAAACTCTTTCACAGAATTCATTAACTCCTTTCAAGATAACATAAAAAAAAAAAAACGTTAGAAAAATTGAAAGAAAAAAAAAATCCAAAATAATAAACATTCCATTCTCAGTTGGTAGAGCGTTTGACTAGAAGCCACAAGGTTCCTAGTTCAATACCGGTCCTCGCCAACTCAGGGTATGAGTAGCACAGTGATCTGTGCATTAAATAAGGAGCTGATGGTAGGTGTGGCGCTCTGTCTCAGACGCAAAAACAATCTCCTTGGTCTAGCACTTGTGAAAAGGGGATAGACTCCCTCGCTGTATGGTTCATGCCGACATTAGGCCGCCCCGACCACTTTATATATATATTACATTTTGGTGACCCTGGGTTTCATGCTTTAATGCATTTGTTAGAGTGAAAGTTGTTTTTTTTTAAAGACGATTAATATGGTCAATCTGTGGTGTTGGTAGGGGGCAATTTGTTTGTATAATTGTGTGCATAAGTTTGTGTATATCTGTTTACTAGTGTATATGGGCATATATGTATATGTGAGTGATAGCAAATACACAAACACACCAGTAAACAGACATATACAAATTTACAAACAAAATGCCTCGTTTCAAACCCACTAACACAAAAGATTGACCATATTAATCAGATTCTTTAAAAAACCTTTTCCCTCAATCTGGCGAATGCATTAAAGCATGAAACACAGGGACACAAAAATTCCCATGTAACATTATATATATATATATATATATATATATATATAGGTTAAAAACTTAATGGACTTAAATTCCACCATCGTATGTCACCCCGCTGAAAGAAAAAAAAAACCCCAAAAATCCGGGAATTAACCGAATTTAATTAAATTTTCAGTGTTGATATTAATGAATAAAAGATCTAATGCACCAGTTATTTTATTTAAAAACTTCTACATTTTTTCAGGTGACATACAATGGTGGAATTTAGGTCCATTAAGTTTTATCTAACCTATATATATATATATATCTTAAAATAAGTATATTTTGGCAGCATTTTTTCCTTTAAACATATTTGGTTGAATGTGACAGACATTTTCTGTCTGACGAGTTTCTTTTCGATGTTTTCCAATTGTCTGGCCTCTTTTTTATGTCTGGGTGGTATTGGTGAATGAATTCATTGAAGGTTCTTTCACATGTAATTTCGGCACTACTTAGTGCCATCATCATGTATAGATTAATGAGATATTTCCGTGGTTCTTTTTAAACAGAGTAGCAGTAAGAGAGACACAGATTTATAAGATATGTTATGGGGAATGGGGGCAGGAGAATTGGCAGAAAATTATAGGCATCTGAGAATGTGATCGCTGTATTCGAAGTTGATCTTGTTTAAGGTGTTTTTTTTGTTTAATGTATAGGTATATAGACATAAAAAGATGGCCAGACAATTGGAAAAGACCGAAAAGAAACTTGTCAGACAGGAAATGTCTGTCGCGTTCAACCAAACATATATTCTTGTATATATATATATATATATATATAATAATAGCTCTATCACTGACATTGAGCATACCACTAATAATACCACAAAAACTTGGTCCACCACTAACTTACCAAGTAAGCTAGTGATAACTATATATATATATATATATATGTGTGTGTGTGTGTGTGTATCCTGAAAGCCCTCCTCATGACATCCAGTATTCGTACAGAATTGATCAATGTCTGTTGGTCGGCCTACACTGGTGTGTCCATGTGTAGATGTCCACAGGAGAACGTCTCATGAGTTTGTCCTTGCTTCTCCACCAGTGTCCTGTTCGTCTTACTTGGATGGTTCGTGTAATGGGAGGTAAGTGGCCGTACACTTGCTATTTTGTGAGGTGCTGCTTCCAGGATTTGTTCAGGACAGCAGGCAGCATCCTTGTGTAGTTCCCATACCTTGTTATAATGTAGATTATGTATCTATCAGTCTGTAACTGAAGCTATGTTACCACCAACGTCACATTTCCCATAGTTATTTACAGCATATTCTCAATTATATCACTTATCATTATTTAATGTTAATTAGCATCTTATTCATTAACAATGTGTCTCTTAAAGTTTAGCTGAGTTAGATTTGCCTCAAAACAGCCAATGTTATCAGTGTGTTTAAAATCCTGCAATGTGTCTTATATATCACTAAGAAATAAAGGTTTACATAGTATTAGTGAATTTACCTAGATATTTCTTTTAGGCTAATTTTCTTTGGTGATATTAAAAATTACACAACATTGTAGGTTTTGACTTGTCCACTTCATATAATTCACTTGCTTAAAAGCTGCTGTAATGGGCAGCAATTAAGCTAGCTCCTGAAATTTTGGATTCCCAAGTTTTAATTACTGTGATTGTTTTTTGGTGAATTTTTTAAATATTCGGATTTAGCCTGGAATGTTTTTAATTTGTGCGCAGAGTCGACTTTATTCCAAAATGGTATAAGTTGGGCTATGGCCTCTAGGAGTAAAGTTTTTAAAAATGTGACATACTGACATTTGCATTTATTATTAAAGAGATATCAATTTATATAGAGAGGAAAAAAAAAAAAAAAAAAAAAGTCAATATTTTTCTGTTAATTTATAAAAGAATTTATTGTAAAGCCTTCTTTTCAATATGAAAATATGAAATCCATTCCCTATAAATATTCAAGGAAAAGCAAATTGATATGAGCTTCTCCCATCGGAGTAAGATTGGGAATAAGAGTCAATGATAAAGAGAATGACAGCAGACAAAAGTGTCCCCAATAAACAGATCGATAAGATATAACCATTGGTCATGACTCTTCAGTATATGTCCCTTTCAAATACCATGAAGAACCTTTTGTGACACAATAATCCTGAAAAGAAAGAAAAAGGTCAGTTTTAATTTTTAAGAAATGATTCAAGTTTTCAAAATTTTACCTTAAGAGTCAAAGACACAGTAAAGAACATATTCAATAAAGTAACAAACAATAAATGATATATATCATAAAGTAACAAAAATGGGTTAAATTGAAATTAACAGACCTAAATTCCACCACTCCGAAAGAAAAAAAACAAACCCAAAATCAGGGAATTAACCGAATTTAATGAAATTTTCAGTGTTGATATATTAATGGATAAAAGATATAATGCAATAGATATTTCATTTAAAAACTTTTACATTTTTTCAGGTCAGTTAACTTTGAACCACATATCTTTGAGAATCTATGTTACACCTCATTTATACATAAGGATGGGTGGTGAGAGAGTGTCAAGAGAATTCATGCTGTCAGCACGCCATGATGATGATCTTTATTTTTAAAGCTTTTCTAACAGCATCTAAAGACAGGAAGCATCTGTATTTTTATTTTAGACAAAATACAGCCCAAATTTCTAAAAAGACATTAAGTCTCATCATATTTGCATGTGTGTCTTTCGTAGTTTCACACACTAGACAGATCAAATCCTAATGATTGTAATATAGTACAAGCAGTAGTTGGTTGGTTGAATTTTATGGCATGTCAAACCCTGTTGGGTTATTTTATGCTGAAGATGTTTTGATTTATTCATTCTTGATGGGCATTCAAATCTTTTTAAAATTTGAGTTTTTAAAAACATTTTTTTAAAACGCATGTTTTTTCTATACCCTAATAGGTACTACCAATCCGGGTCAGAGTGGATTTGGGAGTAATGGTGATGAAGGGGTACCTCACACTCCCCAGAGCTCCAGAACTGGAACTTCACTATCAGATGCAGTTTAACGTCAAACCAAAGACATTAAGATCCTTAGCCACTGCCTTCTAGCACCCATGTGATAAAAAGGGTTAGGGGCTTTTCATAAGGGCAATAGGGTCGGGACAAACCTATAGGTGCTAGGGCTTGACATGACCAGCCGATTGATTGGAGGGGGCCTCTCCGACCGCCCATCTAGCCTAAGTAAGGACTAAAGTGGAGTGTTGTATGTCATGGACTACTCAGTCACCAGATTCTGTCCTTAAGCATCACGGGTCACCACCCATGGCCAACTGGTGGCCCCATTGGAGAAGTGCAATTGGTGTGTTCTTCTGTCCCAGCCGACAGGGCGATCAGTAGTTGGAAAATCTACAATACTTATCAGGTGGTTCAAAGTAATATCTAAAAGATTTTTTTTTTTTTTTTTTTTTTTTTTAGATTTGTGTATAAAGTGTATATAGAAGAGGAAGAGGAACATTACCCGTAACAGCTTTTTGCAGTCATTGTCTGTGAAATTATTTCCAACAGTTTCTTCCAATTTCTTCTTAAAGAGATTCGATCTGACACGACAGGATGTTCGAAACATATCAATAAGAACTTCCCTCATCTGAAAGAAACAAACAAAAGAAGAATTTTCATTAAATACTCATAGATAATTCTTTCTTTCAACATTAGTTACTTATAGATATTTCATTCTACATTAAATACTTATTATAAATATTTCCTTTAACATTAAATACTTATTATAACTATTCCCTTTAACATTAAATACTTATTATAACTATTCCCTTTAACATTAAATACTTATTATAACTATTCCCTTTAACATTAAATACTTATTATAACTATTCCCTTTAATATTAAATACTTATTATAACAATTCCCTTTAATATTAAATACTTATAGTTACTTCTTTCAACACTAAATACTTATCATAGCTATTTATTTATTTCAACACTAAATACTTATAGTTATTACTTTTAATAAGGCAGCATTTTTACTAACTGAAAATAACAGTGTCTTTGCTGTAGACTTATAAAATTACTATAATTAGTGTTTAGAAAGTGCATGTATTCCTGAAAAGGTAAACCTTGAAAGTATTTTCTATGAATATAAAACTTTTTTTTAATGTTTGCAGCTGCTTAAAATATAAAGCAACTAAAACAACTGAGATTTGAAAGTATTTCTAACGTTCTAGAGTATTCACGATTGCATTTTTATGATTGATTTTAAAAGCATGTCAACCTGTTTAGGTTTACTTTATGCCCAGAGGTTAGGGAATTGTGTTCATCATACATTTATATTTACATTTTTGTGTAGTTTTTGCATAGTTATATATCAAGTATTCCTATCTGGTACAAATAATTTGCCAGTAACTAATAATAATACTCGGTAACTAATTATAGTTTCAAGTAACAAGTTAATACGAATAATTTATAGTTGTATGATATCAAGTATTCCTATAGAATACAAACAATTTTTAAATAGTCCTAACAGATACTACCACTCAGGGTCAGAGTGGACCTGAGAGTAATGGCAATGAAAAGGTACTCAACACTCCCTAAATCTCCAGAACTGGAGCCTCACCATCAGATATAATTTAATCTGATACCCAGGACCTCTACTTTCTGGGGGCAGTGAGAGTCTTACCCCTCTGCAGGGGATACAGGGCAGAAATTATCACTGATTCAGCTAATAATATGGGATTCATTCAATAAAGGGGAATTTTTTTTTTTTTTTAAACCAAAAAACATTTTTCTTCCAGAATTTTTTTCCCCGTAAACATAAACATTGTTGGAAATTGGTTTATAGCAAAAATTATTTTAGTCGCACAGAAATATTTCTTTTCAATGCTCCAAGCTTGAACAGAGAGGCCTATCATCAAATTTTTGGTGGCTGAGAAATGAAAATCATTTACAGAAGAATGTGTGATGTGTACAGAGAAGCATGTTTTAGTAAAAAAAATTTTAAAAAAAGAAAGAAAAATTAGTTGAAAGTGGAGTGGGAACAAACTGATTCTTCAGTCAAGAAATAGTGGTCAGTAAATAAGGTCTTGCTAACAGTGTTCTGGGACATTGATTTTATTGAAAATGGTACAATTGTAAACAGTACTCCCTATTGCCACTCCCTAGGTAAAATTCACCTTATTTATAGAATGACCTTTATATATATATATATATACACCAAGTAAAAAAATACTGGACAAAAAAAAGGGGAAAAAAAAAAAAAGATAGATGAAAACATGCCAATAAAACAAATGTTGAGTCAACTTACTGGATCTAAATAATCGCCATTTTTTATGACAGTATACACAGGTTCATCAACACTGGATGATGGAGGCCACTGAAAGATAATAATACAACACTTTTACAAAAGTGACAATTACATGCATATTTTGGTTTTGAAGCAAGTCAGTCAGTTTGTATTTACCTAACACCTCCACCCCGGGACAAGATGTAACACAAGATAAATTTTTCAAGGTTGATATGCCATTAAACAAAGAAACCAAACCAAAACAACCTCCCCACCATGGTCAAGATGAGTCACCTGATTTGAATTCAGAGTTTTCCTTCTCCTAGATTAGTTACCTTACCAAGGCTGCATAACCCAGTCAACTCTATTTACCCATAGCTGGAGGAAGCATTGATAAAATGTTTTTTTTTGTTCCTTCTCTAATATGTATTTACCAGCCCCTCTGTATGAGCAGGATGTGACACAGGGTCAGTTTTTTTAAACAGAGTTATACAGGTTTGAATTCAAAGTTTTCCTTCTCCTAGAACAGTTGCCATATCAAAATTAAATAGACCGGTCTGCCCTGTTATTTACCAATACTGGAGGTAAAATCTTCAAATTTATTAAAGGAGTAAAAAAAAAAAAATTAAAAAAAAAAAACAATGGAAAGAAATGGAAACTTACTTCTGCCCCCACCAAATAAAATATTACATGCATCTATTAATTAATTAAATAATTATTTTGAATATTTAACACATAAACTTAACACAAAATAGTAGGTATCTATTTGTAAACTTTTTAGTTACTGAAAAAGGGACAAGAGTAAAATATGATTTTTAAAACTGATTACAGGGTGGTACTTTATTTTATAATAATGAAATTTATTGTGTACAGTGCTCAGGTGCACCACAACTCATCAAAGTCTCATGTCTAGTACATAGAATAATGTATTAGAATAATGAATAGCGTACAGTAATAATATACATGTATGTGTATGCATGCGTGCATATGTGTGTGGAGAGAGGTATCAGGTATAGTGTTGGTGGACTACAGGAAGCATGGAGGCTTTGAAAGATGCAGTGTTTCGGCAGCCCACAATGGACGCAGGCAGCTTATTCCATGCTTCGGCAACTCTGAGCGTGAAAAAATGTTTCCAAAAGTCATGTGAGCAATGCTATTTTCTGAATTTGTAGGCATGCCCACGTGTGTTAGAAACATGGAGATCAAAAAGGTGCTCAACTGACCATTTTCGGTATTGTGACGTAAACAGTGACATAGTTTTGGATACAAACAAACGGACACCAAATTTCCATTATTAATAGATATTTCTCATGTTTTTTTTATGTATATTTAATATATGTCCTATATACTTATATGAGCTATTTGTGTTTCCTTCTGTTTATTCAGTGTTAGTATATCAATGGATATACTGATGCTAATATTGGACCTTGGTGAGTGGGGACATTACTAAATATTCTCCCTAGCACCAAAACACTACCAATAACCGGTAACACCTTCAATACAACCATGAGGCGAATACTGATCTCCAAAAAACGACGCCACATTGAGTATTTGTATTTATAGTGGATGACATTACAGAATTCTTGTTACATTATGGGGTAATTTTCACCTTTAGTTGGCTAAATTCCTAGCAAATAAGGCAATTAGAGTAACTTCCCTTGCTTTTCACTTTGGAACAAGCCGGTAGCCATTTTGTAAGTCTCCGTGTGAAATAAACAAATCTTAGAAACTTTTTCGAAAACAATACAACTGCATGCTTTAACGCAAAAATATCATAACAATTAAGTTCATTTCCGATAATGCGCACACACAATTTTATGCTAGGAATTTAGCCAACTAAAGGTGAAAATTACCCATTATGGGGCTTCTGTCAATGAGGATTAAAGGTGGCCCTCATTTCCAGACACAGTGCAATCTATGATTGTGTCCAATTACTCTTTGAAGTTTTGTTTTAGGAAATTGTGTTTGTTTTAACCATTATCAAGTGGGAATGATAATTTACAATCTAGCTGATAGCCATCCGATGGAATCAAAAATATTTATTAAATTACTTTTTGAATTTAGACTAGTAAGCAAATGTGGGTGGCATATCTATCTGACTACCTGTTTAATCTGTCACTTTTTGAAATGACCTTTCTTTTAATCCTGGCTGGATTAAGAGACATTAAAATGACTTTGTAGAATTAAGGATAACCATGAATAAATAGGATCACAATTGAAAGGGGCAGGGAAAAAACACCCATAGATAGGAACATTCGAGATTGAAATTTGCTTTCTCAAAGGTTAGCCTAACCCGGAATGGATATACCCAGCTGTTTATACCCCCTGACCATCGAACGAGAAGATACATGGTACCAATGTCTCTTTAATGCCATGCCCACTATAAAGAAGACCACAGTACATTCGGTTAAATCGAACTTATCGGACCTAATTTCCACCATTTTATGTCACCCCGTAGAAAGAAAAAATACCAAAACTCGGGGAATTAATCGAATTTAATGAAATTTTCAGTGTTGATATATTAATGAATAAAAGATATAATGCACCAGTTTGGGGTGTAACACAGATTATCAAAGATATGTGGTTCAAAGTTAACTGACCTGAAAAAATGTAAAAGTTTTTAAATAAAATAACTGATGCATTATATCTTTTATTTATTAATATATTAACACTGAAAATTTCATTAAATTCGGTTAATTCCCTGATTTTTGGGTTTTTTTTTTTGGCGGGGTGACAAACGATGGTGGAATTTAGGTCCGTTAAGTACGATTTAATCATACATTCTATCAAGCTACAAAAAAGAATTAAATACGAAAAATTAATTTTATCTTACCTGATTATTAATCTTGATACCCCCAACATCAATCACAGCCTGTTCTAACATTATGTCTGAGACGCCAGTACCAAGAATATGACCGGATTGGCACTGTGTTAGTTTTAAATGAAACAAACGTTTTAGTTCACTAAGTGTCAAAACGTAACGTGAATACAGTTTATCCCGCACAAATGTCTGTAGCTCCTGCAGCATATCACTGCTGCCACCGCTACTGTTATTGTGTCCATGATTGTTGTACAAAGCACTACCGGCCTCTTTACTACTTGCTGGTCCATTTGCAAAAGAAGGAGAAGGAGTTGTCGTCGTATCATTGTTGACTTCAACAATTTCACAGCCACCATCATCAGATTCTTCTTTGATGTTTATCACTTTGTCTGGAGTGTCCACTTCGACGTCACTGTGATCAGATATGGATCGACCACTCAATGTGCGCTTTCTAGAATTTGTGGGGGTACGAGGCTTTTTCGGTTTTTCAGGAGAAGATTGTTCTGGAAAAAAATAAAAGAAGTTTGAGCATTAGAAAAAATGGTTAACTAATAACTTTGTAATTTGTAATTTGTATACAGATTCTACTTAAATAGTTTGGTCTATTTGTTTAATGGTAGAGGCTGGTTTAGCTTAGAACATATACCTAAGAACCATAAAGTTTTAGGTTCGATACTGGCCCTCACCAACTCAGCATATGAGTAGCATAACTTGGATCTATGCGGTAAAGTAGGGAGCTGACGGTAAGTGTGAGGCTCAACCTATAATGCAAAAACAATCTCCCTTGTCTAGCACTAGTAAACAAGGGATAGACTCCCTCACTGTCCAGCTGATACTGAGAATAAGCCACTCCACCTACTCAACTTACTTTATATCAAATCCATATCGGTTATTTAATACCAAATGTTGACTCCTTTGTAAATGTTTGATTGCAATCATAACTTTATATTTTTAATGTTTTATTTAAGGTATTTAATAAAAATCACATCCAATATTTGCACTAAGTAATGACATTAAGTGAGAGGGATGTGCTTGCTTTAAATTGTCAATTATTGGTGATATTTTTGACAAAGATACATGCAATTCACTTTGCACAGCATGTTTATATCTGGTATGTGGTCATCATATTGGTAAGTGCTGAAAATGCTGTTTTGTCTAAATGGACTATTTTTTGCATGTCTGGACCCCCAAAAATGTTATATGGACCCCAATTAAGGACTATTGTTATATATAAATGTATAGGAACTTAGAAAAGATAATTATGGTATAAATACAAGCAGGAATCATTTGCTTGTGTTAATGATGGCTTGGTTTCTTTGTTTAATGGCATATCAACTTTATTGGGTTATTTAATGCCAAAGCCATCCTTGTAGAACAACAGTAATGGTACTATTTAAGCCATAGCTGAGGGAATGAGAGGTTCATATCATTCCCAAGAGTATTAGTCCGAAAGTGAATGCATGACTGGAGTTTGGACTTGCTTACTACAATGTCACAGTCCTGGAAGGATTTTCACATTATCTTATCAGTGAGATCAGAATTTTTCAATAATTATTAATTTTTAAAAACTTTTCAAACAAAAGTAACATCAAGGAACTATAGTGAATATGTTATTTACAATTAATATTTTCAACATTGTGTTACATAATGAATAGCTTGGCTTATTTATTTTGTAATGAAGCATAGAATTTCAAAATAAGTTAAATGTAAGCACTCAACAAAAGTTCATGATAGACAGATTCTTGATCCCTGATTGACCTAGAAGTTCTCTCACTGATTGGTTTGGTCATGTGACCACCCAGTCCATGAGAAAGATTTAGTCAGTTAAGCAGATTAGTTCCAGGTCTCCTAGTGAAGAGACGCACAATGGCTATTCTCTACACGTGAGGTCAGGGGTCTTAGGCTAAAACTGAGTCTTTGTGTCCGTTAATAAGAACTAACAGATGGAAACTAGGATGAGACTCAAGACCAACCCATGAAGACCCAGATGAAGGACTTAACCCAATCTGGCCAGCATAGAAAGTTAGAAAGAAGATATATACAAAAGAAAAAAAAAAAAATTAATTTTCCTGACCTTCCACCAGGCCAGATTAAAACAAGGTCTTTTTTATGTAATGATTTGTTTTTCTTTTCTTTTTTTTTAAATTTAAAAACAAAATATTTATGGGGTATCCAGCAAGGATCAGACTCGCTATTCAGTAGTAATCTGCAAGACTAGCTTGCTAACCATTAGACCACAAAAAAAAAAAAAAATTGAAGAGGGTGGGTGTCAATTTTACTTTTTTCTGGATGATTTGACATGGAATTACCCATATACAAGTTTAATAAGAATAATAAAAGGCTATACAACAATTGTACTGGTGAAAAACTTTGTGAATATAAAATTTCCAATAAAATGAAGAAATACCTTTGCATTTTTTTTCAACTTCTTTAGGGTTTATTTTTAACTGTTTACATAAAGTCTGGAATTTAGCCTCCCATAACACCTTTTGCCGTTGCACAATTTCAGGATACCTGCAAGACGAAAATTGATTAGACATAATTTTTACAAGTAATAAAAATAGGAAATCAATAAGAACAAAAATTACTATTTTGCTGCAATTTACAAGAGTTTGCTGAAAAAGTTCATAGGCTGACCAAGATACTCTCATGGAATGTGACCAAATGAGATTTATTTTTCAATGTAGCCCCCACCCCTTCCACTCACAAACACACCTCTTCCATTGGTATTGCAGTGTTGGATCCCATTGGTCAAAATAGTCATCACTAATAGATATGTCAGCCTATGAACTTTTCAGCCCACCCACATATATATAAACTATAAATTATACACACAAGAATCAGTTGAAAAGTTCATAGGCTGACCAATATACTCTCATGGAATGTGACCAAATACTTCTTTGCAGAAAATTTGTTGTGGGACAGTTTTTCCCCTCAAACTTTTGTTGGTTAGTTATTTTATGGCATATTAACCATTTTGGGTCATCTAATGCTGAATAAAGTCATTTTGATATCAGGTAGCTTACAGTACCTGCTATTGCTTAAATGGTCACCAATCTAAGTATTGAACAAGCTCACGGCTGCATAACTTTAGTGATCGTGTGGGAACCGGTACTTTCAATTCAACTTGACTGTAAGCCTTGTTTTATTGTTATTTTATAATTGATATGTTGTATGTGTGTGTGTGTATATATATATAATATATATATATATATATATATATATATATATAAATATTCTTTTTTTTTTTTTTTTTTTTTTTTTTTCAATTTATGGGTTATAAGTCATCTGTGTGAAAAACTAAGCTTCAATTGTTAATAGAAAGATATAGAATTTCATTCTATTCATATTAATAATCAAATTCTCTTGCAACAAAATTCTGTGTCATATTAAAAAATTACCATCAGATGTAGTTTGGTGTCAATACCCAGAACACTGTATTTTATAAGGGGGTTATTTTTGTGTCTACATATCGTGATTATTAAGTAATAAAAATAAAATTAGATATTGTATAAATGTTTTGATTACCTGCTACAAAATTCTTTGTCATATTCAAAAAGAAACTCCCATCCATGACTGGCTCGTACACGAGACATTTGTTCAAGAATATCTTTTACATCTTCAGCAGGAAGCTACAAGGAAAATAATAAAATGTTTAGTGTGTATAATGTAATAATAAATAAAAACAAATCTGTATGATTAAGAAAGGTGAACAGTAAATCATTCTTTCTTACCTTTATAACAAAAGAGATTTCTTTTCTAGTGACATGACTTGAATGTAAAAATCTCCACATCTGTAAAAGATAAAGAAGTATAAAGTTATATCATTGCTAAATAATTATAAATTATATAATCTATAATATATATATATATATATATATGCATATATTACATATTATAATCTATACATCATATTACAAGGCTGTGGAGTCGGAATACAAAAACCTTGACTCCGATTCCTCTATTTTTGGCACCTCCCAATCTGCCTCCTATTTATGTAATTAAGTGATTATGGTCTACAAATAAATGTAAAACCATGATTTTTTATAATCTCTTTATAAAGAGTGTGCATTGTAAACTTCTAAAATCAGACATTATTTTCTGAACAACCTAATATTTATAAATCCATTCTTTAAATTATCCATTTTAAGCAAGAGAATCTTTGCTTCATAACTCTATGAATTTTGATCTCACAACAACTTCTATTCTAACATATCACTTATATGCAAAATATTGCTTTCTTGGAGGCACCTGTGGCATACAAAGAAGAGTGACAAAACTGGTAAAAAGAGTAAAATATTACAGTTACGAGAGATTGGAGAAATTAGGATTAACTATTTTACTAAAGAATGAGAGGTGATCTAATTGAAAATTTCAAAATAATTAATGGAATTTCTATTTTTGGTAGGTATTTTTTTTTAAAGATATTTTTCCACAAACTGGAAATTTACTGTCAAAGCAGATTTCAAAAACTATGTCTATTAACCAATTGGATTTTTTTGTAAATAGAGTAAATATTTTTTGGAAAAAATGCCCAATCATATCAAAAACAGCAAGTGTAAAAACATTTAAGACTGAATTGGATAATTTCAGAAATAACAGTAAGAAAAATAATTTAAGAGCACATTTTTGGGAACTATTGGATGAATTACTTAATAGAATTTGATATCTATTTCAATACTGTATTAATATTGTATATGTTCTGTGCAAAAATCCTTTTTTTATTTATTTTTTCATTAAAGGTTGATGTGAAATGATAGTAAAATGTGGAAATGCCCAAGGAGATATAACTAATAAATAAATAAATAAAGTTAACATTATAACAAGTGAACTCGTCTAGCCAATTCAAATCCAAACCCTAACCCCAATTAGTTTTGAATTCAAAGTTTATCCTTCTAGACCAGTTTGCCTACTTACAAAGCTAATGTGGCTAATCTGCCTTACTATTTACGCATAGCTGGGGAGAAAAGATGGATTCATGCCTTTCCACAAGGGCATTAGCACAAAATGAAATGCAAACAGCTTTTTTTTTTATTTAAACTTGTCCATTTCCTACAATGATAACCATAACGCTAGTTGTGCCTCTAACTGTTAATTTGACTCACCAAATAATCTCTTCCTCTGCAAAGATGTTCAGCTGATACACCACTGTGTGGACTTGTCGTGTCTTTTGGATAAAGAATCTCACTGTAAAAATAAAATGAAAATACAATAAATAAATATTCTGACAGAAGAAGAATGAAGTATCTATAACAGGGCTTCTCTTAGAAAATGCCCCTCATGTTATTTTTAATCCATGAAAAATAAACTAAGCATGGATCTGAGACAAGATTTATTTTATTTGATAGCCAAACTTTCTCTGCTTCATGGAACATACCTCAAATTAATCTTTTTATAATGGAGATTCAGTGTCTGATTGTAACCAAAACTACATCACTGCTTATGTCACAATGCTCTCAGGAATTGTGTAAGTTAATCAATGAGTATTTAATTTATAGTCAGAATCACTAATACATACAATAAATCGCATCTATTAACAATAAAAAATCTGAGGTAGTTATTAGTGTATTTAAAATCCTGTAATGTGCTTATATATCACTAAAAAATAAAGGTTTACATAATATATGTAGTGGTTAATTTGTATACAGGTATTAACAAAATCAGGTTTAAGGAATAATTACTTGGTGTTATTGACCTCTAATATTATTGTTTTATTCTCCAATATATTAAAATCAATCCAATTAATGATTTTATATAGAATATAAATAAAATAAGTAATCTTTTTATATGCATTCTTATTTAATTTCATTAGTCTTTCTAATTTGATATATTTCATTACATTAAAGAAAACATTATAGAATTAGCAACAATAATAATTCCCTATCAAGGGAATCTGCTTGCCAATGTTAAGAAGAGAAAAATTATTTTCTATTTAGATCTTAAAAAGAAGTATTTGACAGAGACAAAAAGTGATGTTGGAGGGATTGTTACCCTTCCACAAGGGTATACATTCAGTGTATTCTAGGCCCCGCCAACAGGGCACTATGCAAAGTATATAGAAACTAACAAACCTTTTAACAACCCAGCATCCCTGTACAAGAACTGCAACCTGTTGTAGGCATCGGATAACAGCTGTAGGATCAGTCCCTCGGGGAAGAAGAGCAAGCAACTGGCGAAACTGGATCACTTTAGCTGAAATTAACAAGAACAAATTAACAATCAGTGAATGAAAGTTGAAATACTAAAGTTAAGAGGTTTTTTAAATTTCAGATATGAAGAATTTAAATTTCAGATATTTTTATTTTTTTTTTTTAATTAAAAAATATTCAAATCTTTTATCTATTAACCCTTAGAACATGAGAAGATATTAGCTGTGTTGCTACCAAGACATAGATATACTTGAGCGCCTGAATTCCAACCACTTGGTTGGTTGTTTTATGGCATCTCAACCTTTTTCAGGTCATTTAATGCCAAATCAAGTTATTTTGATAAATAAAGGACTCAGGTTGTTTGAAGTACCTGCTGTTGCTTAAAGTTGTTACCCAATTAAATATTGAACAGGCTCATCACTGCTTAACTTTGGTGATTTAGCAGGAACTGGAGCTTTCATTGTGATTTGACTGTAATTGAATTTGTCAGGGAATTCCCCATTTCTACATCACTATTGCCTAATATTCTAATCTGTTATTCATTAGTCTGTAAAATGTTGTAATTATAATTTGATATTTTCAGCTATTTTTAAGCCTGGGGCACACAAGTGTGGGAGGCTCAAGGTTAGAGAATTGATAAATTTCCTCTGATAAGTAAAAGAAAAATATTAAAACTGCATATAATTTGTATTATTTAGATTTTTTGAACTGGACTAACAGGTTTGAATTCAAAGTTTTCCTTCTCCAAGGTTAGAGTCCAGTCTGCCATACTAATCACTCATAGCTGGAGGGAAAATACTTGAATCCTTCCTTTCCAATGTGAAATGCAAACAGCCTTGGCCAGGATTTGAACTTGTGTTACCGAGTCCATTTCCTAAGATAATAACCATTATACTACACACCTCCTATGTATATATTAGAAAAAAAGAACTTACCATTTATGAGCAGTGCTTTAACCTGTTCTTGCAAGGGCATTGTACGTAGTTGCGATAGAGATAAGATGTTATTTGGCAAGGCTGGTTTCTCTCTAGAAAAAAAGTTTTGGATGAAATAAATTAAAATAAATAAATAAAATAGACATTTTAGTATAAAAAGAAATAAAACAAAAAGAATACTATTTCCATAATAATCTCAGAAAGTAAACCTAATAAGTACAATCATCATATTTTTTGGGATATTTACAAAAAATGGGTCCAGTTTAGTTTATTTCAGTTAGTTAGTGCAAGGTTCCAGATTTTATAATGGTCCTCGCCAACTCAGCGCATGAAGGTGTTCATACCTTTCACAAGAATATTACTCCAAAAGTCAATGTAATAGCGTGACTGGAATTTTAATTTTTTCTATCCATAATCCAAAAGCAAGGAAAAATGTGCCACATTATTCCTGCTGTGATACACTATAATATGCAATGTGGTTAAGTATGAGAAAGAAATTTCAATGGTAACATGAACTAAATGTTAATTTATTTTTAATATGAATTTTACAAGAAAATATATTTTTGTATCAACTGTAATGATTTACAATTTGCAAGTGATTTTGTAAAAAACAATGTTAAACATCATGATTAACCAAAGATAAAAATTCTGTAATCTGTCCTTTTTAAAATTATGCAAATTTCAAGTGCAAAATTTTAGTAAATAAAAATTTTTTTTTTAAACATGAGGTCAAATCTTTCTGTCAATTTTAAGTCTGTACAATTAAGTGCATATTTTAATATGCACTTCTCTTATCAACAGATAATGTTACAGTTTATCTTAAGTAATTCTGTTTATCAAATTAACTCATTTAAAAAACAAGCTACTATGTGATGGTTTGAATTGATAAGGTTTGTTTTTTTGTTTAATGGTTTATCAACCTCCATAGTTTATTTAATTCAAAAGCCATCCTTGTAGAAGAACAGTAGTGGTACTATTTGACCCATAGCTGGGGGGATGAGGAGTTCATACCTTTAGCTTGAAAGTGAATATAATAGCACAACTGGAGTTCAAACTCACTTACTACACAATGTTGCAGTCCAGCATGTTAGCCACCACACCAAGGGGACTCCCCTCTGGTGGGTATTAGGTTAAGCTAAAAATTGTATTGGAAATTGCTTTATTCTCTTATAATAGCCATTGATTTACTTCAGTAAACCAAATGGCTCTTCATACCTCAGATGGTAGATCAGCTGATGGATTTAACCAAGTTTCCTTGAAATAAAAGGAATGTGAGCTTGAATCTCACCAGGAGTTTAAACTTTATTATTTATCAGCTGTGCTCTTCCTTGATGTCATAGATTGATAAC
The DNA here is from genome assembly GCA_023376005.1 of Doryteuthis pealeii. Classification (NCBI taxonomy): domain Eukaryota; kingdom Metazoa; phylum Mollusca; class Cephalopoda; order Myopsida; family Loliginidae; genus Doryteuthis; species Doryteuthis pealeii. The sequence continues at coordinate 111,004,727 of CM042145.1, forward strand.
CCAAATAAGTTTTGATTTAAAAAATAAAAAAAGCAACTAAAAATCAAAAATGAAAGAAAATAATAATTAAAATTAATAATAATAATAATAAATAAAAAATGTAGCAATAAATATATATAGAACTTACTCAATAGGTGCCATTATCTATGGGATATTTACAAAATAGTTATTGATTGGTTGCATTTTATGGTATATCAACCCTTGTGGGCTATTTAATGCCAAATCTTATTTATACACATATGATTTGTAAGTGAACAGTTTGTAGGTAAAATTAATTCAAATATTAATTAAATAAAATAGGTAAACATTTAGGCAAAAATCTTTTAAAAATCGTGTAAAGATAATTTTAAATATTTTAAAGAAAAGTGTAAATATTATATTTAAAAATATAAATTCTCTGCCTTCAAGAAGATTAAAATTGTTACTTTTATATTTCAAATAAATGGGACAAAAATTCAGACATATTTAAAATTTGAAACCACTCTTAAATCATATATACATTATTTTTGGACTGATTCTATGTTAATTATTAATCCACTCAAATTAGTTTTGTGGGTTAAAAATTTGGTCATGCCTTTTCACTTAACTATTGTCTCAACTCTTATTCTTTTTTTTTTTAAAGATAAAAATATAAATGATAATTTCCAAGAACATTAAAACTATTTTCTGAGAAAATTTAAAGAAATCGTCTTATTCAAAATAAAAATAGAAATGACAATTTTTAAGAACATTAAAAGAAAATTATTTTCATCAAAGTAACAAAATTTAAAGAAACCAACTGAGCAATTGCAATTTTGTTTTCATAGGTTGATTGTGGTTGGATTTTATGGCATGTCAACCTTTGTTGGGTTATTTTATGCTGAAGACATTTTGTTTTATTCATTCTTGATGGGTACTCAAATTTTTTTGTTTTTTTGTTTAAACACATTTTTTTCTATCTAAACCATAGATGGGATCGTTTTTATAGGTGAAAAGTTTATTGATGTATTTGAGTGTATAACATAATTAACTGAATTTTGTGTATTTTAAATACCTTCTTTTAATAAATATTTTTTATAATCTTGACAAAACCTGCAACACTACATTAAGACTTGATTTTTATCTAAGAAAGAAAGTAGATAAATATATTACTTACTTGTGTTCTTCTGTAACGGGAGGCATAAGTTTTTCTAGATATTCCCAAGGAGGGATGTTGAATTCTGTTACTTCATGATTCTTGGTAGCAAACAATAGATTCCTTTCAGACAAAGCCATATCATCCTGATAAAAAGAAAATATTTTTCATATCATTATTAGTTATTATTTGTGAAATAATTTCATGGACATATTTACATTTCCACAATTTGTTTTTTAATACACTGTAATTTAAAAACAATTTGGTGTCTGTTAAGTCCTTACTTTCCATACAAACAATCATTTCTATTTCATGGTGAATTTCGCAATTAATTTCGCTTATTCCTAAATTTATTTCCAAACTAATAAAATTTTTCGTACAAAAAGTTTGTTGCATAAAATCATTTAAAAATTGCAGAAAACCAATACAGTAATTAAAACTTGGGAATCCAAAATTTCAGGATTGCAGGTCTGGATTCAGCTTAAAATGTTTTTAATTTCCTCACAAAGTTGGCCTGATTCTTAAATGGTATGATATGTTGGGCTATGGCCTTTAAGAGTAAAGTTGAAAAAATGTGACACTATTATTAGAGAAGTATTGTTTGGTTTAAATCTTTTAAGGTAACTAAACAACCAGCATTGAAGGTTTTGAAGTTGTCTTAAAAAATTTAGCATAGTAAGTTTTTTTCTTCATATTCCATGAAATAAAGACGTGCTAAAATTAAGATGTAGAATACAACTTTTGAATATCATCAAAATTACCGGACCTAACTTCCACCATCATGTCACCCCACCGAAAGAAAAAAAATACCAAAAATCACCGAATTAACCGAATTTAATGAAATTTTCAGTGTTGATATATTAATAAATAAAAGATATAATGCATGAGTTATTTCATTTAAAAACTTTTACATTTTTTCAGGTCAGTTAACTTTGAACTACGTATCTTTGAGAATCTGTGTTACATCTCAAAGATATGTGGTTCAAATTAACTGAGCTGAAAAAATGTAAAAGTTTTTAAATAAAATAACTGGTGCATTATATATTTTATTTATTAATATATCAAACTAAAAAAACACTAAAAATTTCATTAAATCCAGTTAATTCCCTGATTTTTGGTATTTTTTTTTTCTTTAGGCAGGGTGATATACGATGATGGAATTTAGGTCCGTTAAGTTTGATTTAACCTTTTTTTTTTTTAATACAAAAGTTGAAATCAATTTCTTATTGATTTATGCAGGTCCATCTTATCTTCTTTTGGATCAATAAAAAATCAATAGAGTGAACTATGGTTAGTATCAGCCCGACAGTGAGGGAATCTATCTCCTTTTCACTAATGTGTGACCAGGGAGATTGTTTTTGAGTCTGAGGTGAAGCACCACACCTAGTGTAATTCCTAGTTGGCTAATTAGCTAATTATTGGATATCACTAACAATTATCTTCCCAAAAGTTTTCTAATTGACAGTTGGTAGCGATTTTAGGTCATCACATGCTTGACTGGAGTTAAAGACACCTGCTGTATGGTTGCTAGGCCTTTACTTGTCATAGCCTTGTCTTATATGCAAAAAGATAAGGTGAATAAAATTTTGGAAGAATATAATATAATAAAAAGAAATTAGATAACTAATAATTACAAATGTCCATTTTAATAAAATGGCATACATCAATGAAATGGTATTCAAGATTCTACAGAAAACAAAAAAGAATGCTGCATCGCTGCCAGGCCTTTACTTGTTATAGCCTTGTCTTATATGCAAATAAAAATAACGTACATCAATGGAATGGTATTTGACATTAATCCATTGTTCCTCATCTCGCTTCTTTTGTAAATAGTCATATGATGCCATACGCCGAGCCTTGGCTTCAACAGTTTCATGGCGGGCAAATTTCAGACGCACTGGCTTGGCCTCCTCTTCTTCCTCTTCTTGAGAAGATTCTACAGGAAATAAAAGTAGAAAAAAAATAAAAAGAATCATATATGCATATATATAACTTTAAAGAGTTTGGAAATTTAAAAAAGTTTATATACTAAAAAAAGAGGGATGAATAACTTCTACAGCTTCTTGAGCCAAGGGTACATAACTCTTGTAGTTCAACTTCGGGTAAAATAATCACTACAATGTAGCATTTTTAAACTGGGGTGTCATTTTTGTTAATTTAAGAGATAGGTTATTTGGTTATTTCCTATAAGTCTAACATGATCAAAGGGGAACCACTCTTGACTGATAAATTTATTTATTTTCCCATTAAACTAACCCTAGACCCTTTTTTCCTTGTAGATCAATAAATAAATAATTTATTAGTCAAGAGTGGTTCCCCTTCGATCATGTTAGACTCATAGGAAATAACCAAGATATATATGGTGAAAGGAATACTTACCACCTCCTTCCATTTGTTTAGAGTTGAGAACCTTTTGTTTGTTATCAGCTCTGTCCATGTAGGAGAAAGAGGGTCGGATTTGAGCCATAGCATTCAGAGGAGTCAAGTGAAGCTCTCCTGTACAAAATAAAAGACATCATTTTTGTCAAAAAAGATTTAAATAAAATAAAATATTTTACCCTACAGCTAGGATTTGACACAAGGTTACAAACGAGTTCAATCCTCACTGGATGACCCATACATCATCTAGCGAATAACGAATTTGCAAGACTAGCTTGCTAACCATTACACTATAATTAAATACTACCTCTGTCCCATAAAGGTTGATATATTTAGTTTGGTTACTTGTTTTTAAGGCATGTCAACCCTTATTGGGTTATTTTATTCTAAAGTCATATTTTTCTTTGTTTTTGCAAGCAATTATATGGTTTCAAGTAACTATTCTTAATACAAATAATTTGCAATCAGCTACATGGTTTCAAGTACTCTGATTATTTGTGTATAACAAGCACCCCTAACCCTGGACTATGAAATTCTTTAAAAAAAAACAAAAAACAAAAAAACTTTCTTGCGTATAAGTAAAAAAGTAAAGTAAAGTCGTTGGGGCGGCCTAAAGTCAGTATCAGCCAGTCAGCGAGGGAGTCTATCCCCTTTTCAATAGCACTAGACCAAGGAGATTTTTTTGCGTCTGAGGTGGAGCACCACACCTACCATCAGCTCCTTACTTTACCGCACAGATCCCTGTGCTACTCATACGCTGAATTGGCGAGGACCGATATCAAACTAGGAACCTTGTGGTTTCTAGCCAAACGCTCTACCGACTGAGCTAACCCGGCCCCTTGTGTATAATATGCACCAATATTTTAGAATTTGTAAGAGCTAAATTTAACCATTTTCACATCAAGCTTGTGGCGAAAATAAGCTCAAATTAGGAGAAACATTATAAACAAACACACATTCCAGTGGATATTTCCTATTTGATACCAATAATTTTCAAACAGATCTATTTGACCCAGAGATGAGTAGATCTGAGAGTAATGGCAACAAGAGGGTGACTACACACTTCTGAGAGCTCCAGAAGTGGAGCCTCACCACTGGATACAGTTTAACATCATATCCAGCACCCACACCTTTTGTGGGGCGTTGGGGAGTCTTACTATTATGTAAAGATTCCAGGTGACATATCCTCAGTAACTTGTGGTATAATGGTTAGCAAGCTAGATTAGCAAATAATTGTTAGTGAGTTCGATTCTCACTGGGTGCTCCTCCATACTTCTGGCCTTGTGCTGCATCTAAGTTACGCTTAGTTAATAACTATAAGGTTTCAAGTATTCCTAATAATTTTCAAACAGATCTATTTGACCCATAGAAGATTGGCCTGAGGGTAATGACAATAAAGGAATGATTCTACACTTCCCAGACCTCCAGAACTGGATATAGTTTAGTATCATACCCAGCACACCTCCATATCTTTTATGGAGTGGGGGGTACCATTCTGCAAAAGATCCAGTTGGCATATTCTAAGTAGGTTATTTCCTATAAGTCTAACATGATCAAAGGGAACCACTCGTGACTGATAAATTATTTATTTTCCCATTAAACTAACCCTAAACCCGTCTTCTTTTTTCCTAGTAGACCAATAAATAAATAAATAATTTATCAGTCAAGAGTGGTTCCCCTTTGATAATGTTAGACTTATAGGAAATAACCTCTAAATAACTATTCTTAATACAAATATTTGAAGAATTACACACAAATATGTTGTTTTTGAAATTAAGGAAATAGTGGTGGTATAAAGGAATATTGTAAATTTTTAAATGCGATTTATCCACATCCTATATGAATGGCTTAAATAATGGTTAGAGTGCTAGCAAGGAATTTGATTTTCCTACTATTTGAGAAATAACTTAAGGACCAGGCATTACAAATGGTTGATGAAAATTAAGTGTTATGACTATGATTGATATGTGTTTGAATAAGATTAGATAAGTGGCATGTTAGGATATCATTTTTTTGAATTTTAAAAACAATGTGATACTTAGGATAATGAGGTGTGCTTAGCACAGGAGTGACCGCTTGTATGAAATGGAATTTGGTGAACCTGAGTTCAAATCCTGTACAAAACTGTTTGCATTTCACTTTATGCTAATTTCCTTGGGAAAGACATGAATTTATCATGTTTATGTTGCTAATTTGTAGGGCAGACTGGGTTCGATAGTCTTGGTTAGACAGTCTGGTAGAAAGAAAACTGAATTCAAACAAGCTTTATTTTGCTTAAAAATAGTCTCATTCTGACTGTGGTGAAGGGTTGGGTAAATACTAATAATTTTTATAATAATCAATGATGGATAAATTAATAAAATTATTCTTAAAGTTTTAATAATATGAAAAATTTGTATGAACCTCTAAAAATATTAATAAAAATGGATTTTTTTTTATAGATGAAAATGCTATTTTATTATGATCAAATAAAATTGTGGGTACAAGCAAATGTTTGGCTGAAAATTTAGATTCTGGCAAGTAAATAAATTTCTTTGGATTATTTGGTAATTATATATATATATAAATATATATATATATAAAAGAGAGATTCTGTATGTATGTCTATCTGTCTATATGTTTATTTGTACAACAACTGATCGCACATCCTTTTATAAAGAAAAATTGGCAGAGACCAGTGGAGACCAAAGTTCAATAAAATCCACACCCTATTTTTTTCTGAGAAGAAGTTAAAAAAAACTTTTCACTCCTCATTTTCCATAAGAAAAACAAAATAGATATATATGGGTATAAAAAAACAAATATATAGAAAAATAATTTTTATTAATCTTTATAAATATGGATATGAGATTTATTTTTTAACTTTTTAAATTGCGGTCAATGCCAGGTAGCTCTGCTAGTTAAAAATGAAATTTTCAAAAGTAAATAGGTGCTTATAATATTCATAATAGTCATGAATTGTTCCGACAATTGAATATTTTCTGCAGTTTTGATGTAAGAATTATGTGATCTTCTATACTTTAAAATAATGTCTAATGCTCATAACAAGCACAGAAATATAACAGTTAAATTTTTTTTTTAAATTAGTATTATCTGTGTTATTCGGACTATTGTCCTCATCTTCATTGTTATATGTACAACGTTTCGGCCGATATGCCCTCCGGCCTTCTTCGGGTATTTCTTGTCGGACTCGGGAACCTTCTTGTTGTAATCGGGAGAAGAATACCTGAAGAAGGCCGGAGAGCACATCGGCCGAAACATTGTACAGATAACAATGAAGATGAGGACAATAGTCTGAATAACGCAGATAATACTAATCATCAAGCCCCATCTCAAACATTCAGAGAAATAGTATTAAAAAAAACTTACCATCTTTATATACGCCAACAGCATACCGTTGAGTTGAGGCAGTACAAGGTCCTGATGCTAAAATCGTTTTATCCATGACATTACTACAAAGAAAAAATTTAAACAGAAATTAAACTTCCCATAAAATAAAAAGTAAATGCTCAAAATGAAAGCATAGTTACACATCACACAGGGGTCAGGAGAAGTCCCCGTGACTAAGTGGCTAATGTGCTGGATAGTGAATTGTATTAAGCGAGTTCAATCTACAGTTGCACTATTCTGTTTACTTTCAACAGCAACTTACCAATTAGGTTATGAAAGCTCTATTAGAAGACATCATTCAAATAAGTTATTTATGCTAGTGTATTTTGTTATTGCTTTAGTGAAGGTTTTTTATCTATCTCCTCACAAAGGGGGATATGTGACACAAGATTGGGTTTAGTATGAAGAACGCTCATACATGTGTGTGAATAGAGACAGTTCTCACAACACTTCACTTTTAGAATGCCTCAGGCAACAGGGATTGATTCTGGCTCTACTATTTTAGGTATAAATGTCATTTAAATTTTAATATCCTAAAGAAAATTAAGGGGTAATCCCCATAACATAGTGGCTAACATACTGGACTGTGACATCATAGTAAGTGAGTTCAAAACTCCAGTCATGCTATTATGTTTTTTTGGGCTAATACCCTTGGGAAAGGTACAAACTCTTCATCCCCAACTATGAGTACTGTTCTTCTACAAGGATGGTTTTGGTATTAAATAACCCATGAAGGTTGATATGCCATTAAATAAAAAAATTAAAAAAATAAAACATTTAACCTACTAACTGAAGTATCCATCTACAATGGGTAATAGTCCAGGTTAAACGCATGGTAAGGGTAATCCATAACCCAACTTTTTAGACTTTATTTTTCCAATACAAGTTCCATTTGAGAACAAGAAAACTTTTGGCTTAGACCGTTAACCAAAACCTTTCTCGTTCCCAAATGATAGGTAAATATTTTTGTTTGGTTTTATAAACAAGTAGAAATAATTTTCATTAACTTCATGTATATTGATAAACTGGAATAAATATTTTTTTATGTTAGGTTTTTCATTAACTTCATGAGTATAGGGAAAATTATTTATACCAATTTATTAATACTCATGAAGTTAATGAAAAATCTAATATAAAAAATATTTCTTCCAGTTCATGTTTATCAATAAACTGGAAGAAATAATTTTCATTAACTTGCAAGTATATCTATTTGACCCATAGATGGGACCTTAACAGGTACTACCACTCTGGGTCAGTAATGTCAATGGAGGAGTACTCCACACTCCCCAGAGCTCTAAGACTGGAACCTTACCACTAAATGTAAAGAAATGAAGTAGGAAGATTCTATAATACAACCATAATATTAATTCTAGTCAATTTGTTGAAATTTAAACTTATTTAGTAGAAAGTTCACAGTTATGATAATAGGAATGAAATATATTGCTTTTTGGATTCATTTTTTGGTTTAAGATTTTTTTAAGAAGGGAAATAAATTCCAATCGTTTTTAATTTGATTTTTTTGTTCTATAAATTCTATGTCTTATTGGTTATAAAATTATATTTACTTTTTCATTTTGTGAAAAAAAAAGAAGAAAAGGGAATCAAAATACGAGGCAAGATGACAAATAAGTTTGAGCGGTTTTGTTGTTTTGTCATATCAACCCCACTTTCAGGTCATTTAATGTTAAATCGATTTGATAAACAAAGGACTCAGGTTGTTTACAGTAACTACTGTTGCTTAAGTGGTCACCCAATTAAATATTGAACAAGCGCATCATTGCTGAACTTGAGTGTTCTAGTGGGAACCAATGCTCTCACCGTTACTTGACCGTAATATAAAAGAAATAAGGGAGGCAATTCAGTCTTTAAAATGCAAATTTTATTTCAAATGCTAAAAGTGTTTTTCAACTGATTTCTCTAGAACCCTAAGGTTCCGCAAGAGGTTGCTAGGAGTTTGATGTGATAGTTATTAATAATAGTATATAATAATTTTTATGCTGGGGTTCCCTGAGATAAGTAACTATTTCAAGGGTTTCGACCAGGGTAAAAACGTTGAGAAACACAGCATTATACCCTTGATTTGTAATGTCTTCTATGTAAACTGATTTGTATGGTATGATTTTCAAAATCTTTAATTGAAGTGTTAAATGCTTTATTTTATCTTTCAAATACAGTGATATCTTGACTTCAATTTTCCCCATTGAGTTGAATGAAATTTGAAATTAAATCTGGCAGAATGAAAAAGAAAAAGACAGTTTTAAAAATTAGATTCAAATGTTTTTCTCAAGGTTTATCAAAAGATTTCAATCTGAGTTTAAAAACTGTTTTTGGGGATTTTTTTGTAGTTTCATTTATAACAAATGAGAGAGAAAAACATTTTTGAAAATAAGATCTAAAAAAAAATTTTTTAAATCATTTTTTGTAAAAATTATTAATGTTTTATAATTTAGTAGATTAAACAAAACAAAAAAGTGTGAATCAGAAAGATTACTTTATTTTTAGGTATTTGTTTAAATAGCAAGGAAAAAAGTTCCACATTATTCCTGCTGTGATATGTTTACACTTTAATATTGAATAGTAATGTTTGTTCCTAAATCTTCTGTCTGTTATCATCCTGCAACACCCTCTGGTTAAAATGAGACCATCCAAATTGTTCAAGATTCAATACAAAAATGTAAATGCAGATTATCTGGTGTTGCTCAATCACAGATTTCTTATTTGTCTATTTTATTTAACCCAATTTTAAAAACAAAACGTTCAAAAGGTCTTGCGTCACTTAAATGCCCAATATAAAATTAAAATGAATTGAAAAAAAAAAAAAAGTTACAGGTTTGTTTTATTTGTAATATTGAAGTTGTGAATTACGGAATATATTTTGGTAATTTCTTGTCCAAATTAGGTATTTTCTGAGTCAGGTTTTCTCCCTTTCTTGTCGGCAAATCATGTAGATATTTTAAACACCTCCACACAGATTTTTTATCAACAAATCAATGTAAATATTTTACAACCCTACTTTTAAGACAGAATGAGAGAGACTTAAATCAAGATTATTATACTTTTTACATATTGAACTACTTAGCAAATAGCTCATAAGTAAACATATCAAACATAATCATATGTAATAATTAAATTATCATACTGTGGTATATCCACAGGTCCTGCTAGTAATTTTGAATGTGGTATAAGAAAAAAATTTAATGCTAAGATGAAATATGTTCATTTATTTTTAATATGAATTTCTACAAGAAAATATATTTTTGTATCAACTGTAATGATTTACAATTTGCAAGTGATTTTGTGAAAAACAATGTTAAACATCATGATTAACCAAAGATAAAAATTCTGTAATCTGTCCTTTTTAAAATTATGCAAATTTCAAGTGCAAAACTTTAGTAAATAAAAATTTTTTTTTTAAACATGAGGTCAAATCTTTCTGTCAATTTTAAGTCTGTACAATTAAGTGCATATTTTAATATGCACTTCTCTTATCAACAGATAATGTTACAATTTATCTTAAGTAATTCTGTTTATCAAATTAACTCATTTAAAAAACAAGCTACTGTGTGATGGTTTGAATTGATAAGGTTTGTTTGTTTTGTTTAATGGTTTATCAACCTCCATAGCTCAGATGGTAGATCAGCTGATGGATTTAACCAAGTTTCCTTGAAATAAAAGAAATGCGAGCTTGAATCTCACCAGGAGTTTTAAATTTATTATTTCTTATCTGTACTCTTCCTTGATGTCATAGATTGATAACCCAAATAAGTTTTGATTTTAAAAATTAAAAAAAAAGCAACTAAAAATCAAAAATAAAAGAAAATAAGTTAAAATTAATAATAATAATAATAATTAGCAGGACCTGTGGATATACCCCAGAATGATAATTTAATTATTACATTTGATATGTTTACTCAAGAGCTATTCCAAAATAGTTCAATATGTAAAAAGAATAATAATCTTAATTTAAGTCTCTCTCACTCTTTTTCCTTCTTTTCATTATGTTTGATTGAAACAGATTACCACATCGCTTCTGTGCATTCACAACCTCTCTCTATCTTTCCCCTACTCGCTTTCAGTATTATCATATTTGTTCTGTGTAGCATGACCTTTTTCTTCCCTTTCTTTCTTTATAATAAAAATGGAATGGTTCATTATTTAGCTGAGATGACAACTCATAAGAAATAAGAATTCGGCAGATAAGCAATACCAGATAATCAGGATTTACATTTTTTGCATTTCATCTTGGGTGATTTAGATGATCTCATTTTTAACAAGAGGATGTTGCAAGATGATAATGGCCATAGAATTAAGGAGCACTAGTATTAATATATCAATAGCTGGAGTGATGAAGGGGTTCATACCTTTCGCAAGGGTATTAGTCTGAAAGTGAACCTAATAGCATGACTGGAGTTTGAACTCACTTACTCCAATGTCACAGTCCAGCACATTAGCCACTATGCCATGGGGACTCCCCCCTTGAACTGATAAATTAGTCATGATACAAATTAAAGCCACTTTTTTTTACCTGTTAAAAAAATTCTGTTCTGTTGGTTTGTATTGTCCATCAACAATCAGCGCCATCTGTTCACCTTTACTGTAAGCATAATTAGGTGTGTGCGTATTAAGTGGTAACTCCAACTGAATCTGGAAGGAAAAAAGAAAGAAAAAGATAAATGTTTCATTAAATTGCATTTTTATATTAGATTAAAATCGAAATAAATCCGACATATATAAATGTAAAATATGAAAGAATAAAATATTCAGAGGATGTATTTTTTATATGAGATTTGCCAACGTTTCAGGGTTGGTTTTTTTACCACCATCTCCAGGGCAATGTAATTGATGTTTAATGATTTATCTGAAAAACAATTTTCAAATGAATTCATAGTATCCCTGTTATTAGCATCCATGGGTTAAATAAACATTTGTAGTTGATAGACCGTATGCAGCAGGAAAAGAAAAAAAAACTCTAAAAGAAACAACTACACGAAAAATGTAAATATGAATGTGATTCCCTCACTTCTAGGCATAAAATAACCCTAGACAGGTTGACAATCATAATTTTATATATCCAAATTTTAAAATAAAATCCCAAATACTACTTCTTTCTCTGAAGAGAACTGAATATTGATATAGAAAATTTTAACCTTGATGTTCATGCAACAAATAAATCTAGTTATTTAGCTGGATTTCTTTAACATTCGTTATCATATAAATGGTAGATTTGTATATAAATTTCTATGATTTCTGCTTGCCTAAAGCAAAAAGAACGAGTTGTTTCATGTGTCTTTCATGGAAGCGGCTATTTGTAATGTGAGTTGTGTGTATGCGCAAGTTCAAATCTTACAGTGTACATAAAAATGCTTCCAAAGTGACATTGATAGATTTTAATGCCATGTCTAAGCCCCACTGAAAGACAAGATGACTGTTGGAAGAGAACCAGAAGGAAAGTGACACTTGGTTGGAGTATATAGTAAATATAAAATATGAAAAAAAAAAAAATATTCAGATGTATTTTTTATAAGAGTCTTGCCAACGTTTCAAGGTTTCTTTTACAGCCATCTTCAGGGCAATGTAATTGATGTTTAATGATTTTGTGAAAGAGAGAGAGAAACAAAGTGAGAAGGAAAATGAGTTAAATGTGCCTTTGTCGAATAGAGGACAGGAGAAGCAAGCCTCTCAGCATTTCTCGTTATAATTTCATATACTAAATATAACAATGATTATAGGACAGAGTTAGTATCTCTTTTGTTGACAGAATAACTTATATAATAAAAAATATAGAAACAAAGATGGATGAATTAAAATTACTCACCTCTTTTTGGTTTGGCTTCACTTTCACATTAAGTGGTTTTATATCATCATAGGTTAAATGAGAAGGACGCACAAGATACTGAAAAAGAAAAAGGAAAAAAGAGAATTTTAAAGTATTACACTTTTCATATAATGTAAGGAATATAATTAATCTTTCAACAAGGATTTTGGAAAAAAAAAGAAATCTCTCTCTTGTATGTGTATATATATATACATACAAGAAATATGAAAAAATTCTTAGCTTCTTTTTATTATTACATTTTTATAGGGTAAAAAATAAAAATAAAACAAATATTTTCTTATCACTGTAACTCAACAGGCAATTAAGACATAGCCCTTAGAAAAAAAAATGAGGTTTCAAACCACTCACAAGTCTAGGTTTACAATCTTTTTCAAATAATATTTTAAATATAAACAAAAAAAAAAATTCCTAAAATAAACGAACATTGTAATACATGAATTCTTAGCAAATTTTTTAATAAATTTTATAAGGAATTTGTTAAATTATTCCCCCTTTCTCTCTCACTTTTAGTCTATCATAAACTGGATACTTCTTCTAGTATATATATATATATATATATATATATATATATATATATATATATATATATATCTTATATGGTGTCTCAAGTCATCTAGAGATTTGAATATCAAATAAAAGTTTTAATCATTAAAAATTATATTTTTCTTTTAAGAACATAATCTAAGCAGCAGTATTTTTCAGAGAGAAAATTTATCTCCATTGCATAATTTTTTTTCTGTTATATAAATTTTTTTTAAATACCAAATTATTAACAAGCAAACAGGTTATTTTACTTTCTATACTCCTTGGTGATTTTTGGGATACTCTTTAGATATGATAAACATTTAATTTCATATATAGTGATTAATGTTAATAATATTTCAACATGTTATTAATTGATTTATTTATGTTGATTAATGTTAACATTTCTTTCATTTCATTTCATGATTATTAAGACAATCATTTCTGATTAGTACAGTAGAATGATGATCTGAGAATTTGCAGTAAAAAAGCAATTGGAGTTAACATGAATGAATTATGAATGAAAAAATTAATAAGACCTAACATTACTATCCTCTGATGATGCCAAAAGAAGGTTATTTTGTGTGTACACACTTTACATGAAAAACAAACCTAAACAAGATTTTTTAAATTGAATAAAAATCAATGAATTATTGGATTTCAATATTTCAATATAAATTTATTCATTAATGTATTCTTTTTAGAAATATATATTTGTGTCAAATTTTTATATAAATATCTGAAGAAAAGAAAATGTAAGATTTTAGTTGTTTTTTGTTGTTTTTTTTTAAATGAAAATATTTTGATTTTTGAATTATGAAAAAAAAAAAAACTTTTAAAAAGATTATCAAAACGTTAATTAAATTGATCAATATTCTTAATGTTTTAAAATGATCATTATTGTAATTGTTGGTTCTGAAATATTGTTATTAAATAATAAAGATGATTATATCATTGAGAAATATAAAATTTAAGAAATCCAATAAAGTGGAGATTTTTCATTTATTTTGAAATTAGTTTGAATGGTAGTTCAAGAAATAATTTTGATTATCTCCCTTGGCCAATTTCCTGTAAGAAGACCTTAACAATCAGTTTGTGAAAAGTCTTTTTTTAAAATTCATATTTATGTTAATACATAATTTTTAACTTAGCTGTCATTTGTTAAAAATTTTTTCTATGCTTTTAACTATGAATGAAATACTAAAAACAGACAAAAATGTGTGCATGAAATGTTTCAAGACAACATGATAAGTAAAAGTTTTCAAAGTATCAAATGTTTTTTCTGATTAATTTTTGTATACCTTTTTCCTGAGGGAATAAAAATTCACAAAATGGTAAAATTGTTAACTCCCTCAAATTTCAAAATGGCCTACAGTTGCTATAAAATCATCATCATCATATCACACTGGCATCATGGATTCCCATGACTCTCTTTTGCCACTATCAATCATCACTCCAGGCAAGTCCTTCTCATGACATTCAGTATTCGCACAGAGCTAATCAATGTAAATCTTTGCTGACTGGCTCACTCTGGTGTGTCCATGCATAGGTGTCCACAGGAAGACACCAGTTATAAGTTTGTCCTTACTTCTCCATCAGTGCCCAGCATGTCTTGCTCATCTAACTTGGATGTTTGTGTGATAGGAGGTAAGTGGCTGCTTTTTTGTTGAGTGCTGCTTCCTGGATTTGTTCAGGACAACATGCAGCATCTTTGTATACTTCCCATCAAACATTTTTCCCCAAGCATTTCCTTAATATCCAAGTGGTGCAGCCATACAGTAGCAATGACACGGTTACAAGTTGGAAGAATTCTCCCGTTATCTTATCAGAGGGATCAGATTTCCACATGATTGATAATCTATTTATAGCAGTCCAGGTCTTTTCTATGTGTATATTGATATCGCTATCTGAGGTTGTTTGCATTACACACAGAGCTAATACTCATGGGAAAGGTATGAATCCAACTATTCTCCATTTAGCTATGAGTAAATAGTAAGCCAGACTGGGCTCTTTAACCTTGGTATGGCAATCAGTCTAGAAAGAAAACTGAAAACTCCACTTAAAAATTAACCTTGTATCACACATCCTGCATGTGCAGAGTGGTTTCATAAATAAATACTTTCACTACATATCCTTACTCTAGTTATAAATCTAGGAATGCTTATCAAGTATAAAATCCTCTCTGACCTCTGAACTGACCTTTGTATAAGAATATCCATAATGATATGCACAAACAAAATTTTGAAATGCATATGCACATGAACACTGTATGTACCAAGAATTTATGGTTTCCAGCTCACCTTTCTAGCAGATGTATTCCCTTTTGCTTAGCCCCAGAGGGTCAAAGGTATTGCAATTCTATTTTTCGTTACAGATTATGCAATTTATTTTTTTGACAGGCATTGCAATTTTGGTTTTTGCTTACAGGCATTGCAATTTTGTTTTTGCTTACAGGCATTGCAATTTTTTTTTTGCTTACAGGCATTGCAATTTTGTTTTTGCTTACAGGCATTGCAATTTTGTTTTTACAGGCATTGCAATTTTGTTTTGCTTACAGGCATTGCAATGTTGTTTTTGCTTACGGCATTGCAATGTTTTTCTTACAGGCATTGCAATTTTGTTTTTGCTTACAGGCATTGCAATTTTGTTTTTGCTTACAGGCATTGCAATTTTAGCACATGATGATGATAGGTATTGCAATTTTATTTTTAATTACTGAGTGCATTAATATCAAGCTTAATGACCCACCAAAAACGTCTTTTAAGCAAGTGTTATAAAAAGACACTTTTGTCAAAAATTATTTATATATCAATATCAATAGAGGTGCGTGGTCTAATGGCTAGAGTCGTAGGAAATAGACTCATCGACCCGAGTTCAATTCCAGGACAAAGCTGTTTGCATTTCACATGGCGCTAATACACTTGGGAAAGGTATAAATCCATTTTTCCCTCCAGCTATGGGTAAATAGCAGGGCAGACTGGGCTCTTTAATCATGGCTAGGTAACCAGTCTAGAAGGAAAACTCTGAATTCAAACCTGTTAAACTCCGCTTAAGAAATTGACTTTGTGTCGCATTGGGCTCGTGCGGAGGGGTTGGTGTGTGTGTGTGTGTGTGTGTGTATATATATATATATATATATATATATATATCAATCAATATCACCTTTTTCATCATAACAAAATAAGATAATCCTTTCAACTTACCTGCAGAAGATAAAGATTTTCTGCCAAACTTTTTGATAAGTAAACATCTACCTAAAATGGAAACCAGACAAAAAGTTTAAACATTAAAATCAATAGATAAGTATTACATTTTTCACAAAGGTATGATTTTTTTTATGTATTGGTGTATAAAACTTCTTAGGTAATCTGATTCTAACTTATTAAAAAAAAGAAAAAGAAAGTTGATTAGACATTCATGAAAGCTATTTAACATTTGTGCAAAATAAATTTGAGTTGAAATAAAATTTTATGTGACTAAAAATAAAAGAAAGTATTTACATCTTGCTAATTTCATGTCAAATCAACAAAGTGTCAAACCATGACTATCATGGATTTTGTTAAAAATTGACACAATTCTTATGAATAGATTATATAAAATCATGGTTTTATATTTATTTATAGGTCATAATCAATTACATAAAGAGGAATCGGAGTTGGAAGTGCCAAAAATAGAGGAGTCAGAGTCAAAGGTTTTATGTTCTGACTCTACAGCCCTGTTCATAAAGAGTCTCTATGCATTTGTGTTCTAAATACAGCCTACACCTTTAGAAATAAATTATATAAAAAATTAAAGACAAAATAAATTTTGTACTTTTTGAGGAAGATAATGAACTTAGGTTAGTGGATATCAATCCCTGGTGTTGATGGGACAGGGGGGTCAAATAAATAGTCTGGGGTCAGGTGGTTGATAAACATGGTG
Source organism: Doryteuthis pealeii (assembly GCA_023376005.1). NCBI lineage: Eukaryota > Metazoa > Mollusca > Cephalopoda > Myopsida > Loliginidae > Doryteuthis > Doryteuthis pealeii. The sequence goes on from CM042145.1 coordinate 111,021,889, forward strand.
GGAATCAAAAGCTGATATAAAGGGATAAAAATAGACTGATTTGAAAAGGAAGATTCACAAGGAAAAGGGATACACAACAAAATTCTCACAGGATTTGGTATGCAGTTTTCCTAAATAATGCATATGAAAACTGCATGTCAACCTATTTATTTAGACTGTTGGTTTTATGGCACACATCAACACTTGTTGGGTTATTAGGGCCAGTTTAGCTCAGTCGGTAGAGGCCTGACTAGGAACCACAAGATTATTGGTTCGATACTGGCCCTCACCAACTCAGTCTATGAGTAGCACAGGGATCTGTGCGGTAAAGTGAGGAGCTGACGGTAGGTGTAGTGCTCCACCTCAGATGCTAAAATGATCTCCTTGGTCTAGCACTAGTGCTGTCTGGCTGATACCAACATTAGGCCACCCCACCAACTTTACTTTTTTACTTATACCAAAGTCAGTTTAATAAATAGTGATCTTCAATTATATACAATACAAAAATTGTATCTTCACAACCATTTTAAACAGGTAAACACTTCCTTATATCAAACAGATCTATTTAACCTAGAAATGAGATGCTAACAGATATTACTACTCTGAGAGTTGAACTGGGAGTAATAGCAATGAAGGGATGATTCCACACTCTCCAAAGCTGAAGAACTGGAGCCTCACCACCTGATGCAGTTTAGTCATACTCCTGTTAATTTTCCTGACCTTTGTATATCATTCTATGTACTATACACGCACCTTTGATGAGTTGTAATGCACCTGAGCACTGTACACAATAATTTCATTATTATCATTATTTTCAATATTAATTATTATCTATTATGATGCATACATCATTTGTTTTCCTGACATTTGTACATTATTCTGTGCATTATACATGCACCTTTGATGAGCTGTAGTGCACCTGAACACTGTATACAATGAGTTCATTATTATCATTATTATTACAAAAATGATAGGCTAATGCTTATTCATTCTCAGTCGGTAGAGCGTTTGGCTAGAAACCACAAGGTTCCTAGTTCGATACCGACCCTCACCAACTCAGCGTATGAGTAGCACAGGAATCTGTGTGGTAAAGTGAGGAGTTGATGGTAGGTGTGGCGCTCCACCTCAGATGCTAAAATAATCTCCTTGATCTAGCGCTAGTGAAAAGGAGATAGACTCCCTCGATGCCTGGCTGATACCGACATTAGGCTGCCCCAACGACTTTACATCATATATACTACATGTACAACACATACATATTTACCACTGTTGACAAAAATACTTAAAAATTTAAAGAGGGGGCTACTTTTCCCATCTGACCTGGACCTACAACAGGCCCTGCCTAGGGGTAGATGAGGGATCGAAGATTCTATGAAAGGGTTGATGGTCTAAAAAGTTTGGTGACTCCTGAGCTAGAATGTCCTACTCAACATGTACACAGATTGTTTAAGTTTCTCCGTCTATATGATTAAAGACACTAATAATCATAAAATATGATTTGCATAATGCTGTTAACCGTTTGTAAAAGTCAAATAAAAGTCTAACAGTGATACTGATAGCTTTTTGATTTAGTGCATCCTGGGACACACATATTTGCTTTGAATGAAACCCTGGAAAAATTTATGGGTTCCAACTAAAGCAGTCTAACTTCTAACTTGTAATCTATCCTGTATAATTTGTTTCTAAGAAACTATTGAAATGTATTTACAGTTAGCTTGAAATGGTGAGGGAAGAAAAAAGAAAAACACTGGGATGCATGGATATGATTTTATTGTGTCCTTTTAGATTTTTGTGCATCAGGGACACAGGATGCATACCTATCAGCATCACTGAACAAATATGAAATCTTCATTTATGGTGGAAACAATTCCCCCAACACTCATTTTAAACTTGTAGTAAAATGATTTGAATATTTCTTAAACAACTAGTTGATTGAGCACTCATGCATTAAAATGATTGATTTTAATGACATGTAAACCTGTCTAGGGTTATTTTATGGCTAGAGGTTAGGAAACTGTGTTCATTGTATGCTTATATTTACATTTTTTGTGTAGTTATTTCTTAAGAATCTTTTCTTTTTTTTATATTTGCACACGGTCCTATCAAATACGAATAATCTTTAAACAGATCTAATTGACTTATAGATGGGACCATAACAGATACTACCACTCCAGGTCAGAATGGAACTGGGGATAATAATAGCAATGAGGGGGTACTACAGACTCTCCAGAACTGTATTTTCACCATCAAATGCAATATAGTGTCATATCCAGGACCCCACACGAGGGGTGGGGGTCTTACTTTTCTGCGGGGGATGCAGTCATATTTTATGAGTATTTTAAGCAACAGAGTGGACATTAGATTAACATATTAGTCGTATAAAGTAATGATTAAAATGATAAATCAAAATTTTAAAAGTAGAACTTTGAATTTTAGATGTTTGACAAGATCGTTTACAGAAGATACACAAAAACAGACGTCATATGAATGAGAATACATTTTAATTCCTCTTTAAGAGAAAATACATTTTTGCCAATTATGACTGTACTAATATTTTTAAAACTTTTAAGAATATTTTGTATAAATTTTATTCTATTCAGTAGGTACCACCAATTTGACCCTGTGCAATTTACCCCCCCCCCTACATTTAACACAATGAAACTTGCAGAAAAAATAATATTTTCTTGAAAAGATTTTTTCCATTCGAAAGAAAAAACATTAAACAAACTCCTGATGATTTTTTAAATTTTTATCAGCTTACGAAAATAATGAAAATTATGATTGAAAAACAGTAACACTAGTGTGTGAGAAAAATTTTACACTACTATATTTTTTCCTTCTCTCTCTTAAACCAGTAGTCAGATCTCTACTAAAATGTTCATTAAGTGTATTAATGTATACATAGTGTGTAAGTGTGTAACCCAGTCAAAAACGGCTCATCGTAGCGAGATTGTTATTAGAGCAATACACTTAAAATATACTACCTAAGTAATTTCCAGTTCAGTTTATAAGTAATCACCTTGCAGGGTATGCAATGTACCGAACGTCATTATTTTTATTTTCAATCATCCAAATTCTTGATATAACGGAAATGCTAATTAGAATGCTTTTAGTCCTTCCTAAATAGAAGCATCAATATCATCATGGGCTGGTGTTACAACGGGACCCCAACGTGTTCACGGGTCGTCTAGCGATGTCTTCGTTATTATTAACATTTTAAAACTCTCTTTATTAACGTTAGAAAAAATAGTGTAACAAATAAATTCAAATATAATATTCAAAAGTAAATTTTGTATTGAATTAATTAAAAAGAGAAAAAAGACCCTTATCGGAATTATTACGACATAACTACAAAATAAAAACATATTCTTCGATGAAAATTTAAGAAATAGCTTAAACCGATATTACTTTATAATATTAACAATAAAGTTTTAACTTGTACCAATTGAATGAAAATGTAGCGATTGGAGTATTCGTTACATTAGCCGAACTTTTCACTGGCGGAAAGGAAAGTAGTGTAATACATAAGTAAAACACAGAGGTACCCAGGGAACAATCTGAACAATGCGGAAGAATAGTCTATTGCAAGTAAATAAAAAACATGAATGCTAGCAATATAAAAAGATATAAATAACACGCGGTAACAACGGGAGAAATCTATATTACTCTTTAGATGAAATATTCTTAATTAATACAATTATAGAACATTTTAACCAACCTCGTGCGTTACCGGATCGTCCTCGTCAGCCATTTTGAAAATAGTATTTGGACGCATGCGCAGTACCGATTTCGAGCATCGACAAAATTTTCCAGTCTGCTCTGTTGTTATTGGCAACTTGAAAAATCAAAAATTAGTTTTTTCAATTGTTGTGGCTGACGTAATACATACTTGTATAGTCAAAGCTAAGAAATGGTGAATCGTAGATTTTTAATAATTCTGTTCTGCTATGAGTTACAGATGGGATGTTTTTGTAGTTGTTTTTTTATTAATTTGAAAATTACAGTACTGGTCTGAAGAGATGGTCCCAAGAATGTGATGACATTCATTCTGGTCGTCCTCACCAAGAAATGTTCTAACCTAGTATTTATACTGAATTTTAGCCCACTATTACCTGACAATAAAATAAAAAATAAATTAGGAGCTACAAACTATCCGTAAAACGAAATATAATGAAAAGAAAAGAAAGAAAAATGTATCTTCAAGATACGCACTCCCGAATTTTTCAGCTTTTTTAAAGGCCTGTTCCTTTCAAATTAGCAACAGGAGCCAGCCTAGTATGCTCTGTTGATCTGCCTTTTTAGGGAAAATAAACTTCTTTGTTTTTAATCTAAATTTTTAAATAATTTTGTTTTACAATAAATTATTTGGGGCATTTTTCAATAAATGTCTCATTGGAGTGAACTTTTTTTAACAATGAATTAACTTTTTTCAATAATAGAATTTGAAACCTTTTTTTAACAATGAATTTAAAACAAATTAAAAATCATTTAAGAATTCAGATTAAAAACAAGTTTACTCCCCGCCCCCCCAAAAAAAATCAAAAGAGTGTACGAGGCTGGCTCTTGTTAATTTTAAGGGACCATTGCTTTAAAAAAAAAATCTGAAAAATTCGAAAGTGCGTATCTTGAAGATAACCAAAAAAACTATCAATGAAACAAAGTTTCATAATAAAGACATAATAAAAGCTTTGAAACTTATTAAATGGTTCATGGTGCTCCGGTTTATCCCTCACCCAATTCTTTAAATGTATCTCATTTATTAAGCATGTCCTTGGCATGATACTACTAAACTGCATCCGGTGGTCTGATTCCAATTCTGGAGCTTTGGTTGGTTGGTTTGTTTTATGGCATATCAACTCTTTTTAATGCCAAATCAAGTTATTTTGATAACAGGTTGCTTACAGTACCTGATTTTGCTTAAATGATCACCCATCTAAGTATTGTACTTAACTTCTGTTATCTAGCGGGAACCAGTGCTGGAGTGACCCCTTTGTTGCTAAGTATGTGGGTTGGCAAGAGGTTTAATATTTTAGGTTTAAAAGGTAGCTTGTTATCCTGGTGAATGTTCCTAGGGTTTGCTTTTAACCCCCTCTTATTTGGTGGTTGCACTGAAAAGGAAAGAATTCAAGGAAGGAAAAGAAAGAGACAAAGACAGAAGGTAGTTTTATGATTTTGGCTTTATTCACAGGTCATAGCCATCATGTGGTAAGGAAATTCCTTCCTGACCAGTAGTCGTGTCTTGCCCCAGATAAGGTCTAAGTTCGAATGGCCAAGAGATTATCTTGGGTGTCGGAATTGGGTCCTTTTTCCCCACACATGCTTGGAGGGTTCTGGTATGAAGGCTCATGGAAGTTTTTTATTTTTTATTTATTTTTTATTTTAATCTTCACGAGTACTGGACACTGGTTGAGGGTGCTATGGATTATCCCATAACCAATTCTTTCAACACAAAATCAATGCAAGAAATACTTTTAAAAATATGTTCTTTTAATGTGAACACTTGGTACTGTGGCGAGCCGGAAGTTCTTGCTTCAACGGACAGAAGTTGAATGACAAAAATAGGTAGTTTGCGCATGGGGATTGCGCACCTTAGTAAAAGAGAAAAATTTTTAAAAATAAAATTCATAAAATTCAACCAATCAGAGGCATTCCCGCCTAATAAGAAAAATTATCGAATGGAGCCTCGCGGAGCCTACCTGGATTCTATTTAAACCCAGACTTTTTCATTTTCAAGCAGAAAGATTTTGCCTGCCTAAGAGAATCCTTGTCACATGTTTTAAGAACTTTTAATGCAGAAGGTACGAACTATCTCTCTCTCTCTCTCTTTAAATAATTATCGCTTTAAGAGACAAACTAAATATCAGTACAACTATTACCTGACTGATGATTATTGTGACCTAAAAACTTTACACTTTCTTTCTCACTTTGTGAATTGTGAAATATCAGCTTACATTTTACATTGAACTTTAAAAAAGAACTTTTGGCTGAACCTTGCGCAGTATTCAATGTTGCCTTTGTGTATACATTTTGTTAATACAATTTTGTTTGTTTAATCAAGAGTTTTGTCTTCTATGCCATGTGCTTGATAGTTTTATGGTCTTTTAAATGTTTGAATACTTTTATTAAATATTGACATCAAACAGCCCATACTCCACACCATAGTATCATATTTTTTTATACAATTCCAGTAATACAAAAAAATGTATTTAATTTTAAACTGTAACAACTTGCCTGCCTGACCAGAATAAAAGATAGTTAGCCCCCTTAGTTTATATAAGAACTGACAGAGTGCTTAGTTACTTAATGCTGGCTGCTGAGTTTATATCAGGGGTTAAGCTCCAGAGAAGGGTGAGGAAATTATACAATGCTTGATGTTTATGTATGTTAAGTAAGCAACAATCCTCTGCTGAATAATAACCCTTTTTTTATTCTGCAGAAATTTTTGTTATTATGTAAAGTTACACCACATTGTCGATGAGAATTGGATGGAGCTCAGATTAGTGTCTGGGGAAAGATATTCCCGGTGTGACGGCTGGGTAGAGTTTTTCAGTCTCTGTGATTATCTTTCATCACTTAAGTTATCGATTAGTGATTACGTAATAAATAAATTAATTAATGGTGTGATTTGGCAAGATTGGGGAGTTTGACGTAGGAAATGGCGATTGGACAGACTACCAATATTTCTTAATAAGATATTTCATTGCAAATGAGATTGTTAATCCAGAAAAATGACGTACTGTGTTCTTAAATGGTTGGTTGGTTGGTTGGTTGGTTGGTTGGTTTTTACGGCATGTCAATCCATTAGGTCATTTTATGCTGAAGATGCTCTATTTTATTCATTATTGATGGGTATGCAATTCTTTTTAAAACTCAATTTTTTTAGATACATTTTTTTAGAACTCATTTTGTTCTATTTGACCCATAGATGGTACTGGGTCAGAGTGGACTGGGAGGAATGGTAATGAAGGGGTACTTCACATTCCCCTTAGCTCCAGAACTGGAACTTCATCAGATAAAGTTTAATGTCATACCCAGGACAATAAGACCCTCAGCCACTGCCTTCTAACCGTTAAAAATATATCTAAAGTAGGTGGGTTGTCTCCCTTGATCAGTGTGCCTACTTTCAAAACCAACCAATCATAAGCTTGCAAAAAAACCTAAAAAAAACTAGTGGCAAAATTGAAGATAAGAATTCTTCCTTTTTGGTACCAGCATCACTAGAAGTTGGACGTGAAATACAACACTCCCTATATTCAGCAGAGAGAGGCAGAGAGCTGTAGTAAGTGCAAGAACTTACCAACTTTACAAGGATTCAGTTAAGTGGAATTGTATCCATTATAATTATATAATTAACATTTCCCACAGACAATACAACCGTTTACAATCCACAAGTATTTCAAGCGTAATTTCTTGTTTGTGTAAATGTATTGATACAAAGTTATTTAAAATTCCATATTCTGTTCATGTATTTTTTGTTTCTAACTCCTGTCTGTTCAACATTCGTGGAGTACATCAGCACATAACACATATATGATAAAAAAGGATTGGGGTTTGCCATATAGGTGCTAGAGCTTGATGTAATCAGCCAATTAATCAGAGAGGGCCTCTCCGACTGCCCATAAGTAAGGCCAAAGGGGAGTGTTGCATGTCATGAACTGCTCCTCCACCAAGGTTCCATCCTTAAGCTTCACGGGTTGCCACCCACAGCCAACAGATGGCCCCATTGGGGAAGGGGTCTTACCCCTCTGCAGAGGTGCAGTTGGTGTATTCTAAAGCCCCAGTTGATAGGACTGGTTCTTAAATGGTGTATGTGCTTCAGGTTATGACCTATTATGGAAACTGACTGTCAGATAAACCATCTGAGAAAGCTTTCCCAGTCCTGTGTGCAAGGTCAGTGCGAACTACTCCTGAAATCCTTGATTGGTTATTTTCTTGACCTCCCAGGCTGGAATCGACAGAAGATCATTCTAATGTGGGAAACCATGCACAAACTGAAGCTCATGTATTGATTAGTGCAAAAAATATGTGGTTCCCATTGGCATTCCCTTTTTTGGTGTGCCTCAGGCACTGGGCAATAAACCCAACCCTGCCTCTTTCAATTGAGAAGACAGGTGTTGCTTGGGGGAACGTCCTTCTGGGAACACACAATTAATTTTCTATGGATTTAAGGTCAATTAGCTGAAGCCACAGATGACCAGAAACCAAAGCCTGAAAACCTTGACCAGAGTAAAGCCTGCTTGAGGGCCCTGGAAAGGTGGGTTTCATATATTTTCTATTAATACTACTTAATGAAAATTGACATGAATTAGAGTGGGAGCCCCATATCATAGATTTAGCATATCATTGGCATTCATTGATTCGGGAGAGGAGTATGAAACCCTAATCTGATCTGTATGGTAAAGCATCTGGGAGCTGACAGTAGGAGTGCTGTTCCACCTCAGCAAAAATAATATCCCAAGCGAAAAGGGGATAGATTTCCTCACTATTCAGCTGATACCGACAATAGTCCACTCCAAAGACTTAACTACTTATATCCATTGATACACTAACACCAAATAGATAGAAAAAAAGACAAAATAAGCTCATTTACATGTATAGAAACATTTAATACAAACATGATATACATATAAGAAGTATTGACAATACTGCTGTTTTTAGTATTATCTGCGTTATTTGGACTATTGTCCCCATCTTCATTGTTATTTGTACGTTTCGGCCGATATACCCTCCGGCCTTCTTCAGGTATTTCTTGTCGGAACCTTCTTTTGGAACTTGGGAACTTTCTTGTCGTAATTGGGAGTTCAAAGTTCCATGATGGCTCCCGATTATGACAAGAAAGTTCCCGAGTTCGAAAAGAAGGTTCCTGAGTCCGACAAGGTTCGCGAGTCCGACAAGAAATACCTGAAGAAGGCCGGAGGGCATATCAGCTGAAACATTGTACAAATAACAATGAAGATGGGGACAATAGTCTGAATAACGCAGATAATACTAATCTTCAAGCCTCATCTCAAACATTCAGAGAAATGCTGTTTTTGTACCCCTTTCATACATGGCTAGTTTATGGAACAATAAGTGCACATTTTATCTGCTGGGACATGTTTGTGGATTTTTGTCAATACTTCTTGTATGTATATTATATATGTATTAAATGTTTCTATATGTGTAAATGAGCTTATCTTATCTTTCCTTCCGGCTATCCAGTGTTAGTATATCATTGGATAATATTGGATAGTGGTGAGTAGGGACTCAACTAAATAGCCTCCCTAGTACTAACTAACCCAATAACTGGTGACCCCAAAAATTTGTGTTGTGTAAGATTGCATCAAACTTGGCCCACCCTGCAAAATGAGATAAGATATCTGCAGTCCACAAGATTTTGTAGTCAAGATCTCGCCACTCGCATTCACCGTTGTTTTGTTGACAATCATTCATCTGAATATTGTGTCATTCTGTAGTAGAAATACTTAAAATACTGTATGGTCTTAGTCATGAGAAATGGACATGGGGATCCAAGTTCAAATCCTGGACAAAGCTATTTGTATTTCCCTGATTCTGGGATATTTCCACTTTTATCTGCTTCATTTGCTTCATATATATATTTACCAACCCCTCCGCATGAGCAGGATACAACACAAGGTCAATTTCTTAAGTGGAGTTCAGCAGGTTTGAATTCTGAGTTTTCCTTCTCCTAGACCGGTTGCCTAACCAAGGTTAAAGAGCCCAGTCTGCCCTACTATTTACCCATAGCTGGAGGGAGAGTAGGATTCATACCTTTTCCAAGGATATTAGCACTAAATGAAATGCAGTTACCATGTCCAGGATTTGAACTCGGGGCGACAAGTCCATTTCCCATGACTTTAACCATTACATCACGCGCTTCCTACAATTTGCTTCATATAAGTGATATACCAACACTGAACAAAATGGAAGGAAAGGCAAAATAAACTCAATTACACATATAAGACTTTTAACCTTTATGATATACATGTCGGTAGCATTACAAGGAAAGAATAGACAAACGTGTCCCATGGTAGAATTATATACATATTTTTCATGGAACAATATGTAACTGAAATTTAATAGAGGGAGATTTGAGAACCTCTTACCATTATTAAGTCAAAGAATAGAAACAGGGTAACAAGCATCAACAAGTTAAAGAACATTGGAAGGGGGGACTGATAAATGTATTAGCTTGGTATAAAAATAATTGCAATTTTTAAATTTCAACTTTAATGCGATATACTGGAATCGAAATGAGTGTTGGGTCAATAAAATACGTTTGCTTCTATATATGGAGTTAAGAGAGAGAGAGAGAGCCTTTCTTTGACTGGATGTAGCAATCACGCGTCACTCTCAGTAATTTTTTTGGCACTGATACTCAACAGATGTGTGGAAGGGGTACAACATTACCTGAATATGTTCACTCAGTTATAATTTCTTCAATAATTGCGATGTCTTCCTCAATTGTTCTGTGTTTGTTCTTAAGTTCCAATGCAGTAAATTTGCTTATCTTATGCATAAGTTTGTTGAATAAGTTTGATACTCTTTGAGCTCAAACTTCCTCAGCTTATTTACTCTGAATGAAGAAAGCTGGATAGAAGAAGGACTTATGACTTAAACAGCTTTTGATAGTTCCACACAAAAAATTGATCTGCCATAAACTCACTTAGCAAAGTTAGCTATTGAAAATCCAGTATGGGCACCCAAGTTCACTAGCATTTTCAGGCGCACTCTAAGAACTGCAAATATCCCCACCTTTCCCGGGTATTAATTGGCACTGCAGCTAGTACTTAAATAAATTTAATTTACATGTTTTTATATTCTCTCTGGTAAAACGTAATTGCTTTTTAATATTCTATTTTATTCTATTATATTCCCACCCTTTTTGTCAATATTTATCACAATATATTTTATATTGACTGAACTTATTCTAAAAAAAATTGAGGAACCACACACGCTGACTGGACATTTAAAGCAATCTCCCCACTATCACGAAAAATCAATCAATCAATCATGTTTTTCACTGCACCAAACTGTCTGGGATTCCATAAGCGGTCATAAAAACAATTACAGTCATAAAAATCACCAATGATTTATTACTGCTTACAAACATAGAATTCTTCACTAATCTCATCAAAATACAAATTATACAAGAAAATTATGGATTATTATGTATGGGACGCTGTTGAGAAAAACACCAATCACTGTGCCAGTACTACAAAAGCCCAGTTAATTGACAGAATTAAGGTAGTTTTTGAGACCCTTCCCAGGGAAACTAACATCAGCTTGCTCCAGGTTCTGGAGTAGAATTGAGGCTATGATTGACAGTAATGGCGGCTATTTTGAGTAAAACTTGTTGACAGTAGTGTAATTTCCGTGCCTGTTGAATTTCTTTACAATCCATTAAATTTTGTACTTACCAAGCACTTTTTCTTTTTCCTTATGAAACTTTCAAATTTACACCCTGTACATAGCAAGTAAGGAGGTGCTCGTTATGTAATGGTTATAGTCGTAGAAAATGGACTTAGTCGACTTGAGTTCAAAACCTTGATAGCACTAATATCATTGAAAGGCATGCATCTAACTATTCTCCCTTCAGCTATGGGTAAATGGTTCTAGGTAAATTCCACCATGGTAAATTTCACCATAGTAAATAAAACACAAAATTTTAAATATAATATAATTTGGGATAAAAAAGAAAAAGACAAAATTTTTGAAGCTTACGTTTGGTGAACTATCTTGTTGTCTTAACTATAGCAGTAGTAGTAGTAGTAGTTGCAGTAGAATACATTAAAATATATATGTGTTAGCAAAACATTGATAAGAACAACATAGATAAGTGAAATGACCAGTTTTACTTTATGTGTGACTGATGATTCAAATAAAAATCATTGACTTATAAAGGCTTCAGGTGGATCATATAGGTATATTTGTGGTGTTATAAGAATTCATGGGTATCAGTTCAAAGCTAACACCCGTTTCCTTATAATACACTGGGGTATTAACCTAACACTGTCCCAAACGGACCAAAAAAAGGGGTAATTAAAAACGTACAGGTCTTCTATGCTGTTTGGTGAGTTGTAATATGATTCTGCTCTATGAACAGAGCAGGGATAAATCTGTACTTCTGTACACTCTAGGACAGACAAAACACATGTCTTGTCCCTTCTAAGAAAGGTAGCTGAGAGAGAAACACATAAGAGATTCAATTGTTATTTAACCAATAATGAATTAGGGTATTGAATGGATAACCTAACACTGAATATTTCAGTAAGGAAAAAACAAAGTCATATTTACAAAGTATATTAACAACAATTAATTATATACATGTAAAGAAAAAAACATGACAAATGTTCCAAACCATAAAAAGCACAATTATGGTCCAAATGAACAAAAAGGTGTGTGATAAAAAAGGGGGGTAATTAAAAACTTACAGGTCTTCCATGCTGTCCGGTGAGTTGTTATATGATTCTGCTCTACGAACAGAGCTGGGTTAAATCTGTACTTTGTTCACTCAAAGCAAGAACAGACAAGACATGCGTCTGATCCCTTTTAAGAAAGATAGCTGAGAGAGAAAAGGTTAAGGGACTGAATTATCATGTGATCAATAGACACGTGACATGGAAAGCCATGCCTACAATCTCAAGGAACACAATTATCTTTGTGTTGCTACAGTGTTGTTAAAAAAAGAAGCAGGGAAGATATTGATTGGTCAAGAATTTAATTTTACTCTTTTTTGTTCATTGGAACATACTTGTGTTTTTCATTGTTTGGGACAAAGTGTATTTGCATTTATTGTTTGCTGATTCTTTTCTTATACGAGACCCTAGTAATATTAAACCCTAGTAAATTAGAAATGTTTTGTGATTTAACATTCAATCAATTAATTTAGTGGCCAATGGAAATTGAGTTTAGTTACAATGGTTGCATCAAGTAAAATGTTTGAGAAACCCTGCTCTAGGTGTGGTGAAGAAAGCTAGTCTTCCAGACACGTGGGCTTCCATAGCTGGTGACTTGGCTTTCACATGTTTGCTTGACATTTGCCAGCAAGAGATAATCTTTTTATCTTTGAAACAAGGTCAGATATTTGTATTGGTATATAATCATTAACTTGAAAGCATTTCAACATTGGCTTTTCTGATTTTAATACAGGGTCGTTATTTGAGGTGAGCACACTCGTGCACTCAATCCAAAATTTTTATTTATCTTGAAGTGAAATACAATGAATGTGTACACAACTCGGCATATAGCCAGAAGTTTTTGAGTTGGGGGGAAAAGGTGTCGAAACTGGTCATACTACTACATGGATCTATCTAGCTAGGTTCACTCGCTGACCGATCCATTCAAAAATAAAATCTTGCATTTTTCTCTTACACAGCCTACATTCACCAAAATACCTCTTTCGCTCTATGACTTAACCTACTTAAAATCGTTCCCATTTTCATATGGATTTAATACAAGGTCAGTCTAGAAAGTAATGTTACACTTAAAGTCAAATTTCATTATGATTCCTAACTCTTCATTATGGTAAAAAAAAAAAAAAAAAATAGAAGTCAATAGACTGTTCAGTGTCACTGATTGCTATGGATGTAGCGGGGAGCAATTATGTGACCAAGAATTAAACATTTTTTGATCAATCAGAAGGCACTGTAGACAGAAGCTGCAGATGATTTCTTGATCTCATCAAAATCATATAAATAACAACCTGTATTCCACAATGGGCTAGTCTCATTCTTGTACATCACCACTCATCTACCAACACATAGTAGTTCTCTCTCGCCTTAATGGCCAAGCACAGATAACATCCTCTGAACATCCTTTTGGAAAAAAGTCTGTAAATAAGTTTCACCTCATTTGTTGATTCTATTGTTTCTAACAATTTCTTCTTACCCCTGCCATCAAGGAGGCAGTATAATATTCCTGGTTGAGTCAGCTTCTCCCCTTCTGCTCTCTCACTTCTCTCCTCATTTGCGTTACCATTATCAAATTGTGCCGACAGCACAATTTCTAGTGGATCACCCTTCCCACCCAGTTACACCTGTTCTTGTATTCTTTTTGTGCTAGTTTGCTGTATTTACCGTTTCACATCTATCACCACACTTGCTGTTCTTCTGAGTATTATAAATTTCTGCTTTGACGTAATTAGTTCCTATGACATTATTTTGTACTGCTCTAAATAGTGATTTAGTTTCTCTCTTCAAGATTTCCCTTCCTAACCATATCCAGTTCATCTCATGTGCAATGTCTATCATCATCATCATCATCACCGTGCTGAAAGTATGGATTCCAATGACTCTTTCTCTCACCACCTATCTTCATTGGCCATTGCTCCCAGCAGGTCCTCTGCACAGCATCCAGTATCTACACAGAACTAATGTAGTTTTTTGCTGGCTGAATCACACTGGTATGTCCATGTATAGGTGCAGTTGGTGTGTATGTATGTCCGAAGCAAACTACAAATTTAAAACAATTAACGACAAAGTAAATATATATACACATTCACTATCACCAGAGCTTGCTTTTTGGAAAAAAAATAATAAAGATTTGATTTATATTTGTGAAGATAATTAAACAATAAAATCTCAATAATAACAGCATGCATTTATTTTGCATTTAACATTTTAAATAGGAGACATCAATTTTTCTTTTCAGAGTGTCTATGCACTTTCTTTTTCTGATGCCCCACCAGGCTGAATCAACACAAGGTCTTTTTTATGCAGAGATTTTAATGGGGCATTCTGTAAGGATCCAACTTGTGATTCAGTAATAAAAGATCTGTGAGATTCACTTTTTTGCTCCCCCCGCCCGCACCCAGGTGATGCCAGGTAGCCACTTCTAGTACATGAACATAACATTAATGAAACTGGTTCTTTATTTTTCAGTTTGGCAACCCTGATTGATAAACAAGCTGGCCAATGTTTAACTTGGAGATATGGGGAAAATATCAAGTTCATATTTGCTTATCAGAATTCATGTTCAGCTGTATTTGGTTAAGTGTGTCATGAAATGGAAAAGATCAAATTCTCTGTCAAAATTCAGAGCAGTGTGACAGAAATATCTAACAATATAGAGATCAAATTCTATATTTCAATTTTTTAGATGGCTGTGGAAGATGAACCCCATTCTGTTACACAAGTAAACTTTCCAAACTGAGGAAAAAGTGAGGACTCGAAGTAAAAATTATTTAAATCAAAATTAGATTAAATTAGTTAAATAGATCACTAATTAGAACTGAGCCTATTCAAGTAGTGACCACCAAAAGGGATTTAACAGGTTTGAATTCAGAGTTTTCCTTCTCCTAAACTGGTTGCCTAACCAAGGTTAAAGAGCCCAGTCTGCCCTACTATTTACCTATAGCTGGAGGGAGAGTAGTTGGATTCATACCTTACCAAAGGGTATTAGTGCTATGTAAACTGTAGCTTCGTCTAGGATTTGAACTTGGGTTGACAAGTCCATTTCCTACGACTCTAACCATTACGCCACATGCCTCCACCAAATCTCTCATCAGACCTGATTGACATTTAAACTGTGAGAATCATTTGTGATGAAATAACATTGACCAGGTGTACTTTAGTTTAATGGTTGGTTGAATGGCTTAATGGCATATCAACACTTGTGGGTTATTTAATGCCAAATCTTTATATTATATATATATATATATATATATATATATATACTTTTAAGAAATAATTTTCACCAATTTCATGTCTATTAATAAATTGGTAGAAATAATGTTAACTTTGTGAGTATTAATAAATACTGGTGGTTGACCCTCAGCCACCGCCTTCTAGCACCTATATTATAAAAAGTGTTGGGTGTTTGCCATAAGAGCTATTTGAAGAATATGGTCGGGATAATCATATAGTTGCTAGGGCTTGACATGGCCAGATAATTGATTGGATGAGGCCTCTCTGACCACTTGTCTAGCCCAAGCAAGGGCTAAAGTGGATTGTTGCATGTCATGGGACCACAGACCACTCAGCCACCACAACCCTGTCCACAGGCATAATGGGTCACCATTCACAGCTAACCCCCCATTGGGGGGGGGGGGGGTAGATGGGTATTCTTCTGCAGAGATGCAATAGCGTATTCTACAGCTCAAGCAGGTAGGGCAGTATAGTTTAGTGGGTGCCTCAAGTAGTCTAATGGTTAGTGAGTTGAACTGGCAGATGATTGATATTAAGACTCTGACATTTAGGGGGTATTATTTTAAACCAGCTAATTGCCAACTCTGACCTGTGGGCAACATGTGGCTTGCAGTGCTTTCTGAATAGCCTGCCTAAGACTCCAATTTTTTTAATAGAAAAGATCTAAGATTCTTGTGGCCATTATGGGGCTGCAGGTGAGAGCACTTTACAGTGGAGATCCCTTGTGACATTCAGTTTGTTCTGTGTTGTGTAGTATCCTGTAATTCCCCTTTCTGTTGGTCTGTGTATCTTGAATCCTATGATTCTTGTGTTCGTCCGTGTTTAACAGAATCCTTGTTTGTTGGTCCATTCGTCCGTGTTAAGCACAAGCAACTCAATGCCTTTTCCCCCCCAAGGCTTTTAAATGGTTAACCAACCATGTATTCGAGCATGTTGATTGGCCGATTGAATCCATATAGCCACAAAAAGTCTATAAATTTAAGTTGTGACCTCCAGCACACCTTATATACAAAAATATTCCAACAATTTTTTTTACTGAAGAGAAAACAATCTACTTTTCCCAATTTCTAAAGCAGATGTTTATGCGTATGCTCTTGTCGTATCTTCAACATAAAATTACCTAGAATTTTTTTAGTAGTACGGCTTGCCTGATGGTGAGCCATGTCTCTTTTCAAAAGAGATTGCCCATGCAAGTTTAAAATTGAACCTCAAAACTTCTAGAGCTGCTTACAAAACTTGGGAAATGGAATAACATCTGACTATATTTCCCAAACATGCTTAAGATTTTTTAATGCCAAATCTAAGCACTAAAAACATTTATATCATCATCATCAGTTCATGCTGACAGCATGGATTCCTATGTCTCTCTCACCACCTGTCCCTATTGGTCATCACTCTTGGTAGGTCTTCTGCACAGCATCCAGTATTCACACAGACCTGATTGATGTAGGTAATTGCTGCTTAGACTACACTGATGTGTCCATATATAGATGTCCACAGTATAATGTCACTTATGAGTTTATCCTTACTTCTCCAGTAGTGTTCAGGTCTTGTTCATCCTACTTGGATGGTTATATATATTGATGCTAATTTAAACACTTTAAGGGTGGTAATTTTTCTTTCGAAATAAAGCTCAGGGGGTGCCCATCAGTTGCTGGTTACAATACTTTAAAACACAATGTAGAGGTAAACATGACCCCACAGCATTTGAAAGATTCCAGAAGAGCTCGGATCATCAATAAATACAAATTTTTGAGAATTACATATGCAGTTACCCAGCCCCTCCCCACTTTACAAATCATCAAAGTAGGACAAACTGATAGATGATGTTCTACTGTGGATATATACACATGGACACACCTGTGTAGGCTAAGCAGTAAAATCCTACATCTATCAGCTCTGTGTGAATACTGGATGCTGTACAAAAGACCTACCAAGAGTGATGACTGATAGGGACAGGTGATGAGAGAGAGTCACAGGAATCAATGCAGACCAAGTTAACTTTAAGCACCCCAGTGCCGACCTGGATTCAAAGGGACGTTTCGTTTTGCACCGTCAACATCTGGTTGTTTGTTACCAGACGAATTTTAGACGCATTTTTAAAAAAAATTATAAAACTAACTGCTAACCCTAACCCCGACAAACAACCATATGTTGACGGTGCAAAGTGAAACATGCCCCTCTGAATCTAGGTCGGCCCTGGGGTGCTTAAAGGTAACTTGGTCCATCAGTGCTGTCAGCATGAACTGACGATGATGATGTAACTGTTTTTTTTTATGTACATTTTTGACAAAAAACAAAGATTGAAGAATAACTATGATCCAAGAGTTGACCTCTGACCCAGCTAGTAGAAGAATAACTATGATCCAAGATTTGACCTCTGACCCAGCTAGTAGAAGAATAACTATGATCCAAGAGTTGACCTCTGACCCAGCTAGTAGAAGAATAACTATGATCCAAATGTTGACCTCTGACCCAGCTAGTAGAAGAATAAAAAAGGTGAGAAAATAGCGGTTTTAGAATATATTTTATTATCAAAAACAAAGTTAATCAGTTCATGAATACTGAAATTTTTTTAAAACAATTTTTATTTTAGTTCACTGATGATAGATGATAAAATAAATTTATTATTCACAATTTAAAAAAAATTTAGATTCCATAATTTAAAAAGCAAAAACCCATTCAAATCCTCAACTGTAATCAAACTATTCAATTTGTGTCCATACATCGAGATATTTTCATCATAACGATTATCATCTTTGTCTCACATCTTTCACTAGTTACCTCCCTTGATACAGTGTTGTGTGAATAAAATAACACTATAAAACTTAGAATGAAAATTGTTTTCATAGTGATACTTCGCTACATAAAACTATTTATACATACCATAATTATTTGTGTGTAAGTAACAATTTCGTAGAATTTTCACTCCCAAAGTTAGGGGTGCATATTATGCACAAGAGCTAAATATTAAGTTTATTTTGTTTTTTTTCCCTCTGGCTGTGCCACCATATTTGAGATGGCATGACCAAAAGTAAGTATGGCTAACTAATGAGTAACAAACTCTTCTGAAATGTATGCTTGTTTATAATTAGTTTCTTCTGTGAACTTATTTTCACCAAAAGTTTGTAACACTACAAATACTATCTTTCAAAACATTATATAGACTATATGAATTCTTATTTTTTGTCTATACAAACCAGATAAATTTAGCTGCTACAAATTCCCAAAAGTCAATGCATATTATAAACAAGAGATGTCCCCGCCTCCAGCAATTCATAGTCTAATAGTTAGAAATAGGTGTTATACATGATTAATTACAGTAAATAACCAGGGCTGCATGTCAGAGTCGGTAAAACTATACAGATTCCGCCCCCAATTGAATTTATACTTTATATGGACCTAGTTTAGTTTGTAAAGTTATAGTACACACTCATAAATATATCATAAAAAAAATCATGGTTTCATATTCATCTGTAGACCATAATCACTTAAAGGAGTCAGAGTCAGAAGTGCCAAAAAATAGAGGAGTTGGAGTCAAAGGTTTTGTGTTCCAACTCCACATTATGGTTTCATATCTATTTCATAATCGATTACATAAAGAGGAATTGGAGTTGATGATGCCATAAATAGAGTTGGGGTCAGAGTTGAAGGTTTTGTGTTCCAACTCTACAGCCCTGTATATAACATTAACCTTTTTATCTACCAGTATACACACTTTCACACATTGGTGAAGAAAAACTTAGGCAAAGGGAGTCTGCTTTAATCTCCATTTAAACTACCATTGTATTATTCATAATTTGCAGTATTATGTTGTCTCTAATGTTCTGGCATGAAAAGGATGCATGCCTGGTTGTGGGGGTAGCATTTAATAAGCGGGCACTTGGTAGGTAAAAGGGTTAAAAAAGCGCCAGATCCTTCGTTGTCTTTTAGTATCAATATATTCATACAACAAAACGGATTAAAACATTTAAAAAAAAATAATGAGGATGAATAAAACAACTGCCAAGACTGAATTTTAAGTTTTGTTGCCATACCCCCCACCAAAAATAAAAACACACACACACATACATACGACCACTTTCTAATAATCATTTGTACATAGCTAGGTTTCCCCTTCTCATAGACTGGTTGCCTTACCAAGGTTAGAGAGCCCAGTCTGCCCTACTATTAACCCATAGCTGGGGGGGGTAGGAGATGGTTTTATGCCTTTTAAAAGGATGGTTGGTTGGTTGGATTTTACAGCATGTCAACTCTTGGGTTATTTTATACCAAAGACGTTTTTGTTTTATTTTTTCCCTTTGTTTTGTTATCACTTCTCTTTGGGTATTCAATTTTAAAAAACTCATTTTTTGATCTATTTGACCCATAGATGGGACCCTAACAGGTACTACCACTCGGGGTCAAAGTGGACCAGGGATTATTGACAATGAAAGGGTACTCTACACTCCTAAGAGCTCCAGAATTGGAACCACAATAATAGATGCAGTTTAACGTTATACAGCCATTCCCCAAGTGTGTTAGCATGAAGAGGCTTTGAACTTTAGCTTGACAAGTTCATTTCCTATGATGGTAACTATTAAGCCATACGTGTGCACCATCCCAATAAGTAGTATTACATGTATTACAGTATGTATAACAGCAGTTTCAATTAAATGAGATGAGATGAGATCAAGATGAATAAAAAATTCATAATTTTTCTTTTTTCTATTTAAAGAATATTTTTTAAAATTATAGAATTTTAGAACAAATCATTGATTAGGGAGACAAACATTATTGTATGTGATTGGTTTGGGTGAGTATCCTTATCTTTGTTGTTTTGGCTACATATCCTCTGATCTTAGCCAGGTGTCTGTTGTGTTTTAGATTATATATACAAGAAATCTTTTAGTCAGTTCAATGTCTTTTTCATATTTTTGTTAACATGTTTAGGCTGATTACTTCTTCAGCCCTCATCAGATGTATAATCCAATAGGAAAAAGGATACCCCCCCCCCATTTTTTTTTTCAAGAAATATATTTTATATGGGTTTGTGTAACTAATAATAATAATAATCCTTAGTAAACAATTATAGATTCAAGTAACTATTCCTAATATATATATATATATATATATATATATATATATATATATATATATATCACCACAACCCCCGGAAAAAAAAAAAACAACCTTTTAAAGAGAAATATTTTTTTCTTTCATTTTTTTTTTTTTTTCAAAGAAAAATGTTTGTTCTTTTTTAAAGAAAATTTTTTTTTCTCTCTTTCTTTCCAAGTAAAAAATTTTTTTTCCTTTTTATCTTGCATTGGGGCTGAAGAATGGATTATCTGGAATGATATGTTAACATCAAGAATACAAAAAGGTTCAATTGTCCAAACAATATTTGATATGATAATGACTTTTCTTGAAGTTATAGACAATGTCTTGCAGAATATTGTCAAATCTTGTTTTGGAGTAACATGTCCATCACTGTGTATTCTTGAGATTGTCTCCTCCTGATCCTCCAGCCGACCTTTTGAGTTCCCATTGAATTTTTCAAATGCTTCCACCTTTGAAGCCATGCTTATTGGAATATCAAGTTCATTGCTTTTTCTTTCCTGATTAGTAGTCTCCACAAGAGGGTTGAGGGGAGACGTGTATGTTCCCCCCAAAAATAATATTCATCAACATTCCAGAACACATCAAACACCCGAAGAAGACTGGAGAGAGTGTTATGAAAATCCAAAAACAAAGAAAGTCATCAGAACCAATCACATACAATGATTTAGACAATAAAAATCGTCCTATTATTCATTTCTCGCGATCACTGAGAAAACAAAAATATGTATATTCTTTTTTTTTTTAAAACAAGATTATTTTTAGAAGTTCAAAACTGTCTTGTGTTTTACACATATCAGAAAAAAGTTTTGCTTGTATCAGACACTTTGCTCGAAATGAAAACATTAAAACTGCCCTGAAGAGATCATCATTGTCTTTGCTTCACAACCTTTTTTTTTAAATTCTTTTTAGACTTAATAAATAGCAGTTTTGAACCAATGGGCATTAAGATTATGATATTGTTTTTTGTAGTTGATTATTTTTTTTTTGTTCTCTTCTTGTTAACTTTCAACTGGAAGAGATGTTTCCTGGGCGTTGTTGTTTGCAGCAGAAGTTGCCTCTGGTTGCTTTTCATCAGGAATTAATTCCTTCTTATCGCCACCTAGTGGTAAAATGAGGTGTTTACCAATGATGCTTATAGAAGAGAGACGTCCACGTTTATACATTTTTATGGCACTGACGGTTAGGATCCTGTAAGAAAAGAATAAAATTTCAAAATTTTAAATATAAACAAAATTAAATAAATATAAACAAAAAACAAAAGAAAAATCATTTGGTAAAAACAAATTTATATATATATATATATATATATATGTTAAGTGCCTATCTCAGTTGCCACTAAAATCTTTGATGTTGACCATTCAATGTCTGGGCCACCATAATTGCCCATAGATCCATTTTCTCCCACACAGAATCATGTACAGAACTTAGATGATGATCGAATGTTTTGGACCTGATATTGTTTATCAAATTTCCCTCATAATATCATAAACAAAAACAAAAATTATTTATAGTCAAAATTTATCTGTTAAGTTGAAACAAAACTACATTCTTTGAAAAATGGGGAGTAAATCACATTTGAGATTTTTAAAGATTATTTTTATCATTTCAGACATAAATCTATTTGTCCGAGTCAAGTTATTAGAAGGATTCCATTTTTTTTAAAGGTTGATTTTCATGGGCCTGAAATAACAAGCCACATTATTTTTCTTTTCTTTATATAGAATTATTTGAACACAGTCAGAAAAATTTATCTAAATCAACATTTTAAGGAATGAAAATAAAACAAAATTATAAAAATTAGGGAGTTAAAATAATTGTTCAAAATGATTTGAGTCAGGATGTTGAGACCAACCAAAACTTGTGAGAATTTTTATTGCTTCAAAATAGACTTGAAGGAATAACTCTTTGGACTGATCCCAAAAAGCCCAATTCAGTGCAACCATAGTAAGTAAAGTTGGCAAAATGGCCTATTGTCAGTATCAACCGGACAGCAATGGAGTCTATTCTTTTTTCACTAGTGCTAGACCAGGGAGATGTTTATGCTGAGGTGGAGTATCACACCTGTCGTCAGCTCTCCACTTTACCACAGAAATCAGAATACCAAAGCTGTGCTACTCATGTGCTGAGTTGGCGAAGGCCAGTATCAAACACAGAACCTTGTGATTTCTAGAGGGATGCTCTACCGACTGAGCTAAACTAGTCCTTTTGTATTAACAGCTTACATCCTCCCTTTCCATAGTATGGAAGATCAAAAGGATAATAATCCATTTTGTATTTTATTTTAACTAGCACTTAATTTTCCATCTTGTTATTTTGATGTATACCTTTCCCAAGAGTAGGAATGCTATGTCCAGGATTTGAACTCATATCACTGTGTCCATTTCCTATGATGATAACCATTACACCATGGATGTCTCTACAAAATCTGTCATCCTTGTAAGGTAGAAGTTCCCCTCAATTATATCAAATTTATTATACAATCAAATTTAAGTAGATTATCTATTATTGGAAATCATAAGATTAGATAAAGGAGGTACCATTGATGTAATGGTTATTGTCATAGGAAATAGTAACATGAATTAAAATCCTGGACAAGGCTGGTTGCATTTCACATGGGGTTAATAATCTTAGAAAAGGTATGAACCCATTTATTCTCCCTCCAGCTATGGATAAATAGTAGGACAAATTGGGCTTTTTAATCTTGGTATGGCAACCAGACAAGGAAAACTCTGAATTTCAACCTGTTAACTCCACTAAAAAATTGACCTTGTGTCACATACTGCTCGTGTGGAGGAAACAAAAAACAAATTAATTCCTGTCTTTCATTATACATATTTCTCTATATAGTAGCATAGTAGTACCTTGCCCTCTCTCTCACTCATAGTCTGCTGTTGGCAGGTTTGTAATACAAGATGTAAGTGAGAATGTTTAGTAAATGAGGACTTTGATAATCAAGGAGGAGGTATAATCATAAAAATCATGTTTAATAACAAGACAAAAGAAGGGGTTAAATTACATATCAGGTATTTGTTGTGTTTTATTCTGGGAAAATAAAGAATGCAAATAATAAAACGTATTAAATCAAAATGTTGTTGTGTACTAAAAAGAATAAAGAAATTAACTTACTTGATGCAAACCAGTTCAAAAATTGCAGTAAAACCAAAAGCCAAAACTTGCACATATGTTTTGGTTAATTCACGGCCCACAGCATAAGCACCAATTGGACAACCAATCATTGCAGTAACAACGCAAGTAACCAGAAGCCAATGGTAGAACTTTGAACCTTTTGGTAACCAATAATGGGATTCTTTAAGTGAATACTGAAAGAAGTGAGAAAAAAAAAGTATTAGTATCAATATTATAAGTAAAAAGTAATGTTAGCAGAGTGGCCTATTGACAGACAGCGAGGAAAGTCTATCCCCTCTTCTCTAGCACTAGACCAGGGAAATTGTTTTTGCATCTGAGGTGGAGCACAACATCTACCATCAGCTCCCCACTTTACTGCACAGATCCAAGCTGTGCTACTGATGTGATGAGTTGGTGAGGACTAGTATCGAACCTGGGACCTTGTGGTTCCTAAGCAGATGCTCCACCGACTAATCTAAAATAGCCCTAATTAAGATCCTATTTTTTGCATGTATCATTGATGGTTTGGGGCCTCTCTGACCACCCATCTAGCCCAAGTAAGGGTTGAAGTAGAATGTTGCATGTCATGGGACCAGAGGGTCACAGACTGCTTAGCCACCAAAATCCTGTCTTTAGGCATTACAGGTTGCCACCCATGGCCAACTAGTGGCCCTATTTGGAAGCAGGGTCTTACTCCCCTGTAGAGATGCAGTCATCATTTTCTATAGCCCAAGATAAAAACATACAAAACAAACAAACAAACAAAAAATAAAACAACAATGGCTGAACTATAAAGTTATTAATATTGTGATTTACTGCTGTAGTTTTTAAAAGTACATCAAGAATATAAACACAATGTTTAGTTGTCTGAGGGGAAAAATTCCTGGTATGTTAATGACTCTTATAATTCTTAATAGCAAAAATAAATAATAATCATACTGGTAGAACAGCTGGAATGTACAAGACTATTTGGTAATATTGTTTACAGTGCAACATTACACAAACAAACAGATATTAGCAGGGACTGAGCTTAGACTATTGCATCATAGCAACATGATGTGATGCCCTTAAAAACAAGCCACATCAACGGCAATTTTTGCCTTAAAGTTTTTAAAAGAATTATTTGAAAAAAAAAAAAAAAAAAAAAAAAAAAAAAAAAAAAAAGAAAAGAAAAAGAAAAGGAGAGAAAGAAAGAAAATAAGATTAACTCATTTAATTATTGCAAAAACTTTTCTTGGAATTCAAATTATATAGTTATAGGGCATCAAGTATTCCTATCTAGGATTATCTTTTAAAGAGAGCTATTTGATCAATACCCTAACAGGTACTACCACTCTGATTTTTATTTTTTTTATTTGGTTTGTTTGTTTTGTTTTACGGCATATCAACCTCAGTGGGTCATTTAATGCCGATAAAGTTTTGAAATAAATCAATTCTTAATGGATAATACAATTTTTTTATAAATACATTTTTCTATTTAACCCATAGATGGGACCCTAACAGGTACTACCACTCCGGGTCAGAGTGGACCAGGGAGCAATGGTGATGAAGGGGTGCTCCACATTCCCCAAACCTCCAAAACTGGAACCTCACCATCAAATAGAGTTTAACGTCATTCCCAGGACATGTAGACCCACAGCCACCACCTTCTAGCACCCATATGATAAAAAGGGGTTGGGGCTTGCCATAAGGGCAATAGAGTTGGGAAAATCATATAGGTGCTAGGGCTTTACGTGACCAGCAGATTGATCAGAGGGGGCCTCTCAGACCGCCCGTCTAGCCCAAGATAGGGCCAAAGTGGAGTATTGCATGTCATGAACTGCTCATCCACCTGGGCTCTATCCTTAAGCATCACGGGTCGCCACCAACGGCCAACAGGTGGCCCCATTGGGGGAGTCTTACCCCTCTGCAGAGGTGCATTCTAACACCCCAGCCGACAGAGTCAGCTGAGTCAGAGTGGATATGGGGGTAATGGCAATGACGAAGTGACTCTACACTTCTCAGAGCTCCAGAACTGGAGCCTCACCACCAGTTGCAGGCATCAAAAATAGTACATTCTTTAGCTCTTGTAAAATGTAAAATCAAATAGGAAAAAGAATAATTATTTCTTTTTTTTTTAAATTTAAAAAAAAATGTTTCTTTCTTGGATTTCTGAAAAATAGATTGGCTGGAATGTTGTGTTAATAACATGAAGAATACAAAGAAGAGGTTCAATTGTCTGGTAAAAAAATTCCCATTAGACTCTTCTTATAATTAGGGTTGATTTTAATGGCACATCAACTGATCTTGGGTTATTTTATGCCAAGTGGTAAATTGTGAGGCATAGTCAGATATATTGTTTTTTCCAAGGATTTTGACAGTAAGTTGTCTACAGTTGTTTATTGCTAAATGGATTGGGAATCACTTTGAGGAATAAGTTTATGGATTAAAGTTTAAGTTCATTGTTATATTTTTGGTATAATCTTATTTCTTTCAGAAAGGACAAAGTCACCAATGCTAACATTTTTAAATATATCTAATGTTTGTGTTGTCAAAATGTTGTGTTATAACAGCAAAATCACTATATCTTCTTATAATTAAAAAAAAAATGTATAATATATGTAAATAAAAAATAAGTAATGTATTAAGCAAGAACACTTAATGGAAAACTGATAATTACTTTCTGGAGGCAAACACGACACTTGGCTTCCTTTGATGTTGTAGCACTCTGGAAAAAAAAAAGACAAAAATTTAAAAAAGAGGAACTGAAAATTTTATTTGGAGATAAATTTTAATTTCATTAAAGTTAAGAGAAAATACATATTTATATATCAAATATATACTAAACCAACTACATAAGGATGTTGCATCTGTACAAACAAATTCTGGAAGCAGCACCCAACAAAAAAAAAAAAAAAAAAAAATCAGCTCTATGACCACTTACATCCTATCACACAAACCATCCAAGCAAGACGAACAGAACACAGCTGGAGAAGTAAGGACGAACTTGAAATAAGTGACATTCTCTTGTGGACAAGGTCTGGATTACGTGTCCATGAGTAGTTGTCCACAAGAGAATGTCACTTATAAGTTCGTCCTTACTTCTCCAGCTGTGTTTTGTTTGTTTTGCTACTACTCATGGACACGTAATCCAGACCTAGTTCTCAGAGATTATAACTTGTTCATCTTTATGACTCACTTCCTGCACTCATGACAGTCCAACAACCAAGAGGAATGGAAGCTTCAGAATTCAGACACAGTAGTCAGCCTAACAACATGAGTATCCAGCAGATATCAAAATGACACAGTAGACAACGGCAGACACACTAGTCAGCCTAATGACATAGGTACCCAAAGTTCATTGACGTATCAACGTTTTTTTTTGTTTTTTTTTTTCTTTTAAAATGATTGTGCCACTTCTTGGATTGATATGTGCATAAAAACAATGATGTTTATATTTGGACAAGATCTTCATAAGTTCTTCAATGCTTTGTTTGCTCAACAGTCAAACTATTCAAAATTATTTCCCAAGTGGAATCATTGTTATGCTCAGATAGACAAGGAACACATGAAGAAGGCAGGAGGGTATAATGGCTGATATGTTGTGTTTTTATGTATTATAATAAAAATGAGGACAATAGCAACAGTCCGAAAAATCAAAATTGTTTTTCACACCTATCAATCTGAGTATTTTTTAAAATTTTTTTAAATGATGCTCCTTGTGATGCTTCTCAGATTGATCAGCATGCCAAAACAATGACGTTTATGAGATCTTCATAAGTTCTCCAATACTTTGTTTGCTCAACAGTCAAACAATTCAAAATTATTTCCCAAGTTGAATCATTGCTACACTCGGATAGACAAGGGACACCTGAAGAAGGCTGAAGAGTACAACTGCTGAAATGTTGTTTTCATATATCACAATAAAGATGAAGACAACAGTCCAGAAAAAAAGTCAAAATAATAGATGTTAAAGAAGTTTTTTTTGTTTTTTTTTAGTAACACCTACTATATTATGAATAAATCTCCCCCTCCCCTGCAAAGATATAACTGCAATATATTTACCTCTACAAGCCATTTGCGTAAACATTCATGGTGTACAGCAGACACATCTCCTTTGCAATTGCAAGCCTGGATAAGGGGACCGGCTGTGTGATTGTCGGAGTCGTAGCATATCCAGCACAAATAATTCTGGGATACATGAACAGCTGAAAGAAAAAAAAAGAGTAAAATTGATAACTTAAAATACTTGAATTTTTTTAAAAAATTAATAATACTGTCAATAGGAGTAATTTCTGTTACTCATAAATATACATAGATACTTACATTGCAAAATATTACACCTTAACAAAGTCAGATATAATATGTAACAAGATTTTTTTTTTCTTTTTGAGAAAATTATCTTTTTGTGTTTTTCATAAATTATCAATTGTCCACGTTTTTGTTTTATTCATTCTTGTTGGGTATTCAGTTTTTTTTTTCTTTTTCTGAACTCAGTTTTTAAATTTTTTTTAAAAACATTATTTTTTTAAAGTCTTTTTATTTAACCCATAAATAGGACCCTAACAGGTACTACCACTCAGAGTCAGAGTAGACCTGGGAGTAATGGCAATGAAGGAGTACTCCACACTCTCCAGAGCTACAGAATTGGAACCTCACCACTAAATGCTGTTTAATGCCATTCCCAGGACCCTGGGAAATTCACTTGTCCAGGATATTCCACTGAGGAACTGTCTTTGATAATACATGAAGGTCATTCAATAAATAAGTTGAATTTTACCTAAAGACTTAGCAATAGGAAGCACTATTTACAGTTGCACCTTTTTCATGGAAATCAAGAGTAAGGAGTCCTTTCATGTCTCAGAAGACTGTCAGTATGACCTTATTTATTGACCACTACACCTGGAACTTTTTATTTACTGGTGAGTCAGAGTGTTTCCCCTCCATGGACTGTCTTTTTGAGTTAGGCTTGTCATGGCAAACATGTTTAGCCCATTTGTAAACAATTTTTGGACTAAAACATGCTTCTCCATACACATCACTGTAAATTTCATAGTTTGCACTTTTTAGCCATCAAAATGATGTTAGACCTCTGTTCAAGCATGGAGCACTGTTTCATTTGCCACTATTCTGAATAGTTTCAAAAATATTTTTGTAAGATTGAAATTTGTTTATAGCAAAAATTATTTTAAACAATGCAGAATTTATATTTACAGAAAAAAAACCCTGAAATTCAGGGAGTGAGGGGTAAAGCCTGCTTGGGGTGCTATAAGGGTGGGTTTCATATATTTTTTTATCAATACTACTTTATAAAAATTGACATTTAGAAGAGTAGGGGACCTATGTCATAGATGCAGGGGAGGGGGTGTCATGTGACCCTAGTATCAATGCTGCTTGTAATAAGATTCTTTAACCGATCTTTTACAAAAATATTTTTTTATCAACAAGAAACATTTTGTTAGTTTTTAATTTTTAAAATTTTAAATCTGTTTTTTTCTTCTTCTTGTAATCTAGTACCCTATGACCTTCTTCTGGTGGTATTAAATCTATTCAATTGTCAGGTGTGTGTCCAATGTCCAAGAGAATTTGAATTCAAATGAACATTAGACAACAGTTGTCATCAGCTGAAGAAATCCAATACCACAAAAAGATAGACAGACATTACACGGCTGAAATATAAAAAGAACATAAACAAAGGGAAATAGTTCAATTTAAAAATAGATTAAAAAAAAAAAAAAAAAATACTTGTTTAATTATCGACATATAGTTATTTCCTATAACTCCAACCTAAAAAAAAGGGAACCACTCTGAATGAATGTTGTCTGTTAATTAATCTACCTATTATTTTCCCATTAAACTAACCCCTAACCCCTTCTTTTTTCCTAGTAGATCAATAAATAAATAATTTATCAGTCAATCAGAGTGGTTCCCCTTTTTTTTAGGTTGGAGTTATAGGAAATAACCACATATTTTATATATAAGTAGATGAAATAATAATAGAAACATTGCATTTTATATATATAAGTATATAAAATAATTTCACCCTTTTGAGAATTTAAATCATAATTGCAATTTGAATAAATATAACTATGGAATGCATAAATATATGTGTGTGCATATGTAGTTCTGTTATTTATAGAACTACATATCACGTAACATCAGTATAAATAGAACGTTTATAAAATTATATAGTTTTTTTTGTTTTTTTTAAATAGACAAATTGATGGTCTATGATGGGACTGAAAGTACTTAGGAACATATTAGTTATGGTAAATTTATTTGGCAATTTTAGCCTGATATTGCAACATCCATTCAGTGACTTGAAAGGATAGGAATATTTCTTAAAGAACAGTTTAATCCGGTCTCAATCATGTGAGGTTGTTAAATATACAATGAAAGAGTCCTCAATAAAAATAAAAAAATATATTAAAAAATTTGGAATTTGTTAGAAAACAGAAAAAAATAAAAAATAAATGAAAAATGAATACACAAAAGACAAATGTCTGAAAATTGTGTTTTAGACACATGAAACTTTTAACTACAAAAAAGATAGAGGTAACTACCATAGTTATTATTCTGCTCTGCTTGCTATTTAATTATTTATTCTACATTTTTATTCAAATTTTTGTCTTTTGAGGATTTTTTCTTTTTTTCTCTTTTTCTCTGTGTGTGTGTGTGTGTGTGTGTTTGTGTAATGGTTGTTGTCATAGGAAATAGAATCAGCAACAAGAGTTCAAATCCTGGACAAGGCTGTATATCAATTTGCTTTAATGCCTTTGGGAAAGGCATAACTACATCTATTCTCGCACCAGCTATAGGTAAATAGTAGGGCATACTGGGTTCTTTAGCTTTGGTAAAGAGTTAATCGGTAAGGAAAACGAATTTCAAACCAGCTGTACTTCACTTAAAAATGTACATTTTTGTTCTGGAGGTTTTAGGAAAATGCACACACACATGCATATATACATATATATATATATATATATAAAGTTAAGGTAACAGACAATTTCTTGCCTATGTGATTTTCAAACTAAGTGGTTGTTTTTGTTTCCGTTTTCCCTTATATACTGTTGTGCGTTGCATTGTGGGAAGGGTTGATTCATGATTTTGATTAATGTGTGGTGTATTGTAGGGGTTTATTTGTGATTTTAATTCATTATATATATATATATATATATATATATATATATATATATATATATATATATATAAAAAAAATTAAACATACGAATCTGATTAAAAAAGGTAATTTATACTTACTGAAAGGTTGATCGATTGATTGATAATTTCTTGGCTGATTCTTTTCAGAATTAACTGCTTCTCTTTCTAAATCCCTATCACTTTTAAATGACAGAATAATATTTTTAGGGTTCAGGATCCACAATTGTTCTGGGCTGTAAAGAGAAGGAAGCAAAGATATTTGGCTTTAATGATCAATAAACATTTGAAATCCTTGGCCTCTTTGGCCTTCAGAAACTTTGTATTTCAATTTTTCCAGGATGCAGATATTTTTGTTTAAAGCTATCCCATCATTCTATTAAAAGAAAGATTGTGAATGACAGTACTACAAATCTATTTTATCAATTATTCATACATTGGTTCTGCCTTCATCGAAGGCAACCCTTCTCCCCACCACCCTAGCTCATCTCCATAAAGTTCACTAGCAAATGGCTGACATTACAAAGCCCAATAAGTCACCAAAGTTGTTTTTTTTTTATCATTCAGAGATCATATTATTTATTTATTTTTATAATTGTCCAGAATAGCCCAACTATGAATATTTCTCTTAATCCTGTCATAACGTACAATAAATTATAACCATAGAGCAATGTAATACTTTCTTCAATATCCAGAAGAATAAGTTTCAGTCATTTGCTTGAAAAGTTACATCTAAATCCCTCAAAATATATGCCATTATGCCATAAATTGATATCTCCTTTGTGGTTGAGGGAAAGGAAGACTAAAGAAATATGGTTGATGGGGCAATTGTAGAGAGTTGAAGATGTACTTTTGGGATTTAATTGTTCACTAAAAAAAATTTTTTTAAAAAGAAAAAAAAAAGGAAAAAAAAAAAGAAAAAAAGGAAAAAAAGAAAAAAAAAAGAAGCAAACAACTAACTTATTCTTATTACTAAAAAAATAATGAACATTTTTGTCAATAGGCAAGACATGTAGCTTTAAAAAATATTTTTACAATCTCTTGTGAACCGTTTCATGCTTTGTTCAGGGACATTTATCATTTAAAATGAAATTCTAACTTCTTCATCTATCATAGTTTTTTCTCTGCTCCATCTTTCATTGTCCATTGGGGGTTGTTCTTTCGGAGTTCTCTTTCTGCTGGGGGTGGCTGTTTCTTCATATCAGGATGGTTTATCTTCTTCTATTTAGGTTGTCTTCGTCTCTGTGCGTCCCATCTTCCTTAGTTTTTAGTCATGGAAACAACACAGAGGCATATTTTTTTGTATACACTTTTATTACCCCAGATCGCTTATTTCCCTGATACACCATGTGCCAACTCGCATGTACAAGGAGCAGAGATACATAACTATGTCTGCCCAAATTTGGCGCTCAGTCTCCAACAGACTA
Source organism: Doryteuthis pealeii (assembly GCA_023376005.1). NCBI lineage: Eukaryota > Metazoa > Mollusca > Cephalopoda > Myopsida > Loliginidae > Doryteuthis > Doryteuthis pealeii. The sequence continues at coordinate 111,054,305 of CM042145.1, forward strand.
AATTCTAATGTATTTTCCTAGAGTCAGCTGATCACATGACACTCTAGGCCAATGAGAGCCACACTTTCAGATGACCTCAAGATGTTACAGTTTATCAAACTGTGACCATTGTATCTTTCAATTTAGTTTATCATCATTTTAAAATTTACACTACCTTACAAAAATGATAGGCTTCTGTCCATCCATTAATATGCAACTCTACTGGATACAATTAAATAGTAATAACACAGGACAGAAGTAGATATTAACACTTACCTACAACAGTTCCATAAAACACAAGGGAACCAAAGACACACACCAAACTCAATTATTCGAAATCCAATGTCATAAATATTCTGACTGATAACAGGTAACCTAAAAATAAATGAAAATAAAAAATAATGATTAATTAAAAAGATATATATACATATTTTTTAATCTCTAAAAAAAAAAAAAAAAAAAAAAAAAAAAAATCTTACCACAATACCAGAAACTTTATATCTTATATTTTTTTAGATAAGGCTTGATAATTTGTATTATTCGGACTATTGTCCTCATCATTATTGTTATATACACAACATTTCAGCCGATGTGTCCTCTGGCCTTCTTCAGGTGTTTCTTCTTGAACTCAAGAACCCTCTCTTTGGGTCTGAGAAGGTTCCCAACTTTGAGAAAATTCCAGTTTAACATGAAAGACCTGAAGAAGGCCAGAGGGCACATCGGCTGAAACATTGTGTATATAACAATAAAGATCAAAACAATAGTCTGAATGAGCCAAATAATAGAAACTTTCTCTCACAATTTATAAATAAAGCAATTCAATGTCTAGGTGAAGAAAACGGTTTGCTTCTTTGTTTTAATTAAATTATCTATTGACATGAACATGCATGCATAACCATCAACAAGGCATTTGTATTATCAGCACAATCACAATGTAATTAAACTTCACTGTATATTGCTCTTCACTCACTTTCTGAGAACACTCAGCTTCCAATTTTGAATTTCATTCTCTTACCTCTCAACTACAAACTGTGCCCCCTTAAAGTGAGATTTCCTGCCTCCAGCCTGGGTCATTTCCAATTCTCACAGGCTGCCCTTGTTCTCTATTGCCACAATTGATGTCTGACCTTTCCTTACTTTTGCTGACCCATTTGTGACTCCTACTTCTTGACCCAGTTATGGGTTAAACAGTGTTGCCTCAGTGTTTTCTACAAGGATGGTTTTGGCATTTAAAATAACCCATTGTCATATAGTACCTAAGTAATGAGAATCAAATCATCTAGTTTTAGGTCCGGTTTAGCTCAGTCGGTAGAGTCTTTGGCTAAGAATCACAAGGTTCTTGGTTCGATACCGGCCCTCGACAACTCAGTGTATGAGTAGTACAGGGAACTGTGCGGTAAAGTGGGGAGCTGATGGTAGGTGTGGCACTCCAGCTCAGATACTAAAATAATCTCCTTGGTCTAGCGCTAGTGAAAAGGGGATATACTCCCTCGTTGTCTAGCTGATACCGACATTAGTCTACCCCGACGACTTTACTTTCTCTATTCACCTTGTATCTTTGTTTAGTAAACCTTTTTCGGTTATTTCTTATAAGCCTAACATAAACAAAGGGGAACCATTCTTGACTGAGAAATTATTTATTGATCTACTATGAAAAAAAGAAGACGGGGTTAGAGTTTAGGGTTAGGGTTAGTTTAATAGGAAAAGTTTATCAGTCAAGAGTGGTTCTCCTTTATTTATGTTAGAATTATAGGAAATAACCCCTTTTTCCTTATCCTTAATATTTTTGCTTCTTTCTATTATTTCTCTGTTAATTCTGATACTCAAGTTACAACACTCATGAAGGGTGATATGTCATTAAACAAAGAAATCAAATCAAACCTAATTCTTGCACCTTAAACTCTGTCCACTGTTAGTGGTAACCCTCACCCCCTGGTTGGCATAACAGTATTGAAATGAACTTACTTGTCTCTCCAAAACTCTTTCAAAACATCTGAGAGAAGGAAGAGTGCAGTGATTAACTGGAGAATGGCCTGGGTGACAAGTCCAAGTCTGGACAAGTGTAGCTGCCTTTGATTAACAATGCATTGTGACTTAGCAAATGCTCCTCGTACCTGCAACATACAATAAAGGAAAATGTACTATAAACATACTATATGAATATTTATAAAAACATACATAAATATAATAATGCAAAATATACTATATATAAACATACAAGGTGTGTCAAAAGTATTGAGATTGAAGCTGTATTTACCAAGATAGATTGGTTTGGTTTGGTTTGTTTTATGGCATATCAACCTCAATGGGTCATTTAATGCCAATAAAGTTTTGAAATAAATTCATTCTTAATGGATAATCAATTTTGTTTTTAAACTCATGTTTTTCTATTTAAACCATAGATGGGACCCTAGCAGGTACTACCACTCCGGGTCAGAGTGGACCAGTGAGCAATAGTGGTGAAGGGGTGCTCCACATTCCCCAAACCTCCAAAACTGGAAGCTCACCATCAAATAGTTTAACGTCATTCCCAGTACATGTAGACCCTCAGCCATCGCCTTCTAGCACCCATATGATAAAAAGGGTTGGGGCTTGCTATAAGGGCAATAGGGTTGGGGCAGTTATATAGGTGCTAGGGCCCAGCCGATTGATCGGAGGGGGCCTCTCCGACCACCCGTCTAGCCCAAGAAAGGGCCAAAGTGGAGTTTTCCAAGTCATGGACTGCTCATCCACCTGGGTTCTATCCTTAAGCATCACGGGTCACCACCCACAGCCAAAAATTGGCCCCATTGGGGGGAGTCTTACTCCTCTGCAGAAGTGCAGTCGGTGCATTCTAACGCCCCAGCTGACAGGGCGGTTACCAAGATAGAAATGAACAATGAATGGAACTTTAATTTTTTTCAGAATACAAGCTGTGTCAAAAAGTACAGAAAATCGATACTTTTTTTTGACACTCCTTGTATATTTAAGTTAGGGTAGCATAAACTAAGCCAACAGTAACTGTCAGTTTCTCACCTTGGCTTGAAAATTGCCTTTGACTTTATGTTTTTGCTACACCAACTTAGATACATATGCTCAATGATATTGAGCACTCTTTACTTATAAATATAGCAAACTATATTATCAAAATCAATATGAAGTCAGCAAAGAGGGTTACCGTTGGTATCAGTCAAACAGTGAAGGAATCTATCCCCTTTTCACTAGTGCTAGACCATGGAGATTGTTCTTGCATCTGAGGTGGAGCACCACATCTACCACCAGCTTCCCACTTTACCACACTTTCAAGCTGTGCTACTCATGCGCTGAGTTTGCAAGGGCGTATATTGAACTCAGAACCTTGTGGTTCTTAGACGGAAACTCTACTAACTGAGCTAAACCAGCATTACAAATATACTTTACGAATATTTATGTCAACATTTTTAAATATAATAATACAAAAAGTTTTGTGTGAATTTATTATTTACATAGTAGGTTTATTTTATGTTCATCTTATGAAATATAATATAAACATTTTATATAAATAATAAATTCATACAACAGTTACTGTAAAAACAACAGCAGCAATGTTAACCACTAACAAAACCTTCATCAGATGATGACTCTGGAGTTAGGCATGGTTTCAGAACTAAAGCATCATTACCACAGAATTAGAAATCATAATGGTACCAACATTTCTTGGATATGATGCAAGTTAGTCATTTTTTCTGTACATAGTGTATTTAATGTTTTTTATTATTGATTTCTAAGAAGAAACTTAAATTTTTTTAAAAATTGTTATAAAAGCATTTATTTTGAATGCACCCTAAATCTTCACTTAACCATGTTTTAGCAAAATTTAATTGTTTAAAATGTATTAAAGATAAATTACATATGTAATATTATTTTGCTTTTTTTTTTTTTCTTTTTTTTTTTAGTTTTTTTTTATTTAAAATTTTTTTTTTTTTTTTACTGATGCTCATTATATTACTTTTTGATTAAACAAAATTCTTGCTCCTTCAGGAGTGAGCCCCCCCCCCAACCTGATGATGATGATGATGATGATTTTCCTTTGTTAAAAAATAAATTAAAAACAAAAAAAAAAGGTTACCTTGAAATAAACCTCAACACCATAAATGAGAAAGAAGATAACTACGAAGAACATCAGGAATGCAAACAAAGCATCATAAATTCTGTTGACCAAATCCTGGATAAGAAAGAAATAAATAATTATGAATAACCTTAAAAGATTATGTTAAATCTATATAGTTTTTTATTTTTTTTATTTCTATACATTAATACTTGTGATCCTTAAAAGTATGAACGTTATCATCTTGGAACACCCTCTGGTTAAAAATGAGACCATCCAAATTGTCCAAGATGAAATGCAAAAATGTAAATCCAATTTATCTGTTGTTGCTTATCCGACAAATTCTTATTTCTTAATAATGGACCATTCTGTTCTTATTAGAAAGAAAGGGAAGAAAAGGGACATACTTCTTTGAAAAAATATAATGAGAACGAAAGAAAGAAAAAAAAAAGAGTAGGGGAAGTGATAACATTAATCTGTTTCAATCGAACATAATGAAAAGATGAAAAGAAGGAAAGAAGAGAAAAAAAAAAAAAAAAAAAAAAAGAAAAGAGCTATTGCAAAATAGTTCAATAATTAAACATATCAAACGTAATAATTGAATTTTCATACTGTGGTATATCCACAGGTCCTGCTAGTATTTTATTGACACTTCAACTGCAGATGGGAATCATTTTGATTTAAATAACAACTCAGTTGTGTCAGTGAGTCAGAACATCAAACAAACACTCTTTCCTCTGATGCCCAGAAGCTACTTAGTCTTTAAAGATCATTTTTTTAAAAGAATGTTTTCTCTCCCTCAAAATGACAAAGCAATACCTTTGTGAAAATAATTAATCAAACAGATTTATTATCTGATAGTGAAAAAAGAATTCACTAATGAGGTCACTATGGATAAGTTATCAGATAATAAATGAATACACAAAGTTTTGTATTGTTTACATTTTTACGACTGTTTTCTTCATCTTTCTGGTTATAATACACACTGTTTCGGTTGATATGAGCACCAGCCTTCTTCAGGTGTTTCTTATCAAACTCAAGACCCTTTTTGTTGAACACGGGAGTCTTCATGTGGAAGTTTCCCAGAGTTCGACAACAAAAAAGATGAGGACAACAGTCCGAAAAATCTAAATAATACAAATTATCAAGTCTCATGTAAAAAATTCAGACAAATAACACCAAGTTTTTCTTCAATAAAACTGAAATGAATTTTTGTTTGAAATTAAATTAAAGCATATATATATTTACCAACTCCTCCGCACAAGCAGGATGTGACACAAGGTCAATTTATTAAGCGGAGTTTAACAGGTTTTGAATTCAGAGTTTTCCTTCTCCTAGACTGGTTACCTAGCCACGGTTAAAGAGCCCAGTCTGCCCAGCTATTTACCCATAGCTGGAGGGAGAATTGGATTCATACCTTTCCGAAGGGTATTAGCGCTATGCGAAATTCAAACAGCTTCGTCCAGGAATTGAACTAAAATTAAATTAGCATATATAGTAATTTCCAAAATGAAGGCATCCCATTGTGGTGTGATACTTAAAAAGCTAGTCTCGCAGATCCAGTACTACTAAATAGCGAGTTTGATCCTCGCTGGATGCCCCATAATTGTGACCTTGGTCACAGGTATGGGGCATCCAGCGTGGATTGAACTTGCTATTCAGTAGTAATGGATCTGCAAGACTAGCTTGCTATCCATTACCCCATGATGAAACACCCAGAATAAAAGAGCAGAGTATGTGTTTATCTCAATTGCAAGTTAGAATATTTATTCAACTTTTTCTTTTAGTAGTTTTTCTAATGATTCAAACGTTTTCTGATAAACAAGGTTCTTTATGTTAAACAAAAATCTGTACATTTGCATTTAGGTTTATAAATTTTGAGGACTTTGGATTTTACGCGTTGTATAAAACAGTGGTTCTCAACCAGGGGCCAATATGCCCCACAACCTGGACAGTATAACATTTTAGGGGTCCAGGCAAGCAAAAATATTCAATTATAAAAATACAATAGGACTTTTAAACATTGAATAGCTGGGGGGGGGGGTCCACCTGAGTAAAATAGGAATCGAAGGGGTCTATAGGTAAAAAAAGGTGGAGAACCACTGGTATAAAAGATTCTGGATATTGTAATTGAGTGAAAGAGCTTATATGTTTAAAAACTTCCTTAAGAAACTTAGGGGTGCAAATTCTTAGAGATCTGAGGAAAAAGCCTATTCTGCTTTTTATCCTGTGGTACAAATAAAACTGGTTGTGGTTATTTTTATTAGTAGATTTATTTATTACTAAGATATCTAGGAAAGGTAGGGAATTGTTTTAATTTTTTCTAGTTCATAAGCAAAATTGATAGTAGGTTCTATTTTGTTAAGTTAGTTAGTAATTGTTGGTAAGTCATATTTACATTTATAAATGTTGAAAAAGAATATTTACATTTATAAATGTTGAAAAGGAAAAAAAGAAAATGCAGCTTACCAAATCGTAGTGATTCTTAATAATTCCAGTGAGGAAGAAACGAACAACAAATAGCAGATAAATAAAAATGTTAAACACAATGAATCCAACAAAAGACTTGCTGAGAAATCTCGGCTTCTCATTTGGAATGTTCAGATGAAATGCCTGTGGGGAGAAAAAGAAAAAAAGAAAAACATTATCATTATAATTGAAAATTGACAGATCTTAATTTTAGGGTTTATCATGAATAATTAAAAAGGGATATTTTTTGTGGTTCACTATTTAAAAATCATGTGGTGATGTCTTATGACGGCATTCACTCTGGGTTGGTTGAGCTGGCTCCATCCGATGAATTCACCTGTGGTGAATTTATGGAAGAAGTAACAAGGGAATAGGAAATTCACAAGCAGTCCCCAAATCCTGCATATATATCCCAGTCAGGGGAAGGAGATGCCCTTGTTTGCCTCAGATTTTTCACAAACGTGGTGACAAGTATGCCAAAAACTGTTTATTCCTGACAATGATGAAGACACCCTTTGAATTTTCACCAGAGCCCCATTGGCTGGGTTGTGGCCCTAATACCACTGGGTGCTAGACTTGTCCGTCTTGGGTAACCCTACCAGGAACTTAAGGTACCGACGGCATGGCTCTGACACTACCAATTTTATACGGCCCTGCTGCAATGATGTGGGGTTGGACTTTAGAAAAAGAGAGAGAGAGAGAGAGAAAAGGAGAGAGAGAGAGAGAGAGAGAGAGAGAGAGAGAGAGAGAGAGAGAGAGAGAGAAAGAGAGAGAGAGAGAGAGAGAGAGAGAGAGAAAAAGAGAGAGAGAGAGAGAAAAAAAGAGAGAGAGAGAAAAAGAGAGAAGAGAGAGAGAGAGAGAGGGAAAAAGAGAGAGAGAGAGAGAGAGAAGAGAGAGAGAGAGAGAGAGAAAGAGAGAGAGAGAGAAAGAGAGAGATTAAATGCTTACCTCTGCCCAATAGCATACAATAAGCGTGAAGCCAGTCAGTAATAATGGATAATATGCACACCATAAATTTGAAAAGACTTGATCTGGTAAGGGAAGCTTGAACTGCAGAAAAAAGAAAATAATTGTTTCAAATGCTTAAAAATCAGAGAATTATATAATAATAATAATAATAATCTATATGAGGTATGTCAGAAAAGTTCCAGGACTGGTGTCACAAAAAATTTATTTCAAATCCAAACTTTAAAGTAATCCCCCTGGAGTCTAATGCACTTTCCCATCCTTCTCTGCTACGCTTGCATGCTCTCCTGGAAAAATTCTTCCGGGATTCTCCGTAGCTCTGTTGTCATGGCCTTTTTGAGGAAAAATTCACATGGAGCTAAGTCGGGCGAGTAGGGTGGTTGCTCCATTATAGTGATGTTCTTCTGGGCCAGGAACTCTTGGATACTCAGAGCAGTGTGGGCAGGTGCGTTGTCATGGTGAAGCACCCACAAGTTGTCGTGCCACATCTCCTGCCTCTTCTTGCGCACTGAACGAAGCAAACACTGTAGTATATCTTTGGAGACATGCTGGTTGATTGTCTGGCTCTGTGGCAAGAACTTGCAGTGGACGATACCCCTCACATCGAAGAATGCGATCAACCTAGAACTTTTCTGACATATTCGTATACATAGAAGAAAGATTCTGTATGTCTGTCTGAATGTTTGTTTGTAATTGATTGCACTTATAATGGAGATTCAGTGTCTGTGACCAAAATGTTACAATACCCTCAGGAATTACGTAAATTTATCAATGAGTATTTAATTTATAGTTAAAATCATTAATACATAGAATAGAATAAATCTTATTAATGTGATCTATGAAAATCTAAGATTTGTCCAAAACAGCCCATGTTATTAGTGCGTTTAAAATCCTGCAATGTGTCTTATATATCACTCAGAAATAAATGTTTACATAATATATAGTGTGGTTAATTTGCATACTGGTTTTAACAAAACTGGGTTTAATAAATAATTACTTGGTGTTATTGATCTCTAATATTATTGTTTTATTCTCTAATGTATCAAAATCAATCCTATGAATGATTTTATATAGAAACCAATTAAAACATAATTAAAATAAGTAATATTTTTTATATGCATTCTTATTTAATTTCCTTAGTCTTTCTAATTTAATATATTTCATTACATTAAAACTCAAATGCTTACACCCGGAGGGCACATATTCTTGCTATTACTTTTAAAAAAGAAAATTAGAGGAAACCAGCAAAAGACCAAAGTTTAATAAAATCCACATTTTCTTTTTGTCCAAGAGGGAGTTAAAAACTTTTTATCCACATTTTCCATTAAAAAAAAAAAAAAAAAAAAAAAAAATTTCAAAAATGAATGAAAAAAATCAAGCACAAGATGTTAAAAAATTACAATTCCTGAGCCCCCTCCCCTTCTCGAAAATATTGGATAAATATAAACCAATATATTTAGAGATAGTATACAAGTCAGAATTTTCGTCATGCACTTTTTTTTATAACAAATAAAAAATGATGAAAAAAAGTGATACAAATTTATTTTTATATCATGCATATATATTGATATATATATTGCTTTTTTTATTATTATCTAAAACAAATTATCATACTTCCATTCTTATCTTACAGTATGAGAGCAAAGTCTCAATTTACAATAGATTATATCAATTATCAATGTATCCACTTATTCACAGATTACTGAAGTATTTACTTAAAACAAACAACAAAAACAAAACATAAAAAAACAACATTTAAGATTTGTGTAATTGTCAATATCATATTTCATCAGAAAATATTTTTTCTTAACTATTTAGGTCTGTTATGTTTGAAAATGACTCATTTCTTTGAGCATTTTTGCAATGTAAATTTAATACAAACTGAACCATGATTTTATGTCCATTTACTTTTCAGCTCATAAGTCAGTGACTTAGGTGGTGATTATATTTGCCTCTGTTTAACAGATTACTGTATATTTTCAGTATGGATTGTAATATCTGGCAAAATGAACACTTTAATTTTAGAAATGAACTCAGCTACCCAAGTTCAAATTCTGAACGAGTCTGTTTGAATTTCACATAGGACTAATATCCCTGAGAAAGTTATTAATACAACTATTCTCCCTCCACCTATGGGTAAGTAGTAAGGCAGACTGGGCTCTTTAACCTTGGTATAACAACTGGTCTAGGAGAAGGAAAACTGAATTCAAACCAGTTATAAATGAGGATACTAAGTGGTCACATAACGTGCAATATTCCACCAGGGCCCTTATTTGGGCTAGATGGGTAGTCATGTCAAGGGACATAATTATATAATCAAGTCCCAACCCTATTCTTCAAATCACTCATCAAACGCTCCACCCTTTTTATGTTAAAAGGTGCTAGAAGGAAGTGGCTGAGGGTCAACCATCAATTTATTAATATACATAAACTTATTTCTAATTCATCAATAACAAAGTTAATGAAAATTATTTCTACCAATATACTAATTCACATAAAGTTAAACAATATTAATATATATATATATATATATATATATATATATTATATATTATATATAAGTATGTATATCTAAATTAGGGTAGCATGAACATGCAGTCAACACCGCTTGGTTACTAACAGTTGCATAGATGAGAAACTGTTAGTAACCAAGCTCCATTGACTTCATGTCCACACTACCCTAACTTAGATCTATCTATCTATTTCTCTCTTTCATATATAACAAGATTTGCAATTAAATAACTCACAAGGGCTGGTTGGTTGTTTTATTCTATGCCATATCAACCTTTTTCAGGACACTTAATGCTGAATCAAGTCATTTTGATAAACAAAGGACATGTTGCTTAAGTGGTCACCCAATTAAGTATAGTACAGGCTCATCACTGCTTAACTTTAGTGATCTCATGGGAACCGGTGCTTTCAGTGTGAATTAATCGTAATACCACAAAGATTGATATGCCATTAAACACAACTTAAACTGTGAACTAAATTAATAGAAGTTAATATTTAACATTGTTAACAAGTACAGCATGATAAAAATAAAACCACTTACCTTTGTAAAGAAGTAAACAGCTCTAATGGCAGTAGCAAAAATAATGAGAACATAGAGCATCTTTTGAGTTGTTATTTTGAAGGCACTGCAGAGAGATCGCTTCTGCTCTTTGATATATTCAGACAAGATGCACACACACTGTGATTTAATTAAAGAGAAGAAAAATTAGAGTCTTATATATAGTGGTAAGTAAAAGAAATGACCTACCTTACAACAACAACAACTTCTATTTGGCTTGGTCAAGATCCTACAGTAATTGAGGAACTAATAACAATAATAGCTACTTGGTTAAGAAATATTGGCCAAGAGGTACCCCATGAGGTGTCAGGGGAGATTAAATATGTTAGAGCAGCTATACTAACCAGGGTCATCTGAATGACATGTTAGAATTGTGGCTTTTCCCCCCCAAGAAATTTGGTTGACATCAGAAAATTTGCCTGAATTGATAATTTGTATTATTTATATTTTTCAGACTGTTGTCCTCATCTTTATTGATATATACACAACATTTCGGCCAATGTGCCCTCCAGCCTTCTTCGAGTGTTTCCCATCAAAGGCTCCTGAGTCTGAAGTGAAGGTTACTGAGTTTGACAAGAAACACCTAAAGAAGGCCATCAGATGAAATGTTGTGTATATACCAATAAATATGAGGCCAACAGTCTGAAAAATACAAATAATACAAATCAGAACATTTATTTAACTTTTTCCTAACTTTGTTTACATGTTAAAACAATTTACATGAAAATTATATAAAGTATTACCCATATATTATCATGAAGTATTATCCTCCAACCAATTTATTTTTAATTAGCTGCAGTAACTGATAATATCTGGGAAAGGTGGGGTTATTCACAGTTCCCAGGGTTTGATTATTCTATTCTATATCATAAGAGTATTTTAAAAAAGCAATTAGATTAAGTGTTCAAAACATAGTTGATGTTCTCTTGCTGTTACTTGATTTCAATGTTATTATTACTCTCCTTTACCCTCTCTCACTGAAACGTCTTCTCTTTCCTCCTCCATTGTAAAGATGTCCTCCAGGGATTCAATTGTTGACTTTCATTGAAATCCAATTAGCCAGTCCTGTTCTTGAATATTAGCTTAACGTGTGTAAAGTTTTATCATAATCAGATAACTGGTGTAGGCCTCAAATCGTTATACACAGACAGAAATTGCCATTTATGCAGTAGATAAAAATTGATTTTCTTTTAAACCAAAGAAAGATACAAGGAGTTTATTATTTCTAGAACATTATGCAGTAAAAATGTCTATTACACTATGAAGTAGCATTATCAGCAGCATTATAAAAGTGGAAGCAGCAAAGTCAAAACCCTCTTTTACCTTCCAGCCTCAAGAGAAGTAACAACACACATTCCTGTCTACACACAGGGTTTTTTTTACACCCCAGTAACCTGATTAACTATACAATAGTACTGACACGGCTACAAAATGGAAAAATTCCAGTTTTATTTTATCAGAGATCAGAGTTCCATATGGTCAATAGCAATCCTTTAGCTACGCATATATTTACATTGCTTTCAGTAGAGGAGATATTGCTACTGAGGTATATGAATATATAAACTAAACTTCAGAGGCTTGCCATTTTATGAGGACATGGCACTGTGGGATTGTCTTCCCTTTGGCTGGAAGAGTTATCTTCCCTTGTGTTTCGGGTATCGACCACCAGGTGGTTTGCTATTTAAGCAGGCAAGCGCCAGATTCGAATCCTCTTTCTTCTCCGGGACCTCACACACATGGGTTAGACATTTATGTCTACACCCTTCTTGTGTAGGGGCTTCAGTCCCCAACACACATCCACTAGTAAGTGACTTTAGCCTATGGACTCGCCATGACTATCCATAACTTTTGTATCTTATCACATTTCTATGTATGTATATTATCTACTATGTATCTTGTCGCATGTATATGTATTTCATGTCTTAAATGCTTCCCTATGTGCTTATATTAAAGTCCATTGTTACATTTCACACTCTTGGTTGAAGTTGTTTTGTTCAACCAACAATTATAATTGATCTTATAACCTTGAACCCAACAGCACCATCTTTATTTAAAGACATTTACTTGTATTGAAACATAATAAAAACATGAGAACATAATAAAATACTGACCAGTTGTATTAAGGAAATACAGGAAAGGATAACAAAAATGGATCCAAATGTGAGGTAATAATCTTTGTTGGAATCATTGCAGGATCCTCCACTAAACTGGACCTTAAAAAAAAAAAGAATGGACAATTTATTATATGAAGCAAAAATCCTTCCTGATAATCTGCAGATTGTTTGCAAAGAGTATCATATGGAAAAGAAGAAAGAGAGAGGGAGGGTGATTGATAGAGAGAGAGGAGAGAGAGAGGGGAAAAAGTGAGGAAGGATAAAGAGGAGAGAGAGAGGAGTGAGAGAAAGAGAGAGAGAAAGGGAAAGAGGGAAAAGTGAGAGGAAAAAAGAGAAGAGTGGAAAGAGAAAAAGAGGAAAGAGAGAGGGGAGGAGAGGAAAGAGAGAGGAAAGAGAGGAAAGGAAGAGGAAAGAGAGAGAAAGAAGAGGAAAGAGAGAGGAAAGAAGAGGAAAGAGAGAGGAAAGGAAAGGAAAGAGAAGGAAAAAGAGAAAAGAGAGAGGAAAGGAAGAGGAAAGAGAGAGGAAAGAAGAGGAAAGAGAGAGGAAAGAAGAGGAAAGAGAGAGGAAAGGAAAGGAGAGAAGGAAAGGAAGAGGAAAGGAAGAGGAGAGAGGAAAGAGAGTGGAAAGGAAGAGGAAAGAGAGAGGAAGGAAGAGGAAAGAGAGAGGAAGAGAGGAGAAAGAAGAGGAAAGAGAGTGGAAAGGAAGAGGAAGAGGAAAGAGAGGAAGAGAAGAGGAAAGGAGAGGAAAGAGAGAGAGAGAGGAAGAGAAAGGAGAAAGGAAGAGGAAGAGAGAGGAAGAAGAAAAGAGAGAGGAGGAAGAGGAAAGAGAGAGGAAAGAGAAGGAAAAGGAAGAGGAAAGAGAGAGGAAAGGAAGAGGAAAGAGAGAGAAAGGAAGAGGGAAAGGAAGAGGAAAGAGAGAGGAAAGAGAAGAGAAAGAGAGAGGAAGAGGAGAGGAAGAGAGAAAGAGAGAGGAAGGAGGAGGAAGAGGAAAGGAGAGAGGAAAGGAAGAGGAAAGAGAGGAAAGAGGAAGAAGAGAGAAAGAGAGTGGAAAGAAGAGGAAAGGAAGAGGAAAGAGAGTGGAAAGAAGAGGAAAGGAAGAGGAAAGAGAAAGGAAGAGAAAGGAAGAGGAAAGAGAGAGGAAAAGAGAGAGAGAAGGAAGAGGAAAGAGAGAGGGAAAGAAGAGGGAAAGGAAAAGGAAGAGGAAAGAGAGAGGAAAGGAAGAGAAAAGAGAGAGGAAAAGGAAGAGGAAAGGAGGAAAGGAAAGGAAAGGAAAGAGAAAGAGAGAGGAAAGAAGAGGAAAGAAGTGGAAAGGAAGTGGAAAGAGAGAGGAAAGGAAGAGGAAAGAGAGAGGAAAGGAAGAGGACAGGAGAGGAAGAGGGAAAGGAAGAGGAAGAGAGAAAGAGAGAGGAAAGAGAACAGAGAGGAAAGAGAGAGGAAGAAGAGGAAAGAGAGAGGACAGGAAGAGGAAAGAGATAAATTCTGATAAAGAATATATGAGATGCTACATGAACGTTTAGGTGGTTTGGTTTAATGGCATATCAACCCTTGTGGGTCATTTTAAGCCAAATATTTTGGGGGAAGGGAAGGAGGGTAATTATGGTTTTGAAAATGAATAGTTTGTTGGTAATTTTACTTCATAGACATATACATGTGTATTGATAAACTGGTGGTTGATCCTCAGCCACCGCCTTCTGGCACCTATGTGTTAAAAAGGATTGGTTGTTTGTCATAAGAGCAATTTGAGAGTACGGTCAGGACAATCATATGGGTGCTAGGGCTTGACATGACCAGCTGATTGATCAGATTGGGCCTCTCCAACCGCTCGTCTAACCCAAGTAAGGGCTAAGGTGGAGTGTTGCATGTCATGAGACCACTTTGTATCTGGTTAATGGACTACTCAACCACTACGACCCTGTCCTCAGGCATTATGGGTTGGCATCCATGGCCATTGGTGGTTGTATTGGGGGTGGGTAGAGAGTCACCCTTCTGCAGAGGTGCAGTCCGTGTATTCTACAGCCCCAGCCAACAGGGTGGTGAAACTTTAGTGGAAGTTGTGAAATGGTTTTTTTAACCCTTTCATTGTGTAATTAAATTTCATGTTCATTCCTGTAATCATGTTAATTATCCACCAAATAAAACTGAAACTGGGTTGATGAGGGTTGGGTTGATGCTCGGAACTCACAGCATAAGGGGAGGTTTGTTTTTCAAAGTTGAGGGGTAAATCAACTTCCCACAGTTAACGGGAATAACATTTTTTGAGCGTATATATCCACTTCCCACAACAAAAGCGGTGAGAGAGAGAGAAAGAAAAAAAAAAAAAAAAAAAAAAAAGATAGACAATGGTGGACTTTATTTTTTGGTGAAATTATTTCAAGATGTGTAAAATGTCACATATAATAATTAATAGACAATGAGGGTCTTTATTTTTACAGTTACAGTTATGCCAGATAAGGGCCGGTTTAGCTCAATCGGTAGAGTGTTCGGCAAGGAATCACATGGTTTTTGGTTCGAAACCAGCCCTCGCCAACTCAGCGTATGAGTAACACAGGGATCTGTGTGGTAAAGTCAAGAGCTGATGGTAAGTGTGGCGCTCTACCTCAGATGCTAAAATAATCTCCTTGGTCTAGCGCTATTGAAAAGGGGATAGACTCCCTCGCTATCTGGCTGATACTGACATTAGGCCACCCCGACGACTTACAGTTATGCTAGTGAGTCACCAACTTTGACTCCACAGTCACAAAGTTGTGGAGTCAAAGTTGTGGAATTGGAGCCAGAGCTGGAAGCAATTAAGGTAGTACCTGTTAGGGTCCCAACTATGGGCAAATAGATCTTTTCAGAAATTATTAGTATTAGATAGGAATACTTGAAACCATATATTATGTGCAAATTATTTGTATTAAGAATAGTTACTTGAAACTATAATTGTTTACAAAGGATTATTAGCTACTTGAAACTATAATTGTGGGCAAACAAATTATTATTATCAAATAATAATAATCGGCATGTTGGATTCAGAAGGGAAAAAAGATGAATATCTGGTTATCCTCCTTATATTTTGTCACAACTGAAACGGAAGTGATGTATGTCACTTCTCATTGGTCACACCCTGCTTATAAGACCAACAGCAAAGGCAATGGCAGTTGCGTTTTCATTGTGCAGTGAAAAGTTATTGTGCTAAGTTTTTTTTTTTTGTTACAGGATTGCCTGCCAGAATTATACTTTCAGTAGGGTCGCTTGGATGAATGAGTATGATGTTTTAAGACCCGAAACTCGTAATGATCCCAATGAACATAAATGGTGAAGTGATCATATGCACTCTTTGAGTGTATGAATATGGATTAAATAGGAAGAGTTCCTAAGAACCATATAATTGCTTGAAAGAATAGTTGAAGGGTTGACCTGCCATAAAACTATCCATGCAACCTAACTGCATCTGCAACAGTTGGACACATGGTGCAATGGATATAAGTGTTGAGTTAATACAGTTCAAAGTGACAAACTAAGTGGGATTGCAGGTTCAATCTTGACTACAAGCAAAAATAACATAGAATACTTGTACCCGGTCATGGTTAACGGAATGAGAACAATGTACCCCAATGGATTAAATAAATGATTTGGTTTGAAGTTTCAGGAAGTTTCCTCAGAGTTCGACAAGAAACACCTGAAGAAAGACAGGGGGCACAATTGCTGTGTATATAACAATAAAGATGAAGACAATAATCCAAATAATCCAAACTATTATTACTATATAGTCTGAAAAATCTACATAATACAAATACATCTGCAACAATATCCTATATCTGTATATATCTTATTCACTAAATGTTGGATTACAGTCAAGTCATGCTGAAAGCACTGGTCCCTGCTAAAAATCACTGAAGTTAAACAGCGATGAGCCAGTTAAATACTTAATTGGGGGACCATTTAAGCAACAGCAAGTACTGTAAGTAACCTGAGGCTTTTATTAAAGAGAAATTACTTGATTTGGCATTAAATGGCCCAAGAGATGGTTGATATGCCATTCAACAAAACAACTAACTAAATGTGTGGAGTACCCCTGCATCACCATTACTCCCAGGTCGACTGACTTAAAGGGGTAGTACCTGTAAGGAACCCATCTATGGGTTAAATAGATTTAAAAAATTGTGTTTAAAAAAAAAAAAAAAAAAAAAAAAAAAAACAGTTTCAAAAAAAATTTGAATACCCAACAAGAATGAATAAAACAATGTCTTGACATGCTGTAAAATCCAACCAATCAACTAAATGTTAGTCAGTACATACATCTAAGGCTCCAATGGACCCATCGTGGTGCAATGGTTGGCAAGCTAGTCTTGCAGATCCATTACTGCTGTAATCAGGAGTTCGATCCTTGCTGGATACCCCATATTGGCGACCTTGTGACACATTTTACCTGTGGTAAACAGGCTGAGTAAATATCTACTTTCACTGGTCACTTCATTGAATCTGGCCTTTTATCTAAATCAGTGTAACAAGAACTCGTATATTACATTTTTTGTTTGGGCAAAACCACGTATTGTCATTCACTTGTCAGCAGAGTCTAGAATACACCAACTATTCTCAGCATAGGGCTAAGACACCCATCTATTCACTTAAAAAAAAAAAAAAAAAAAAAAAAAAAAAAAAAAAAAAAAAGAAAAAAAAAAAAAAAAGAAAAAAGATGTCTGGTATAGGAGACTAAACTAAATTCAGTGGTGAGGCTCAAATTCTGCCGTGCAGAGGAGCTTAGAGTCAGTTCTTGCCATTACTTCCAGGTCCACTCTGACCCAAAGTGGTAGTACTACATCTAACAAAAAAATCATGGAATTAGCACACTTTATTTAAAAAAAATTGTTTTTATTTATTTAGGAACAATTTTCATTAACTTCATGTGTATCAATAAATTGGTAGAATTAATTTTCATTAACTTGCAAACAGATCTATTTGACCCATGACCATAACAGGAACTACCATTCCAAGTCTGAGCTGAGCTGGAAGTAATGGCAATAAATGAAGAAGTACTCCACACTCCCCAGAGCTCCAAAATTAGAACATCACCACTAGATGCAGTTTTAGCATCGTACCCAGGACACTAAATTGGTAGAAATAATTTCTAAGATTTTTCATTAACTTCATGTGTATCAATAAATTTAAAGAAATGACTTCATGTGTATTAAAAAACTGATGGTTGACCCTCAGCCATCACACTCTGGCATCTATATGATAAAAAGGGTTGGGTATTTGCCAGTTTTAAGAATACGGTCGAAACAATCATATAGGTGCTCGGGCTTGACATGACCAGCCGATTGATTGGATATCTCTGACCACTTGTCTAGCCCAAGTAAGGGCTGAAGTGGAGTATTGCATGTCACATGACTACTTTGTATCCAGTTCACCGAATGCTCAGGACCATGGTGATGATCTTGTCTTTAAGCATTACAGGTTGCCACCCATGGCTAACAGGTGGCTCCATTGGGATGGGGTCATTCCTCTGCAGGGGTGCAGTCACCGTATTTTACAGCCCCTGCTAACAGGGCGATTATTACTTGAGATATGCAAACATCTACTGCATATATTAATACAATTACAAGAATCTGGTCTGCTGTTTTCCGTTACATTGTTGTTTTTTAATTGTTTCTTTATTTTTATTAAAATTTATATATATATATAATATATATATATATATATATATATATTATATATATATAAGACACACACACATATGCTAGACAAAACATGACCTGTTGGGTCACCCATTGAGCTCTGGGTAGATAATTGTGATTAGGGAAAAATGAGTTTGCAAAGCAAATTAAATTTAGAAAAAAAAAAAAAAAAAAAAAAATACAGCTGGAGAATAAAAAAAAACAAAAAAAACATTAAAATCATTTTGTAAGATTTCTAAGAAAGGGAATATTTGACCTAATTTAAATGGACCCGATTTGGGCTTGTTGCTGAAACTTAACATACAAATATGTTTCACATACTCTTCAATCTCTCTCTTTACACTCACTGAGAAACTAACATATATAACAGTAATCAAGATACACATAGAGAGGAGGAAAATAACAGGCAGAATGTGAAGTAAGGGATGGGTTATTTTTTTACTTAATTACAAATTACAAGTAATTAGAACCAATTAAAATGGCATTTTTTCAAACCTAACTCAATCCTAAAACTAAATAATATTCTAACATGAATTTTGTGTCATCAAATTAAACAGTAAAGAAGCCTTTAGCAAATAATCATTGATTCACTCAGCTTTAGTATAATAATAATAATAATAATTCATCTTATTTTTGGAACACTTCGTTTTTCAAATTTCTTCATACATATATATAAGTTAATTCCTATCTATCTCAGTGTGTTCATATCTATCTCTTTTCATATCTATAAATCAATTTACCTCAGTCTTTTCTCATCTATCTGTCTATCCATCTCAGTATATTCTAATCTATCAACACTTAGTAAATAACTACAATTTCAAGAAATATATTTTCAGGAAATCTTCATTGCATTGAATATTGTTAATAATTGGTATAAAAAGAGGCAATTCAAGAAATAAGTTTTAAAAAAAGAAGAAAAAAAATTAATATTGGTAAAATACTTACCCGACAAATACATTTGCCGTCATCGCAAATGCCATGTCCTGAACAATTCCATGGACAATATGCCATATTTGACATGGCGTTTGAGATATGTCCATCTAGTAAGTGGGACCACTTTTTAGATATTTCATAAATAATTGATGATGTTTCAGTTATCATTACTTTGATTCACCTGTGGAATGTTCTGAAAATAGATAAAATAAAATAGAAATAAATATTTAAAAAAAAAAAAAAAAAAAAAAAAAAATCTTTTTAAATCAATCATTGGGCTTATTAAAAATTTTAAAAATAAAAATAAAAAATAACAAAAAATGGAATCAGAAGGTTCCAGGTTCGATACAGGCCATCACTAATAGTGCATGAGTAGCAAAGCTTGGATCTATGCAGTAAAGTAGGAAATTGATGGTAGGTGTGGTGCTACATCTCAGACACCAAAGGTTTAGTGCTAGTCATGAGGGGATAGACTCCTTCTCTGTCTAGCTGATACTACTTTACTATTATTAGTTGGGAAATGTTGCCTCTTTTCATATATATATATATATATATATATATATATATATATATATAGATAGATAGATAGAGAGAGAGAGAGATAGATAGATACGAACAATTGTATGCATTAACATTTTTATTGTCTGAGCCAACTTAAAAGAATTACCATCATCATCATGTTTTGCTAGCAGCATGGATATCCATGATACTTTCTCTCCAACAGTCTCCATCAGTCATCATCCCTGGGAGGTCCGCTGCACAGCATCCAGAATCTGCACAGAGCTGACTGAAGTAGGTTTTTACTTGTTGGTCACCAATGATGTGTCCACAGGAGAACATCACTTATGAGTTAGTCTTTGATTCTCCAGCATGTCTTGTTCGTCTTACTTGGATGGTTTGTTTGATAGGAGGTAAGTGGCCATACAGCTGCTTTCTTGTGGGGATGCTACTTCCAAGATTTGTTCAAGACATCTTGCAGTATCCTTGTGTAGCTCCCACCTAGCTTTTTCTCTAAGTGAGAATAAGTAATAATAAAGACAAGTGGAAGCTAACTGGTATACATACTTGTCAAGGGCAACTTCAAGTGGTGTAATGTTAAGCAAGCTAGACTAGCAAATCCTTACTAGTGACTGCGATTCTCACAAAGTGCTTCATACTTAACTTGTGCCACATCTAAGCTTAAATAACTATAAATATGTGTTGATTTTTGTGGGGCACACCCACATTATCTAATAATTTAGCTGCGCAGAAAACCAAATAAATACCTTACATGCATGTCAGAGTTCGTTTTGACAGGAAATTACATAACAAACAGTGAAAAGTAGAAATGTCACAAAAATTTTAAAAAAAGAAAAGAAAAAAAAAGGAGAAAACTGGTTTCAGTACTCATAACTGTAACTTGAGGTATGTTAAAGTCATCGTTTTTCTTTCCATAAGTGTTTACTACTGGCAATTATAATTAAACTTTTCTTCTCAGGTATGGTGATCCAAAAGTGAAATAATACATGATTTTTTAATGATAATAAATTTTCTAAAATTGGAATACCCACTTTTTAGATAAAGAAATAAGTTTGACAAAGAAATGTACACAGCACAATATCAACAAGGTACCATCAATTTTGAAGCCATGGATGTATTTTACAAAATCAATTTAACTCCTTGATTGAAAAAAAAAAAAAAGTACTAAAAATCAGGGAATTATCCGATTTTAATGAAATTTTTAGTGCTGTTTTATCAATGAATTAGTTTTATATTGCATCAGTTATTTCATTTAAAAACTTTCTGATTTTTTTCAGGTCACTTAACTTTGACCTCCCCTTATTTTGGGGGTGCAAAAAAAAAAAAAAAAAGGAAGAAGAAAAAGCAGTTCAAAGGAGTGTCATAGGTTTGCTCCAACTACTAATTTGAAAAATGTGGGAGTGCGTATCTTGAAGATAACCATAAGTGTAGAACGAAGCCTAAAAAAAAGACTCTCCACCTATTTTTTTAGGCTTCATTCTACACTTAAAATTTCCATAACTATTTACCTTTGGATGTAAATATATCTGAAATAGTTTTTTCCTAAAATATATTAGGGGGAAATATTTTCTTTCACAAGGTCTACCCCCCCCCTATTTTATTTTATGAGATATATAAAAAAATGAACCGTCAGAAAACGTTTTTACTTTTTTTTCTATAAAGATAAGAGTCTGAATAACTATATCCAAAAAATTGTATAACATACAATGCAGTAGTTTTTTTTTTGAAGAATTCATGAATTCTGAAATAAAAAGTGCAAAAAAAAAATGTCAATATTATTATTATTAAAAACTTTTTTTTCTTTTTTAATTGGTATGTACTATATTCTATTAAATTGTCAAGAAAAAAAACATTTTTGTAAAGAAATTAATTTTTAAGAGATTTTAAATCTTTTGTGTGCTTAAATAATTTTGTTTTTAATGTTTAAAAATCTTTTTTGCGTGTACAAATCAAATTTTTCACTAATATTTAAATATATGAATTTTATAATTCAGGTGAACAAAAATTTGTCCGATCCATGATATATTAATATTTTTAAAAGAATTTGTAACTTTTATTGTTGAATAGTAATGTGTGGGCGCCCAGCAAGCACTTACACTGACCAGCTATGTGAAGATGTTGGCTGCTCCGCAGAGGAGCTTCCAGGTGTAATGAATGATAAGGAAGGTTGGCGAAAGATTGTCATGGATACCCGTGCTGCATGCGCGACATGATGATGATGATACAAAGAGACGAGACGCGTCCCACTCTATTAACTATAGTTTGTTTTTGTAAGTGTAAAAAATTCTTTTTCAACTAATTCTACCCATTTGAATGAAAAGTATGTATATATTTATTATTTGATCAGTTTTTCTCTTAGAAAAAATATTCAAATTTTCATTCATTTCATTGATTTTTCATAGAATTTTTCTTAAAGCTGGTAGTCAGAACTTGTTTTTGGCTACGTTAAATTCAAATTGATTTAATGGTGCAAAAATGGAGACATTGTTTTTCGTTCATAATTTTCATTATTTTCCTAAGCTGAAAATTTAAAAAAAAAAAGATCAGTATTTTTAAAAATGTTTCTTCTTTTGAATGCACAAAAAGATTTTCAAGATGATATTAAATTTTATTTAATTTCATTAAGTTTCATTGTGTTAAATATAGGGGTGAGTAAATTTCACAGGGAAAAATTGGTACAATTAGTAAAATACTTATTGTCTTTGCTTATGTCTTACACTATAAGTTCAACTAAAAAAAATTTTTCCGAAGGTATTCTGAAACTACCACAAAAAAAAGAATATTTTAAAAATCGTTGAAAACCAATAATCGGTTATTGAATATGCACAAGAAAACAATCATGTCGAATAGTCACCCATACATTTAAATGTATAATTGTCAAAGGGAGATAATATGTAACTTTTCTGTCCAGATTTCTACCTTAAAATTACCCCGTTGAATGTAAAACGGATAGGTTTATTTATTTCTAAAGATAACAATGTAATTTTTCCCAATCGGATAATTTGATCTTTGATTTAACTGTTTTTCTTGGTAACAAATCTGTATGATCATTACTTTTTTTTTGCGAGATTTTAAAAAACAAAATTCAAAAATATTTACTTTCGTTTATTCAATATAGCTTAAACTGATCATGTGACCCGAAAATGGAGGTACCTATGATCACAAAGTCATTAACGGTATCTATATTTTTCATTTAGAAGAATTTTTTGTATCTTTATCCTTTACAAAATAAAATGAATATGAATAAACTTTTGTGTTAGATCTGTGTTGTTATTTTAAACATAACTTGCATTCATAATTAAAAAAATATTTACAGCGACAGTAAAATAAGCCTAAAAGCAGGTTTGTCTATTAGACCAGGACTGGCTAAGTAGCCTCTTCCGAATGATTAAGAGAAAAAAAATGCAGATTTATTGAATGAGATCCTTGTGGTTAATGCTACTCAGCGTTTCTATTTTTATATTATTCTCTTGTCAAATGTAACATTTTTTTCTTCTACTTGATTGCCATAAAAAAATTCATAAACTAAATAATAGGTACCACCAATTTTACCCTGTGAAATCCCCCCCCCCGCCCATATTTAACACAATAAAACTTGCAGAAAAATTAATATTTCTTTAAAAAAATTTTTCCATTCAAAAGAAAAAACATTAAATAAACTGATGATTTTTTCAAATTTTTTTTCAGCTTATGGAAATAATGAAAATTATGATTGAAAAACAATGTTTTCATTTTTGCACTGTTAAATCAACTGAAATTTAACGTAGCTAAAAACAAGTTACGATAAGAGTTTTTAAAAAAAATTCTATGCAAAATCAATTAATTATCTGATTTTCACGAAAATTTCCATAAATGTTTACCATTGGATGTAAATACATCTGAAATAGTTTTTTTCTAAAATATATTAGGGGAAATATTTTTTTACGAGATCTATCACCCCCCCTCCCCATTTTATTTTATGAGATAAAAAAAAAATGACGCGTCAGAAAAATTTTGTACTTTTTTTTCTATAAGGATAAGAGTCTGAATAACTATATCAATGAAATTCTATAACGTACCGAGCTGTAGTTTTTTTAGGAAAAATTAATGAAATTGGAAATAAAAAAGTGCAAAAAAATGTCATAATATTAATATTTGAAAACCTTTTTTTGCTTATTCTATTAAACTGTCAAAACAAAAAAAAATTTTTAAGAAATTAATTTTTAAGAGATTTTCAATTTTTTGTGTGCTTAAATATTTTAATTTTCTGTGTGAAATAAATTGAATTTTTTTTTCCGCGTCAAAAAATCGAATTTTTCACGGATATTTAAAAATATGAATTTTAGAATTCAGATGAACTAAAAGTTGATCCGATCCGAGCTCGATTAATATTTTTAAAAGAATTTCTAATTTTTATTGTTGAATAGTAATGTATGATACTTAGAATATACGGAAGAACAAAACTGACATATTTGTTTTGTTTTTATACGAAGAGACGAGACGCTTCTCAGTAACCAAAGTTTGTTTTGCTTAGCGTAAAAAAATATTTTATTTAACTTTTTCGACCAATTAGGATAAAAAGTAAGTATATATTGATTATTTTATCAGTTTTTCTCTTAGAAAAAAATATTCAAATTTTCATTTTTTTTTTCGATTTTAAAAATTAATACTAAAACCGACATTTTTCTTAACATCAATTTCACTGCGAAATTTTAAGATTAAATTTTTTCAATTTTTTATTCATTTTAATAGTAAATTTTAATATTAAAGTTTTTAAAGATTTTATTCATTTTAATAGTAAATTTTGGCTAAAAAGTAAGTCCGTTACACCCGGGTAATAATATGTATTTTCTTCTGTCTAAATTACGGCCTGAAAATTACCCTTTCGCATGTAATACGGATAGGTTTGTTTATTTTTTAAGATAACGATGTAATTTTTCCCAATCGGATAATTCGAGCTTTGAATTAACTGTTTTTCTTTGTAAACAACCCTGTACGATCTTCAATTGTTTTTTTTTTACGAGATTTTTGATAAACAAAGTTCGAAAATATTTATTTCCGTTTTATTCAAGATGGCCTAAACTGATCAATTGGTGGTCCCTACTAAATAAATAGAAATATTCATGTAGCTACATGAATATTTCTATTCATTTATTCTATAGCGTAAATTACTGTAGAAATTCAATTCTCAGTAAGTAATAGTACCACCAATTTTCCCTGTGAAATTTACCCCCCCCCCCAAGAAACTTGCATAAAATTTAATATTATCTTGAAAAAAATTTTGTCTATTCGAAAGAAGAAACATTAAACAAACTCATGATGATTTAAAAAAAATGTTTACATTTTTGCACCGTTAAATCAATTGAAATGTAACGTAGCCAAAAACAAGTTATGACTACCGGCTTTTAAAAAAATTCTATGTAAAATCAATTAATTGTCCGATTTTCACGAAAACTTCCATTACTTACCCATGGATGAAAATATGTCTGAAATAGTTTTTTCCTAAAATATATCAGGGGAAATATATTTTACGAGGTCTACCCCCCCCCCCACATTTTATTTTATGAAATATGAAAAAATGAACCGACAAAAAACGATCTTTACTTTTTTTCTATAAAGATAAGAGTCTGAATAATTATATCAGAATATTTCTATAAGTGCCGACCCAAGACCTTTTTAGTAAAAGAACCATGAATACAGAATTCTGCTAAAAAAATAAAAAAATGAACATGTAAAAAAACGAACTGTTTTACTTATTTTTCAAGATAACAGTGAGTAATTTTTCCCCAATCGGATAATTTTATCTTTGAATTAACTGTTTTTCTTTGTAACAACTCTTTATGTTCGTTATTTCTTTTTTGCGAGATTTTTTTTTAGTTCAAAAATATTTACGTTTCTTCCTTTAATATGGCCTAAACTGATCACGTGACCTATTTTGGTGGTACCTAGTAATAACAATTGTTCTGAAGTAGAATTGCTCGATGGAACCCCCCCCCCCATTCGGTATTTTTTGTATGGACCCCAGGGTACATGTGGACCCCGAATGAGAACCGCTGCATTAGACCTTAACTAGTTCTATTCATTGACATGAACATATTATATTAATTACACCATGTGAGGCGGCCGAAGTGATTTTATTAAATAAATAAAATCACTTCGGCCGCCTCACATAGTGTAAATTGTAATAGCTAGCAAGGTAGATTATTAGATTGTTTATGAGTTCGATTCTCACTGGGTGCTCTATACTTCCAGTCGTGTGCCAAAACTAAGCTAAGCAAATAAATACTGTATTGTTGCTTTTATCATAACGTTGCATATTCTAAAAATCATTAAAACTTTACTCACCAAAATACACTGTTTATTTTACTGTCATGAGATTCTATTGTGAAGAAATATATCTTTATTAGTTTATTATTCTTTAACACTATATAATGTGTGTGCGTGTATTTTCCTAATCTTTTTTAGATAAGGGCCTTAAATTTCATAAGAGCGAAAAGTGATAGACATGGTAAAACTTTCACGTTTTTTTACCCCCCCCCCACACACATATTAAAGTTAAACAATTCTAGAAAAGAAATAAAAAGCATGAATGAAGCTTAACACAATTTTTACTGTATTATGAAGAGGGACGATGGAAAAAAAAATCATGAAAATTATTTGTTTTACAGACTTTGAAATAGAAGAATTGGTACAAATGCAGAATAGCGCGCAAGAGATATCATTAGAATCGCATTTTACGTATAAATATCATTCCATAAAACTCCTGAGGCAGCCTAACTATAACAGCGCAAAGGTTTTGGGTATTTCCGTGGAATCTAATGCTTTTTTTTTTTTTAAATACGTAATCAAATGATATTATCTCTTGCGTGTTATTCCGTATTAGTACCGAAAGATTTTAAAATTTTAAATAAATGCAGTAGCCATAATGCGTAATAGATTTATTTACTAAAATGTTTGAAATTCCAAACCACTGAGATTTTTGAAGTTCTACCAAAAATCAACTACTTTTTTTATTTTCTATTTTTTCAAGACTTATTTTCGAAAAATCTATGATTTTTAATTATGAAAATTTTCGAAAAATTCTTTTTCTGAATTTTTCCCGCCCCCGCAATTTTGAATTAATTCTATTTAAAAAAAAAAAAAAAAAAATTGGCTCCTTTTACGTGGCTTATTTCACTGTTATAATTACGAAATTCATAGAAAAACTTTTTCATGTGTAAGTTTTGGCTCTGATCTTAAGGAAAAAGATTAAAATAAGTGACAGTTTACAATTTAATTAAAAAAAAAAAGTTTAAAGAAAGGTGGAGCTCTTTCATACCGAACATTTTTGCCATACTTAAAAAGTGAAAGTTTGGAATTATAAGAAAAAAAAAATTCTAGTCTTACTTACTTTGAATAAGAATAATTTTCCGAGAGCACAAAATTCTTTAGTCAACCAGTAGTGTCCAGAAAAACTTCTCGATTAACCTTTAACACTAAATGACTCATAATTCTTTTTTTTTTCTTCTTCTTCTTCTTTTTAACTGGTCGTTCACACACTTGAATCGGCCATACAACGTAAAACTATGTCCATTTATAAATGTATATTTTTTTCTTCAAACATCCGGGATCCAGTGACGTAAGTAACATTTTGTCACTGTCATCATTATACGATGGGTACCAACATTTTCGGAGGCTATTTTTCACCAAAGGAGGAAGTACATTCATCAGAATGACAGAGTTGGGAGTGTTTGTTTTTCTTTCTTTCTTTTTCCTTTCCCTCTACTAACACTCCCATGAATTACGTTAAAAACTAGAACTCTTATCTATCTATTCAAATATTATCTGTTTTTCCCGTTTTTATCTATACTGTTCTTAAGTATTCTTACAAAAACAAAAAAAATAAACTACTCTCGTACCTAAGATACGCTAACGAAAAACAAATCTATTTTTAAATGTAAAGTTTCGGTTTTTTTCCCCTAAAAGTAGAATACTAATGAACTTAGGAAGTTAACGACCGCACAAAGTTCGCAGAAACGCGCGTGCACGCACACACGTGCACAAAGGTCATTCATAAAGTAAAAACTGATTTGTAATGCTTAAACAATATGACTTGGCGTATGAAAATAAACTACCATTAATCATAGAATTTCGTCCTTGAAACTGGAATGTTAATGCTTGTCTGTACAGATTAGCCCACCCATGAAAATTCCGTTAATTTTATTTTAATGAACAAAACAATTAAATAGAAATATGTATTTGTAATACTTGACTGTTTCAGTCACTTGCTTTTTTAACAGAATCATAAAATTACGCTTTCGACCAGCTACACTTCAGCCATATTTCTTTAGTCTTTCCATACCCCAACGATTAAGGTGTCGAGTTTTATAGCGGGAAATTCTAACTCGCAATAAAAAGATAAAGAAGAAAAAAATATGTGGAAGTGCAATTTTTGTCTCCGAAGTTGTTTACTATCGATAATATTACTAACAACTCACCGAACTTTTCTTCCAGAGTATGAAAATCCAAAAGCGTAATAATCCATGTTTTTTTTTTTATAATGCAAATATTTGGGTAGTTTTAAATTGACTTTCTTGCGGGCCTCCATAATGATGTCTAATGAAAAACCACACACACATACATACATATACATATACATATATATATATATATATATATATATATATATATATATATATATATATATATATATATAGGCTTCATTTACATTTCATTAGACATTTTGTGTATGGAGGCCCGCAATTTTCAGTCAACTTTATTTAGTCGGTATTTTTACATTAATTAACAAAATCTACAGATGTCAATTTCAAACCGCTAAATAAAGTTAACCTGAATTTTCCCCTCTTTTATTAACCACGTCTTTAAAAGATTAAGCTACGAAAATGAATAAAGTAAAAAAAATGCATAGAAGAGCAATATTGTACCTTATTTTACATTTTTATTTATTTTCAAAATAAAGCATCCGTATGAACAATTAAACAGACTGTTATAAAAAAAATGTAGAGAAAATCTAATTCCCCATGGAATTATTTTTTAAAAATATAAAAATCATTCAGTTGTACCTTCATTAACAAAACGATTGAGTGTTTGGCGCATGAAAACAAATAATTAAGATGTCTTCTCAATTTTAAGGAAAATGTCTTTCAAAAGAAATCCCATCATTTATTGCTTAAAATACCGAATTTCTTTCTTTTTTTAAATTGAAATCCGATAATTAGCTGATTTTGGTGAATTAAAAAAAAAACTTGCATGTGTTTGTATCCTACCTACCGATTTGTGCGCATATCTTATTATAATGGAGATTGTGTGTCTTTCTTTCTGTAACCGAAACTATATTACTACTCAAGTCACAATTTCCCTTAGTTATTTAATTTACATTTTCCATGATTTTATTTTTATTTAAACCTCAATTATTAAAAACATTGTTCTATTAATACTGTTAGTCATGTCTACATATTAATAACATGCTATTGCATTTATATATACAACAAAATAGCGGTTTACAGTGTGAACGGGATGCCTAATTTGCATATTGATATTGAAAAAAATAAATATGGGCTTAGTATTTTGATTTCTAATTATCTGGTTTTATCTTAATGAATGAGCAAAAAATGTCTTTAATATATCCTAAAAAAATCCTTTAACAAGAAGGAATAACTGTCATTTTATTCTTTAATTCCTAATTTAACTAGATAGTTAAATTAGGAAAATTTAGCAATGAAAGACGGGAGTGATAGAATAGTAAATTTTATTTATTCTATTTTTCGATTATACCTCCCTCTGTTTCAAATCTTTTCAACTGCATTCTTATTTAGTTTTATTAGTCTTTCTAATTTAATATAATATTTTATTACATTAGAATTTAAATACTTGCACCCAGAGGGTGCATATATTAGCTAGTGTATTTAATATACAAAATGTGGTTATCCTAGAACCAGAGGTGGGATTCAAAATTGAAATAACAACTTCTCACACTGGCACGGTCTCGAGCAGATCCATGGGTAAATTATGCTGACAACCTGTTCTTGGAACCAATGAAATTCCAAGAACAGGTTCTTGTGAACCAGTTGAAACCCATCACTGCTTAGAAGTCTGTGCCGTCCTAGACCCCCCCCCCCGGGCTTCTGATTTGAAAAAATGCCAAAAAGTAATAATATCATAACCTGTTATTTAACAATTTACATCTAGATAGCGACACAAATACCGGCTGCTCAGTTGCAAAGGGTTAACTTAACTAGTTTCAATCACGGGGAAAAAATACTATAATATTCGTCTCTATGAGACTAAACTATTTTCATATGAACATATTGTTAAGGGAGGAGAGAGACGAATGAAAATTTTATTTACAAAAACAAAACAAACAGAAACAAGGAGTAGTTACAAATAAAGATAATTATTAGTATGAATCTTGCATCACGTGCTACCATGGCAGAAAAACTAATTAACCGGTTTAAAAAAAAAACAAATTGATAAAATGTTCAACACTCTCACATCTCAGGAGAACTTGGTTCACTCCCATCTAATGTGAGAGTGAATGGAGTAATCAAAATGAAATGCGGGTGTGGGGCTAATAAGCTCAATGCACCTACATATTATAGCAGGCCGAATCCATTAATACCGAAAAGTGAGTTCGGTCCTTGCAGGACTCCATACTTGCGACCTTGTGTCATATCCTACTCGCGGCGAACGGGTGGGGTAAAAATTCTTAACCGATTTATAACTTTGGGAATATCTGAGAGAGAGAGAGAGAGACGTGCAAATGAAAGACACTTACTCTTACCTTGATGATATGAAAAGAAAAGTACATTTATGCTTATTGTCCCCCTTTTATTTATTTATTTATTGCTTTTTAATCCAATGTCAAAAGGTCCATTATTTATTTATTCATTTTTTTAATCCAAGGTCAAGGCTGATAAGATTAATTCCAAAACCTATCAACCAAAAAATACTGATAAAGAAAGAAAGAAAGAAAAGAAAAGAAAAGAAAACAAGTTATAAGAAATGAATAATAAAACGATTGTTTATTAGGACCATATTACCTTTAGGCACCCCTTTTTGATCTAGATTAAGAAAGGACATGTTTTTCATTTACACAGTCAATATGCGGTTGTTTGTTAGGGTTAGGGGTTAGTTTTATAATCTAAAAAAATCTAAAAATCGTCTGTTAAAACAACCGGATATTGTCCTTTCTTAATCGAGATCAAAAAGGGGTGCCTAAAGGTCACATGGACCATATGACCTTGTTTATTACAATTTGATTTTAAAGCTCAATATGCAAATTAGTTAAGTCCATAAATAAAAAAAGTCTCTACATTTGTTTAGTTAGATAGCAGGCAATTCTGAAATGCAGAGGAAGTGGTTATTTTGGCGACACAGTTCCCAGTAGAACACGGAAACACAAACAGGTTTAGCAGGAACATTTAATAGAAAGAAAATTATTTATTGATAGAAATTTGATGGCCAAAATTTCGGCACAACACCTCCTTTCTTCAATTTTTTTCAAAATAAATACATAAATAAACAAATAAAAATTGTAAACCGTCACTTATTTTATTTGTTCCCCTTAAGAACAGAGTCTAAACATTACATATAATTTTTTTCAATTAATTTCTTAATTATGAAATAAATCACGTTAAGAAGAGCACATCTTCACGAGAGAGAAGAGTCCGGAAAAATGCGCCATTTTGACATACAGATTTTAATTTATGTAATTATCTTGTTTTAAAGACTGTAAAACATAATTTTTACATTTCATTTTCATAGTAGTAAGCAAAGTCGGTGGGGTAGCATGTTGAAAATTTGAAAGGGACTCGCTTCCGGCTACACCAGCTAGTAGTCCTTATGGGACAAATGACCTGTTTCACCGGTAAACACTAGCAGCGGCTCCGTCCCTTATGATCACGTGATGTGGCTTATAAAAGCGCACACTGCTTCTCCCTCAGCCTCTTTTCCACCTTTTCCCATAGGGGACAAGCTGTCTTTTCACCGTTTCCCCCTTAGCGGATACGTAGGTAGGTGCATTCATGCTACTCTTTCTCTGTTGGTTCATTTTAAGGTTGTAACGGACAAAGGAATACCAAACCCTTGAAGGAATTCTACCCCCCCCCCCCATTTGAATTACGGATTTAGAGACTTTATCAAAAACCCTTGACGGTCGGATAAAAAACTGCCTAATCATTTCCACACAGGAGAATTTTGGAGAGCCTTTGACAATTCCCTACAACCTTCGGATATAGCTAACCCCCATGCAACCTCTGATACTCTGAAGTCTTTCAATGACTCACGCAGAATTAACTCTTGCAACCTCCCTTTACACTCTCCATTTGCAACTTGACAACTATTCAATTAACTATTATCTAAACCTCCCACGGTTTCTCTTTGAAGACCCCTAATAAAACAAATCACCGGTAGCTTATCTGACCTAACCTAACGAACATTGAAGTGAACACTCACTAACCCCTTTGTTATAACGTATATAATTGTATGTATTGTTGTGCATTTCCACGTATTAAACCCGTTGTAGCACATTTTGTTGTCGTAAGCTTGTTTCTTTGAACTTCGCGCCAATTTGTCTCTCTGCGTATTCGTTCTCCGTAACTTATCTCCCCTACACCATAGCGACCAGCTTAATTTACAATTAAATTTCTACAAGCCTATTGTCAGTGCCTGACAGTGAAAGAGTCTATCCCCTTTTCACTAGTGCTAGACCTGGAATATTTTTTTATGTAGGGGGGGAATTACACCTGCCATCAGCTCTCCACTTTACCGCACAGATCTAAGCTGTGCTACCCATGCGCTGAGTTGGTGAGGATCGGTATCGAACTAGGGACCTCGTGGTTCCTATGTGGCGCTCTACCAACTGAACTGAATATAACAAAAAAGTACGTTAAGTTTTATTCATTTTTTCCGAGTTTTGTTGGATTTTAATTCGTGCGTTTTAGCACGTGAAATTTTCGCCATACGAAGGATAAAGAATAGTTAATTGTGAAAGTCTCTAGTTTATGGTGCTTGATATGATAAGAAGCGAGCCGGAAGTTAACGCTTTGAAAGCAAAAATAAAATGACGAAAGTAAGCAATCTGTGCATAGGACCAGCACAGGTAGAAAGCAAATATAGAAATATTAAAAATAATAATTTCCGACCAATCAGAAGCTTTCGCACCTAAAAAGAAGTTTTCCCAAAAGACCAAATTGGAGCCTAGGTAAATAGCAGAGTTTTCGAAGAACAGTTCAGAAAGACCAACATGCCTGAATAGTCCACGTCGCTCAACTTAAAACTATTTGCGTGCCACTGAAGGCACTTCTTATCTTATCCTCTCTACAAGTTACTTCACTGTTGATATATAGAACATTACCCTTTCTTTCTCTATTGACAGAACTCAACTCTTTCTTCCTCTACTGTACATGAACTTATAAAAAGGCATATTCTGATAAACTTTGAACACTACATTTTGAATACTCTTATTACTGTAACTTTAATGTTTAAATACAAGGCTTATTGATTCCTTCTGTGAATGATTTGTTTTTCCTTTTATTCTTTCTATAACCTTATAGTGTGCTTGTTGTAAATTACTAATATATATATATATATATATATATATATATATATATATATATATATATATATATAAGAAAAATGAAAAAACACAGTTTATTGGCCGACGCTGCAGTGTTTCGATCTATTAATTAGATCATCTTCAGGGCATTTGGCATTTGTTGGTATATGATAAGAAATTATTTATACCAACAAATGCCCTGAAGATGATCTAATTAATAGATCGAAACACTGCAGCGTCGGCCAATAAACTCACCACTTAACGAATTTAAAACTGTGTTTTTTCATTTTTCTTAATATACTACATACCGTCGGATTCACTTCCTTTCTTCACACACACACACACACACACACACTAGATACTGAATACTAGAAGAACCCCCCCCAAAAAAAAACAAAAAAAAAAACAAAAAAACAACAACGTGGAGAGTCACGCACAAACCGAAGCTCATGCGATGGTCAGTACCCCCCCCCAAAAAAAGGAAAAAAATGCGTGGTCCTGTCGGCTGTTGTTAGATGCCACCTAGGGAGGACGAGCCTCTGGGACCACGCGATTCATTTTACCTCACTCACCCGCCCTGAGGCAGGTAAAGGAGAAGTTGTACTCTTGCGCGTGGTGTAATGGTTATCGTTGTCGGAAATGGAGTCGGCGAGACGAATTCAAATCCTGAACAAGGCCCTTTATATTTTACATAGTGCTAATACCCTTGGTGAAGGTTCATCAAACTATTCTCTCTTCAGCTATGGGTAAATAGGACAGACTGGGCTCTTTAATCTTGGTATGGCCACCAGTCTAGGATTAGGAAAACTCTGAATTCAAACCAGCACTGCTCCACGGAAAAGTTGACCTTATGTCACATTCTGTCTGTAGCAGAGGGGTTGGATAAATACATACTTATCCAAGGCTGAAATGTCAAGTAACAACACTTTGATCTTAAGATGCAATGATACTATACTCTTATCTTAGCAGAAGTTTTAGATGGAAGAACAAACAAAGTCACACTGCTCATTATCTAAACTAGCAAATATATGCACCCTCCGGTTGCAAGTATTTAAGTTTTAATGTAATTAAATATTGTATTAAATTAGAAAGGCTAATGAAACTAAATAAGAATGCAGATAAAAAGATTTGAAACATAGGGGGTATAATCGAAAAATAGAACAATTGAAACTTACTCTTCCATCACTCTCGTCTTTCATTGTTAATTTTTCTAATTTAACTATTTAGTTAAAATAGGATGTAAAGAATAAAATTACAGTTATTCCTTCATGTTAATGGTTTTCTTTTAAGATCTATCTCCGAAATTTTTTGCTCATATTCATTAAGCTAAAACCAAACAATTAGAGATTAATAATACTAAACACATATGGTTACGTCAAGCTATAGCACTTATATGATTGTCTTAACTCTATTGCTCTTATGGAAAATCCCCAACCCTTTTTATCATATGTGCTAGAAGGTGGTGTCTTAGTGTTAAATTGAGTCTAGTGGTGAAGTTACAATTCTGGAGCTCTGACTCGTTGTACCTGTCAGGGTCCCATATATGGGTTAAATAGATAATAAAAAATGTGTTTGAAGAAAAATTGAGTTTGAAGAAAAAAAATTGAATACCCAGCAAGAATGAATAAAACAAATCATCTCCGGCATAAAATAACCCAACGGGTTGATATGCCATAAAATCCAAACAATCACAACCACAAATATATATATACTGGTATACTTATACTCTATACCCTCGCGTGCACCACAACTGAGTTATGGAATTTATTAAATACGTATTTAGTTTAGCTGACCAAATATTTACCTAAACGCTTTGATTACTAGTACTTGTAACTAGCCTATCAGTTACGTCAATATAAAACATGAAGATATTTTTTAAACATTCTTTGAGCGAACAAAAACGTTTTTGTATGCTATCAAATATGATAAATGAGTAAGTATATTCCCCATAAAACGATCCGATAAGTCTTTATGTTAAATGTCATGAAAATGATTCAGCAAATTAAGCTGTGAACTTTACAAAAAGGAAATAAGAATTTAGAATTAAAATG
Source organism: Doryteuthis pealeii (assembly GCA_023376005.1). Taxonomy (NCBI): domain Eukaryota; kingdom Metazoa; phylum Mollusca; class Cephalopoda; order Myopsida; family Loliginidae; genus Doryteuthis; species Doryteuthis pealeii. The sequence goes on from CM042145.1 coordinate 111,089,665, forward strand.
GCAAGCTTTTGTGGACAATGTTGAGTCGTCTGTTGTTTTGTATTTAATAATTTCTTATCAAAAATTTCTGGTTCAAATTCCACTGTAGACTTTGATAAAAAAAACAACAACAACAACAACCCCTCAAAAAACCACCAACAAACAAACAAATAAAAAAGACTGGCACCAATTTGTGTTAGGTAGAGTAAAGAATGTCATGTGGTCAATATATTATCTGTCATGCGAAACAAAATGACATGTCTGTACACAACAAAGCTAAGTTCCTTGTACGGCAATTGTTTAGTTTTATCATCTCTCTCTCTCTCTCTCTCTCTCTCTCTCTTTATATATATATATATATATATATATATATATATATATATATATATATATTATTATTATTATTATTATCATAGTAGTAATAAAACCCAACCCATTTGCCACATGTAGGATGAGACAAGGTGGTAAGTATTGGGCATCCAGAGAGGATTGAATTCGCTATTCAGTAGTATTGGGTTTGAGAGACGAGCTTGCTAACCATTACACCACGAGTAATAAAGTATTGCTATTTTACCTTTTGTGAGTTTTTCACACCAGTAGTAACTGGTAGTTTTCACTGAATTCTGAGTGTCTTCAACTCTTCATGATTATCATAAGTATTCTAGCTGACCTCGGCAGTACTCTAATTCTTCCAATATCATCAGTTTCCCCAGTCTCTTTTCCAGGTCCTTTGGGATTGTTTCAAGGGCTCCAATAACGATTAATATCATTGTCATCTTCATATTCCATAACCTTTTCAGCTCTCTGGCAAGGTCCGGGTATTTGTCTATCTTTTTGTCTTCTTTTATTTTCATTCTGTGGTCCGCTGGAAAGGCAAAATTCACTAGATTACAAGTTCTTTTTTTATGTTGATTAAAACTAAGTTTGGTCTTCTGTTCTGAATTTGGTGATCAGTTTATATCTCAAAGTCCCAGAGAATTTTATGAATCTCATTTTCTAGGACAGATTCTGGTTTGTGCATATACCATTTGTCAGTACGATCGAATTTCAACCTCTTACTAAAATTCTTAGTGAATAACCTTTCCTGCTTGCCTTTGTATTCATTTTGTGCTAATTTGCTGCATTCGCTTATTGTGCAATTAACTGGTTAATCTATCCCACTTGACATAGCCGACACGTGCTATTCTCCTACGTCTTATCTATTTTAACTTTGATATAATTATTTTTTGTTGCGTCATATTTGGCTGCTGTTAAAAAGATATTCAAGTTTTTTTGTTTTTATCTTTTTAGCTTTGACATAATTAGTCTTTGTGACGTTATTTTGTGCTGCCTTTTATAGAGATTCAGTTTTTCTGTTTAGATTTCCTCTTCGCAGCCACGCCCATGTACAGTTTCATTATTATTTTCACTCTATGAGAATTTTTCACACAAGTCTTAACTGCTGTTTTTTCACGGAAGTCTAAGTGACAGCAAGTCTTCTCGAGTCTCTAGGGGCTAACGGCCACGTCAAGTCACGTTGAAATCACCGGTTCCCGTTAATTTCGACAGCGACGAACCAGTTTAATACACATTTAAGCAACAGCGTTTACTTTAAGAAATATCAAAATTACTTAATTCAGCATTAAATGGTCCCAACAGGGTTGATATGCCGTAAGACAAATCCAAGTCTCTAGCACTCTTCTAAGTATTCTCGCTGATTTTAACAGTGCTGTGGTCTCGATGCCCTCAATTATTCTTCTGATCTCCAATCTGTCTCTTTTCCAGGCACCAACTACAATTGGTACCACTGTCATTTTTATGTTCCACAGCTCTCTGGCAAGATCTATGTATTTGTTTATATTTTCGCTTTCTTTTATTCTAAGTCTATGGTCCACTAAACGACAAGTTATTTTATTCTTATTAATTAAAGCTAGGTCTGGTCTTCTGGCCGCAATTAGGTGATTCGTTTGAATCTCAACCCCCCCCCCAAAAAAAAATTTTTTTTAGACGTTTCATTCTCGAGGGCAGATTTTGGTTTGTTCATATACCATTTCTAAGTATGGGCAAATTTTAATCTCTTGCGTAATTCCCAGTAGACAACCTTTCATACTCAGTCATGCCTACTCATGCCCCTTTTGTGCTACTTTGCTGCATTCGCTTATCTCTGTCAACACAATATACATTTGTTATTCTGCGTATTATCAATTTTTTGCTTTGATATAATTAGTCCTTATGGCATTATTTTGTACTGCTATTAAAAGAGATTCAGTTTCTTTCTTGAGGTTTCCTTTTCTTAACCAGGTCATTTCATGAGCAATTTCCTTGTAACTTGATGTGTTCATATTTTTTTTTCTCTAGATTTCTTTTTTTTTCTTTTTTTAAAAAGTTAATTCTGTTGATATTTTTATTTTTGGTAACTGTCATCGGTCTTTCTTTGCTTTTTTTTTGTGTGTATATTCTTCGAGTCCCTATGCTGACGAGTCCTCTTCCTCCTTTTCTTTTCTTGACACATAGAGCATATGTCATTCCTCGGCATTGTACAACACCCTTCTTGTTCTATGGTCCATATGTTTGAGTTTCCCCTTTCTCCACTTTAAAAAGGATTCAGAGTATCTTACAAGGGAGACTATTCAGGTATTTATTCCTTTGATTAGATGTCAACAGCAGAGTTTAGTTTAGCTCAATCGGTAGAGCATCTACCTCGGAACTTCAAGGTGCTGGGTTCGATACCGGCCCTCGCCAACTTAGTGCATTAGTAGCACGGCTTGGATCTGCATGGTAAAATGGGTAGCTGATGGTAAGAGTGGTGCTCCACCTCAGATTAAAAAATAATCTCCTTGGTCTAGCGCTAGGCAAAAGAGGATAGACTCCCTCGTTGTCCGGTTGATACCAACAATAGGTCACTCCGCCGACTATAATTATTACTATTCTTTGATCCAGGTAAGACTGAATGATTATTATAAACAAATAAAAAAGAACATTAAAAAAATTATTGTAATGGAACACTGATTATAATCTAATATTTTCAAATTAATCAGATTTCGGCATTAAATAACCCATAAGAGATTGATATGCCATTGAACAAATAAACTGCTCCCAATTGTTTTTTGTCCACGTTTCATTTGTCCTTTTTCTTCTTCTTTTCCTTTCAACCTGCTTCACTTTCTGTCCGTGTTATATATTCGGTAGTGCCCATGGTGTAATGGTTGTCATCGTAGGAAATGGACATGACGACACGAGTTCAAATCATGTACGAGGCTGGTTGCATTTCTATAGCACTAATACACTTGGGGAAGGTATGAATCCAACTATTCTCCCTCCAATTATGGGTAAATAATGGGGCGGACTGGGCTCTTTAACCTTGGTACGACAACTAGTCTAGAGATGGAAAACTCTGAATTCAACCCTGTTAAACTCCGCTTGATAAATTGACCGTGTGTAACATCCTGCTCGTGCGAAGGGGTTGGGTAAATACATACATCTTCGGTGTTGAATCTTATTGGTTCCTTCAAAACATTCATCCTGTTTGCCCAAATATCACATCAGCCCTGTCGGTTTGGGGCAGAAGAATACACCGACTGCACCTCTACAGAAGGGTAAGATCTTCCCTAATGAGGTCACCAGTTAGCCGTGGGTAGTGACTCGGAATCCTGGTGGCTGAGCAGTCCATGACGTGCAAATTTCACTTTGGCCCTTTCTTAGGCTAGATTGTCGGTCGGAGAGGCTCCCTCCGATCAATAGGATTTCCTTTGTATCAACCCCACCCCGCCTTTAAAAAAATCATATATATGCTAAAAGGCGGGTCTTATCTATGGGTTAAATAGATTTTAAGAATGAGTTTTTAAAAAAAATGTTAAATGATATGGAGGATGAGCTGTTGCCCAAGCAGCAAATCCCCTCTCTTCACACTGCCGCTGTGATCCAAAGGAAATATAATAAACCAATACAGTTTGGGAGCTGTAGTGTCGCAGAAATTGCTGGGTAGCACTGGAGTTCAGCATCACACCACACCAGGGACTCCGGCTCCGGATTTGTTTTCGGGATTTATTCCACTAGCCTTTCTTTGTGATGAGGTATAGTCGCTACGCAGCGGGGGGTTTATATCATTTTCCTTGTCCTAGATGGGTTGCCGACCAAGGCTAAGGAGCCCCTTCTAACCTCTTTGGGGATTTATGCGAATAGTAAGTACCCCAATCCTACTACTGTCTGTGTGGAAGGCCGTGGGGTCCCCTCATCCGCTCTTGACGAATATTGACCTTGTTTTTTGGTGATACGGTTGTTCATGCACTCCTCAGCGATCAAACGAGGAGTGCCCAGTGAGAGTGCCAGTTAAGTCACTTGTTAGGTATCTAAGTTTTAATTTTATAAAATTCCACAAGTTCACTAACAGCATCTAAAAGGTTATAACCTTCACTGAATTTATACCGTACACAAGAATTATATATTTTTTTCTTCTTGTCATATAATTAGGACGAAGTGAAAACGTAAACAATTTTGTCCAGGATTTCAACTCGGGTCGCTGATCTCATTTCCTACAACGATAACCGTTACGCCAAGCACCTTTTATAGATTGTTGTTTTTAGAAATGTCCTGTTAGATAATTCTTTTATTGTTTCAAACGTATCAATGACAATCCAAACAACTGCACCCTGCAGACCCGTTGAGGAATATAGGGTCACAACCACACCACGTGTGTGATGGTGCTGCGTTTTCAGTAGTAAGTAGATTTTTTTTAGGGGGGTAGGGGGTGCCGGAGTTGCTTACCTCATGGCCCTTGTTTTTGTTTTTTTAAATTCAGATTGTTTCTTCTCTTATACTGGTTGCCTTTATGAAGGTGACCGTGGTTTACTGGTTGTCATCGTAGGAAATGAACAAGGCGACACGATTTCAAATCCTAGACTAGGCTAGCTGCATTTCATATGGCACTAATACACTTGGAAAAGGTATGTATCCAACTATTCTCTCTCCAACTATGGGTAAATAGTAGGGCGGACTAGGCTTTTTAACCTTGGTATGGCAACTAGTCTAGGAGAAGGAAAACTCTGAATTCGAACCTGGTAAACTCCGCTTAAAAATTGACCTTGTGTCACATCCTGCTCGAGTGGAGAAGTTGAAAAATACATATACATACATATACTGGTTGCCTTACCAAGGTAAAAACCCAGTCTATCCTACTATTTGCCCATATTTTGGGTGTAGAAGAGATGGATTCATGCCTTTCCTATAAGCATTAGTGCAAAACAAAAATGCATACACGGCTGGTCAAGTCCAGTTCTATAAGACGATAACCGTTACGCGACTCGCGACTCTTTTTAAAAGTCCAAATAGACCTGATAGTAAATCAAGGACAACGATAGATAAATAGGACGCTCAGGTCATATAACCTTGAAAACTTGAGAAGTTTCAATTTTTTTAAACATGTGTTGAAGTTCTCAGTCGGTAGAGCATCCGCCTAGGAGTTGCAAGGTTACGGGTTCGATACCGACCATCGTCAACTCGCTAGGTGAGGCGGTACAACTCAGCAAAACTATCTCCCTGGTCTAGCGATAGTGAAAAGGGGATATAATCCATCTCTGTTCGACTGATACTGGGATTCTTGTATTTTAACAAGAAGGATTGAGCTTGTTGCGGAAAATTATTCTAGTTCATAACTATGAAATTATAACAGATAGACACACGATATATATATATATATATATATATATAGTTATCGGGGCGGCCTAAAGTCGGTATCAGCCAGTCAACGAGGGAGTCTATCCCCTTTTCAATAGCGCTAGACCAAGGAGATTGTTTTGGCGTCTGAGGTGGAGCGCCACACCTACCATCAGCTTACTTTACCGCACAGATCCCTGTGCTACTCATACGCTGGGTTGGCGAGGACCGGTATCGAACTAGGAACCTTGTGGTTTCTAGCCGAACGCTCTACCAACTGAGCTAACCCGGCCTCTTTCTCTCTCTCTCTCTCTCTCTCTCTCTCTCTCTCTATATATATATATATATATATATATATATATATATATATATATATATATATATTGTTACGAACGAGAAATCTTCCTTTTACCTTTTCTTACATTGGTGAGAACTACTATGCTGGAGGGAAAATAGACGGTTCACCGAGAAACACCTGAAAAAGACCATTTTCTAGGGACAATACAAAAGAGCGTGTCGTTGAGGTGTGCGTGTGTGTGTGTGTGTGTGTGAGAGAGAGAGAGAGAGAGAGAGAGAGAGAGAGAGAGAGAGAGAGAGAGAGAGAGAGAGTTTAAGACCCTTTTGTGGTGTATTACTAAACTTTATTGGCCTTTGTTCTGCCATTTTTTTTTTTTTGGGTACCACGTTTTTCTTTTCACCACTTTAGACTCTGTGTGTCTACGTAGTTTACTTTATTTTAAAATTCCTGCTGTCAGCAGCCTCTTGACTGCCGAAGAGGATTTCACCCAGTTGTTGAATAAAGACAAGCCTTACTTTCCTTCATTTTCTTAAGATTAATTAGTCTGGTTTCCGTGTTATTGTTTGTGGTTGCACTTAATTTTAACCTGTGTTTTTAGTTATGAAATTCAATCGCTCGTTGCTATAGTTACCGCCTAGCTTGGAAAGTCAGTGAGCAATGTAGCTTTGAAAGGTAGTTTAGCAAGATGATAGAATTGAAATAAATTTGATTGACAACACTTTTAGACAACACTTTTTCATCCTCATGTCCTGATGAAGGTTTAAATAAAAACCGAAACGTTTTAATGCCGACTTCATCATCTATAAAACATGATCTTTTTGGAATACTTTGTTTTTTGTTTTGTTTTGTTTTTTATTTTCTATTTTCTACATAGCATCGGATTTGGTCCGGTTTATCTCAAGTCGGTAGAGCACCCGCCGTGGGATCGCAAGGTTCTGAGTTTCAGACAGGTCCCCACCAACTCACCGTATGAGTAACACAGATTGGGTAATCTGATCTGTGCGGTAAAGTGGGGAGTTGACGGTAGGTGTGGCGTTCCACCTCAGTGTAACAATCTCCCTGGTCTAGCGCCAGTGAAAAGGAGATATTCACTTGCTTTCCGGCTGATACCGACAATAGGTCACTCCGCCAACTTTACATATATACATATTAAGTAAAGTCGTCGGGGTGGCCTAAAGTCGGTATCAGCCAGTCAGCGAGGAAGTCTATCCCCTTTTCAATAGCGATAGACCAAGGAGATTGTTTTGGCCAGACCTACCATCAGCTCCTTTCTTTACCGCACAGATCCCTGTGCTACTCATACGCTGAGTTGGCGAGGACCGGTATCGAACTAGGAACCTTGTGGTTTCTAGCCGAACGCTCTACCGACTGAGCTAACCCGGCCCTATATATACATATTAGGTATACCCAATTCGTCGAAAAATCCGTGTTTTTTTCAATACAATTTTGCCCTCCCCCTCGTTTGAAATAAAAATTACCAAAAATCAAGGAATTATCCTATTTTAATGAAATTTTCAGTGTTGATTTAGCAATGAATGCATTTTATAATGTATCAGTTATTTTATTTCAAAATTTTCTGATTTTTTCAGGTCACTTAACTTTGTTTTTGGGGCGCAAAATATCGGTGTGGTATATATGTGATTGATACTATTTTCTGCATAAATAAAAAGACAAAGGACCGAAGGTGTGAATAGAAGAAAAACATTTTTTTTTAAGAATCTGCTCGAGTAGTAAATAAGTACCGAAAATCGGAAAATAAAATGAAAATAAAAACAAAAAAAATAATTTTTGGAGATTTTTTTTACTCATTTTGATAATTATTTAATTGGCTATTATTCTTTAAAAGAAAAATACCTCAATTTGTTCAGTTTAAGAGGGGGGGGGGCGCTAAATTTCCAATACAGTTTCAGACCAAAAAAATATGGGTGATTGATACTAAAGTAAAGTAGTTATTAAAAACACATTTTTTTAGAATCTAATAATATGACATTTTAAACTTAAAATTTTGCTGCTCCTATTTTAAATTGATTTTATATATTAATTTATCATATCAGAAATACTTAATTAAAGTTTTGAAATAAAATAACTGATGCATTATAAAATTCATTAATTGAAAAATCAATACTGACAATTTCATTAAAATTGGATAATTACCTGATTTTTGATAATTTTTTTTGCAATCGCGAATGTTACATTAATTTTGTAAACAAGTTATTTTAAAACAGCGTTTCAGGCCGAACGCGATCGAAATTGACCGAAAAAATCGTTTTAAATGTATTAAAAATAAATTACATGTGTAATATCATTTTACTTTTTCTATTGATGCTCATTATGTTACTACATTTCGACTTAGACAAATATTTTACCTTAAATAATCGATTTAATTAATTTTAATTCGTTTTTAAAATTCATAGCAGCAGAATTTTTGGGTATACCTAATACATATGATTTCATTGCGTTATTGTTTAGCTAGGATTGACAATTGTGACAAAAAAAACAAAAAACAAAAAAAAACAAACAAACAAAAAACATTTAAATCAATAAATCACTTACGTTGTGATAGTACTAATCCAGTCTCACGAGCTAACCAACTCCCTCCACGTTGTGCCTTATTTTTTTAAGAAGTCGACCGCTTGTTTTGGTCAAAACTGTAAAAGCCACGTGTCAGGTATACAGGGGGAAAAGTAAATGAATTTTATGCAAAACAGATAACTTTTTACCTCAAATTCGAAACAGTAATAGTAGCAGTAGGTATTTATCCGACCCGTTCGTCACGGGTAAGATGTCACACAAGGTCGCAAGTATGGGGCATCCAGCGAGGGTCGAACTCACTATTCAACAGGAACAGATCTGCGAGAGTAGCTTGCTAACTATTACACAACGATGTGACACCCCAGTAATAGCAGCAACAACAGACAACTGTTTGTTTTTGTTTAAAACGAGACAATATTACGTTAATTTATTTATTCTGAAATAGATTTTATCACATGTATACTCTAAATTTAGAACGAGATAAGTGCATTACGCAACTTCGCAATACTTGCTCAGTATTTTAACAAGGAGATTTGAACTTATTACAGAAAATTATTTTAGTTCAGTACAATGAAATTTATATTTATTTTAATAGCTAAAACTTTTCTATTGTCTTATTTTCTCTCTATTTCAGAGTATATTAAAATATTTAATTTTGGGCGTAATTTAATCTCAGTTACTTTGAAGTTTATATTATCTCTCGTTATATTACCAGCTTAAATTTTAGCAACAAAATCTAGTTTCAACAAACCTTTGTACAAATTTGCCTTTAAGTCTTTCAAATTCAAAATTCACTTTAAAGACAAAGAGAATTCAATATGTAATGCATCCGCATAGGAATCGCAAGGTTCCGGGTTCGATATCGGCCCTCGCCAACTCAGCGCGTGAGTAGCACAGGTTGGATCTATTGGATCTGATCCGGAGTGGTAGTACGTGTTAGGGTCCCATCTATGAGTTAAATAGAAAAATGAGTTTAAAAAATGTGTTTTAAAAAATTGAGTTAAAAAAAAGAATTTTCAATACCCATCAAGGATGAATAAAACAAAATGTCTTCCGCATAAAATAATCCAACACGGGTTGACATGCCTTAAAATCCAACCAACGAAACAACTATTCTGATCCGAAGTGGTAGTACCTTTTAAGGTCCAATTTATGGGTTAAATAGATTAAAAAATGAGTTTTTAAAAAATGTGTTTAAAAAAAAATGAGGTTAAAAAAATTGAATACCCAACAAGAATGAATAAATCCAAATCGTATTCGGCATAAAATAAACCAAGGGTTGACATGTCGTAAATCCAACCAACCAACCAACCAGCCAACCTATTAAGAATTCTGGGGTATGGGGTTATCGTCCCTTGTCTGCGAGCCTCTGTTTCAAACCAACCAATCATGAGCCAGCATACTTTGGAGCCAAACCCAAAGTGTGAAACTCATCCTCTTCTGTACCAGCAACGAAAGGGAACGGACCGAACAAAAGGTCGCTCCTACTATTCTTCAACAGAACCACAGAACCGGAGTCGGACGCAAACAGAAGTCCATCTATATCCGAACTATATCAGAAGGCCGTAGCAAGGGGCTCCGTTAATACCCCATATCCCAGGACAAACAGCTAAGTGACAATTATATACATATTATATACGTATTATATTATATATTTGCGCAAACGAAACTAAAGTTTGCAAGTTCTTTACTCTAATACAAGTCTTTTATTCATATCTTGTCGTTCGTTTTACTTCTTTAACTCTTAGCCTGTCTGCCACATTTGCGGTTAACTCCATTCAAACCTCGGAGTACTGCCGCTAGTGTTATATTCTTTATAAACCAGCCAGAAATATCTCTTGGAGAAAGTAAATTTTTCTCTGTTGTAGTCAAAAAATGCTTCTTTCAGAAATATATTCTGGTAGGGTGGTTGTTGAAAATCATTTTAACAGTGAAGATGAAAGGTAGGAATAATTTTGCTTGTCTTCCTGGGTTGTTAAGAAGTGATGACCCTAAAAAAAAAAATGGAAACCAGTCGTTTCCTTGGCAACGACTCAAATTTAAAAAAAGTTTTCTTCTTTGAGTGAGCTTATTTCCATTGGACAATGAATACTTTATTCTCTTTCTCTGTCGAAGAAATTTGTTCGAGACAATTATTCATGGACAAAAGTAAGATCGAAACGGATTCGCGCCAATTCAGGTAGAAATATTTTCTTTCTTTTTTTCCCGTGCGAAAGATTTTTCAACCAATTAGGTTGCAATCTTTTTCAGACTGCTAAATTGCGATATTTAAAGTTTTTTTTTTGACAAAACGGAAAGTATGATTAATATCATTATCTATATATTAATACTCATGTTCCTTAATTGTACGACCGTTATCAACTTCCAATACCCTCTGGTTAAAAATGAGACCGTCCAACTCGTCCAAGAAGAAATATAAAAATAGAAATCCTGATTATCTGGTGTTGTATATCTGCTTATGAGTGTCGTCATCTCAGCTAAATAATGAACCATTCCGTTTTTATTATAAAGAAAGAAAGGGAAGAAAAGGGACATGCTACACAGAAAGAAATATAATAAGAAAGAAAAGAAAATAAGAGAGTAGGGAAAGACAGAGAGAGAGAGAGAGAGAGAGAGAGAGAGAGAGAGAGAGAGAGAGAAAAGGGATAAGCGCGCGGAAGCGATAACGTTAATCTGTTTCAATCGAACATAATGAAAAGAAGGAAAGAAAGAAAAAGTGAGTGAGTATTTGTGTGTGTGTGTGTGTGTGAGTGAGAGAGAGAGAGAGAGAGAGAGATTATTATACTTTTTACATATTCAATTATTTTGCAATAGCTAAGTAAACATATCAAACGTTGTAATAATTAAATTATCATACTGTGGTATATCCACAAGTCCTGCTAGTGAACATAAATCCCTTAGTGGTTATGTTGTAGCAGGTGATGTGAGCTAAGTCTTCGACGTATGAAGGTTATCTTCGTAGTTGTTGGTTGTGAACAACTGTTCGTTGCTACAATTTAGTTGTATTTGAATAAAAGATAGACACACTTGTTAAAATCTGTTTTAAGAAATATATTTGGGATATATAAGCAAAACAATTTCCGACGCATTAACAAGAACAACATATCTATCATTGATGAAAAGTTATAGTTGAAAATAACAGGTAGTACAATAAAACTTCGAGTTAATTTCTAAGAACTAGCAGAAGATGGACGCAAAGATGTATAACCTCAGAAACACCCAAGCCAACCCAACAATAAGAAGAAGGCCAGAGGATTCCCGCCAGCTTAGAAGATAAGATGAATATAATAAAAAGAATAGGAATGCACTATGCAACAAAGGAAACCGGTTTAGCTCAGTCGGTAGAGCGTCCACCAAGGAACCACAAGGTTCCTGGTTCTATACCGGCCCTGCCAACTCAGCGTATAAGTAGCACAGGGATCTGTGCGGTAAAGTAAGGAGCTGGTGGTAGGTGTGACGCTCCATCTCAGATGCAAAAACAATCTCTTTGGTCTTGCGCTATTGAAAAGGGGATAGACTCCTTCACTGTCTGGCTGATACCGACTTTAGGCCACCCCGACGACTTTATGCAACAAAAAAACAAAAACAAAAAAAAACAAAAACAAACAAACCTGAGAATGCAATCGCATGACTGTCTTTATTGATAACAGTTTCCTTCGAAACAATTCTGAGGCGGCGTGTTTCACTTAGCTTTTCAAGCAGAGCCCAACTCAATTCTGAGGCGGCGTGTGTTTCACTTAGCTTTTCAAGCAGAGCCCAACTCGAAACAATTCTGAGGCGGCGTGTGTTTCACTTAGCTTTTCAAGCAGAGCCCAACTCAAAACAATTCTGAGGCGGCGTGTGTTTCACTTAGCTTTTCAAGCAGAGCCCAACTCGAAACAATTCTGAGGCGGCGTGTGTTTCACTTAGCTTTTCAAGCAGAGCCCAACTCAAAACAATTCTGAGGCGGCGTGTGTTTCACTTAGCTTTTCAAGCAGAGCCCAACTCAAAACAATTCTGAGGCGGCGTGTGTTTCACTTAGCTTTTCAAGCAGAGCCCAACTCAAAACAATTCTGAGGCGGTATGTGCGTCACTTAGCTTTTCGAGCAGAGCCCAACTCTAACAATATGTACGGCAAACGAAACTTGGGTGCTAACCAGTTCTCTACTTAACGCTGTATCTAATTGCAACTGGCTCCTAAACCTACTGCGACTTGCCTCGAATTGCTTGGACTTGAACTATCAATTCCAACTACAGCGGACGGTGAACAGGGGTGATACCCTAGCTTATGTCTTTCTGTAAGGCTCCTAGTGATGCCTTATAATCGAACTATTTCGGGGACCCACTGCTTTTGTTTGACTTCCGACAAAAAAAGAAAAAAAAGTTTTCCCCCGCTTCAACCTCCCAGGACTAAAATACCTAAAATAATGAGATTCTAGCCTGCTAACATTTGACCCTAATAGTACTGTTCTGCTTTCATGCTTAAGCCCATCCATGCCCATCCAAGGCCATGACTCATATGTCGAAACCCGCATAGCAACAGAGGGACAAGCTTTAGATAATCTTTAAACCGAACTTTGGTGGTTAATTCAAGTCTTTTTAAGTTTCTTTGATTTCACAGATGCGTCAATGTGGCCCCTGAAAGAAACATTCCAATAATCCTTTTTTTACCCTGAGGCTATCGGAAAATATTGTACTCTTTTTTACTTTTTACTTTTCTTCTTTCAATGTGTGTATCTGTTTAATAATACCTAATTTTTACATTATATTTAATGTATCGAGTTTTCTTTCTATTATTTTTTTGGACCATATGACCTTTAGGCACCCCTTTTTGATCTCGATTAAGAAAGGACATGTTTTTCATTTACACCGTCAATATCCGGTTGTTTTAACAGACGATTTTTAGATTTAAAAAAATTATAAAACTAACTCCTAACCCCTAACAAACAACCGGATATTGACGGTGTAAATGAAAAACATGTCCTTTCTCAATCGAGATCAAAAAGGGGTGCCACAGGTAATATGGTTCATTTTCCTTGCATTGTTTTATGTTCTTTCGTCACCGTTTGGTTTAGCTACTGCTCAATTCATTTTCATAAGTGAGAAGGCAGAATAAGCATCGATGACTTCCATTTATTATAGTCATCTAAAAAATAATCCCCCATTTCCACAAAAAATCTCTTTTTATTTTATTATTTACAAACTCTTTTCTTTCTATTTTACTGGCTATCTTTTAAATTTTGTTAACCTCCCAATGTTTATAACTATCAATTTATTACTATTATACACACAATAATGTACATGCACGTATATATATATATATATATATATATATATATATATATAATATATATATTGAAGGATATGTGCTTAATTGAAGTCATACCTAATTTTGAAAATTAATTAGTTAATAATTAATGAATTTAGGCGGGCATATATGTTCAAATGTAAGGCTAAAAAAATCAAGAAAATGTCAATCCCTTTAGCCTTACATTTGAACATATATGCCCGCCTAAATTCGTTAATTATTAACTAATTAATTTTCAAAATTAGGTATAACTTCAATTAAGCACATATCCTAAAAAAAAATTGTCGGCTTAAAGCCATATAAAAATAAACACATTTTTGTTTGTTTACTTACCCTCATATATATATATATATATATATATATATATATATATATATATATATATGCTACAACTAAAAGCATACATATCCATCCAGATACACTGGCATCGACATACATATGCCGTACCGCTCTGTCGGTTGGGGCGGGGCAGTAGAATACGCTGATTGTACCTCTGCAGAGGAGTAAAATCCCCCAATGAGGCCACCTATTGGGTGGCCACCCGTGATGCTTGGGAAGGAATCCTGGTAGCTGAGCGGTCCATAAGATGCAACACTCCACTTTGGCCCTTACTTGGGCTAGACTGACGACCGGACAACCTCCCTCCGATCAATCGGCTGATCTCGTCAAGCCCGAGCACTAGATTGACCTGAGCGTTTGTCCTTATAGCAACCCCAACCCTTTTTATCATGTATGTGCAAGAAGGCAGTGGCTGATGTTCGTAGTATCCGGGATACTAAATTAAATTGCATCTGGGGGTGAGGGAGTGTGGGGGTATCTCTTTATCGCCTTTATTCCCAAATCCACTCTGACCCGAAGTGGTAATACATGTTAAGGTCACATCTACGTATCAAATTGACCAAAATGAGTTTAAAAACGTCAAAGAATTGAGTTAAAAAAAATTGAATACCCAATAAAAATGGATAATTTTCACCTTTAGTTGTCAAAATTCCTATCATAAAATTGTGCGTGTGCATTATCTGTAATGAACTTAATTGTTATTAAGAACACATTTTATGATATTTTTGTGTTAAAGCATGCAGTTGTATTGTATTCGAAAAAAGCTTCTAAGATTTGCTTATTTCGCACGGAGACTTTCAAACTAGCTACTGGCTTGGTTCAAAGTGAAAGTCAAGGGAGGTTACTCTAATTGCCTTATTTGCTAGGAATTTTGACAACTAAAGGTGAAAATTACCCCAAAATGAATATGACAAAACGTCTTCGGCATAAAATAACACAAGTGTTGACATGCCATAAAATCCAACCAACCAGAACGTACAAAACTAGCACATGCCTTATTGTGATTAAATATGATTAGATAGGAAAATAAAAAAACAAAAACTTTTAATGTCACATGTCACTTGTTGCCGAGGCTTAAAATACGCGGATTGCATCCCCTACTACAGGCTAAAATCCTCCCCGAAAAAAGAGCTATCCTTGGTATGACACCAAACTGCATCTGATGGTAAGTCTCCAGTTCTGGAGAGCTGGGAAGTATGGAGTGTTCCTTCATTGCCATTACTCCCAGGTCCACTCTAACTCCCATCTATAGGTCAAATAGATCTGGTTCTGGAGATCTGGGAAGGATGGAGTACCCCTTCATTGCTATTACTCCCAATTGCACTCTGACCCGGAATGGTAGTACCTGATATAGTTATGGGTCAAATAGATCTATTTGAAATATTCGTATTCGATAAGGACGTGTGCAAAAAACAAAACAAAACAAAAACAAAACCAAAAAACAAATAATATCAACCTCAGTGGGTCATTTAATGCCGATAAAATTTTGAAATAAAGTCATTTTTAATGGATACTCAATTTTTTTTACAAATACATTTTTCTATTTAACCCATAGTTGGGACCCTAACAAGCACTACCACTCATATAGGTGCTAGGACTTGGCATGACCAGCCGATTAATCGGAGGGGGCCTCTCCGACTGTCCGTCTAGCCTAAGTAAGAGTTTAAGTGGAGTGTTGCAGGTCATAGACTGGTCATCCACCAAGACTCCATCCTTAAGCATCACGGGTCCCACACCCACGGCCAACAGGTGGCCCCATTTGGGGTGTTCCTGACATTAGTACATTATTCAAAGTACTATACATGAGCATTTGATAAGTTGTGGTGCACCTGAGCACTGTACACAATAAATCTAATTATTATTGATATATTATATTTTTCCTTATTTTAATAGTTTTTATTTTGTTTCTTGTATTTATTTCTTTATTGTATTTTGTAAAAAAAAATGAAACTTTTACTGTATGTAGTCTATGGGATTGATATTGGCCATTGGATTAAGTGCGGTGTCAAGGAATGTGATCATGTTGAATAAAGAATGCTTCTTGTATATTTTCATCTTTATGCTATGAAATTACTCGTGTACCTTCGTGTATATACAGGGAGATAATTTTTTTTTTTTTTTTTTTTGGGGGGGGGGGGGTAAACAAAATTTAGTATTCGGTCTTAAATTATCAAAATGTTGCCAACATGGTTAGCGGCAAGTACATTCAAAATTTAGCCATACCTCTAGATTGGAAGAAAACAGTAATACTTTGAAATAATAGACAACTAAAAAGAAAAATGGCCGGTACAGCGTCCGACTAGGTTCGATACCGGCTCTCGCCATCTCAGCGTACAAGTAGCACAGAGATCTGTGCGGTAAAGGGAGGAGCTGATAGTAGGTGTGACGCTCCATCTTAGACGGTAAAAAACAACCTCCTTAGTCTATTGCTAGTGAAAAGGGGATAGACTCCCTCGCTGTCCGGCTGATAAGATTTTAGGCCACCTCGACGACTTTACTTTACTTCATAAAGAACTGTGCAAATATTACAAGTGGTAACAATTTTTTAGCGGGAGGGGGGGGTGAGGACACAGCTGCTATGACCCTGAATAAATACCAAAAAATTTGAAGGCAAAATAACTTTAAACGAAAAAAAAAAAAAAAAGAAAAAAAGAAAAGAAAACATTTATACTCACAGATTGTTTTGTATTTGTCATGTTTTTGTTTTTTGTTTTCTGGAATTGTAAAACTGAATGATAACAACTTTTTCCTGTTCTAATCTGCCCAGAAAACCCACAGCTTTGCAGTGGAAGAAAGTGAAGAGGTGAATGACTAAATCGGGATGACAATGACCACTATAACCTCTTGATAAAACAAAATATCTATGCAATCAGTGGCAAGGGCACAAAGGCAAGGTTTCTGATAAGGAGATAACGCTGACGACTGTAGTTTATCAGATCCCTCTTCAGCATTCTACATTGTTATTGATTGCTTATATCTAAGTATGCCACTCTTACTAAGCTTGGTTTCGTTTGGTTTGGTTTGTTTTACTGCATATCAACCTCAGTGGGTCATTTAATGCCGATAAAGTTTTGAAATAAAGTCATTCTTAATGGACACTCATTTTTATAAATACATTTTTCTATTTAACCCATAGATGGAGCCCTAACAGATACTACCACTCCGGTTAGAGTGGACCAGGGAGCAAGGGGGATGAAGGGGTGCTCCACATTCCCCAAACCTCCAAAACTGGAACCTCACCATCAGATAGAGTTTAACGTCATTCCCAGGACATGTAGACCCTCAGCCACCCCTTCTAGCACCCATATGATAAAAGGGGTGATATAAAGGCAATAGGGTTGGGGCAATCATATAGTGCCAGGGCTTGACGTGACCAGCCGATTGAGAGGAGGGGGCCTCTCCGACCGCCCGTCTAACCTAAGTAAGGGTCTAAGTGGAGTGTTGCAGGTCATGGACTGCTCATCCACCAATACTCTGTCCTTAAGCATCACAGGTCGCCACCAACGGCCAACAGGTGGCCCCATTTGGGGGAGTCTTACCTCTCTGCAGAGGTGCAGTCAATGCATTCTGACACCCCACCGACAGGGCGGTACTAAGCTTGTTTACTTGTCTGTGCTCGCATAGGTATTGGCGTTAGTATACCATTTAATTATAAGACTAATAGCAACAAATAAATGAATTAAAACTTAGTTCAATTCTAAAATTTTATTGATAATTCTGAGGTATGGGGGTTATATAAACATTTGTGCAGATAAACCAAAAAGTCTGCAAACCTATTGTTTTATGTCCAATACATGTCTTTTATTTGAATTCTAGTTGTCTGGTTTATTCTTTAACTCTTTACCTGTCTGCCACAGTCGTGGTTACTTCCATACTTTGCAAACCTTGAGAACAGACTTTTACCATTCTTCGTGTTTCTTCGTCTTTTTATTTTTATATTTTGCAGACTTTTTGGTTTATCTGCACAAATGTTTATAATTTGTCACTTAACTGAAATCCTGAGGTAGGGTATTATCGAAGCCCTTTGCTACGGTCACCTGATAGTTCGGATATGATAGACGTTCTATTTTGACGTCTGACTCCGGTGTTGGTCCGTCAGAAAGAAAGAGCGATCCTTTTTTTTTAAGGTCTGTCTCCGTTGAAGGCTGAATCAGAAGAGGGGAAAGAAATTGTCTCTTTCGGCTTTGCCGCCAAAGTATGCTGGCTCGTGATTGGTTGGTTTGAAACAGAGGCTCGTAGACAAGGACGATAACCCCCATACCTCAGAATTTTCAATAATTTATTTAAGAACAAAACAATGACTAACAATATATAGTCCTTCCTGTGTCTAGAGTCAAGTTTGAGAGACTTACCGGTGTGATGGAGAGGGTATCTGGTATTTTGTGATTTTTAGTATTTGCGCGAAAACTTCTGGGCACATCACGTGATTACTATATCCAATCACGGAAAAACTCTCCTTCACTTAAATGTATTTAACTGACCCAACATGGGTAACACAAAACTTTTTTTCTTTTTTACTTAAACCAGAAAACCAACCTGAATGCATAGCATAGCGATAACTTAACAATTTTAACAATTTTATTAAAATCGGATTATTTGTTTATTTATGTTGATCTTTTTAAGAATGTCCTGTGACCCCTCTTAACAACAGGTGCGTGAATTTTGTTCATCCATATTATCTCACTTTTCCTCAATTTGAAATTTAAGTAGGATTACGAATGCCGATTTTCAAAGCTGGCAGGTCTTTTCATTCCGAATATTTATACAATGTCATCTTCATTCTTTGTGTCGAGATAAGCTAGATTTAATAATTATCTATTTACTGTTAAACACATTCTGATAGAATATGGTTGGTTATTTCGTTGGTTGGATCTTACGGCATGTCAACTCTTGGGTCACTTTATCCAGAAGATGTTTTTATTTTATTCATTCTTATTGGGTATTCATTTTTTTTAAATCAATTTTTTTTCAAACTCATTTTTATCTATTTAACCAACAGATTGTAACCCTAACAGGTACCACGACTCCGGGTCAGAGTAGACCTGGAAGCAATGGTGATGAAGGGGTACTCTACACTTCTCACCAGTAGATGCAGTTTAATGTCATACCCATGACACTAAGACCTACAACCACCGCCTTCTAGCACATATATGATAAAAAGGGTTGCCATAAGGGCAATAGAATCGAGAAAGTCAAATAGGTGCTAGGGCTTGACGTGATCAGCCGATTGGTCGGAGGGGGCCTCTCTGGTCGAGCTTCTAGCCTAAGTAAGGGACAAAGTGGAGAGTTGCATGTAATGGACTGCTCAGCCACCAGGATTCTATTTATAAGCATTATGTGTCACCACCCCCTGGGTCAGCAGATGGTCCCGTTGGGGTATCAACCCTCTGCAGAGGTGCAGTCGACAGGGCGATAGAATGTGGTGATTTTGCTGTTATTAGACAACGTTTTCCAACATAAACAACATGAGATATATATCTAAAAATGCCAGCATAGATGACATTTTGTCCTTTCTGAAATAAATAAAATTATACCAAAAAAATATAACAATAAACTTGAACTTTACCTTATAAACTTATCCCTTAAAGTGATTATTAATCCATATAGCAACAAATAGCCACAAACAACTTACTGTCGAAATCAAGAAAAATTTTTGAAACAGAAATAACAATAAATTTTACCATCCCTCTCCATTTACCACTTGGCATAACATAACCCTGGACGAGTTGACATATCGTTTGAGTCAACCTATCAATCTGACTGAGCTATGAAAAGCGAATTAGGCTACTTAACCTTTGATAACCAAGCCTTACTACATTCTATATGCTTAATGTAATTTTTTGGGCTACTTAAAAAAATAAATTTATTGTTATTTCTGTTTCAAAGATTTTTCTTGATTTCGACAGTAAGTTGTTTGCAGTTATTTTTTTTTTTTGCTATATGGATTAAGAATCACTTTAAGGGCTAATAAGATGAAAACCCCTCTGTTTATGGGGTTTAGAACACACAGACCGTATGACCTGCAGATGGATAAAACCACAGTGTTAGTGTTATTCGAAGGCTAACAACAAATGAATGAATGAAAACTTAGTTTAATTTTAAAGGCTCATAATATAACAAAACATTGACTAACAATATAAACGTCCTTCTTATATAAAAAATCAAGTTTGAGATACCTACCAGTCCGATTGAGGGGGAACAGTGATATCTGGTATGTTCAATTATCTATCCACTCGGAGACGAATCCTTTCAACCTTATCGCAGTGCTGGTCTGTAGATGTTTGTTGAATATCAGCGCCAAAACTACTGGGCGTGACACGTGATTACTACATACAATCACATATAGAAGACGTATTTTACTGACCAAACAGGGGTATCCTGGGTATGACATTAAACAGCATCTGATGGCGAGGCCCCAGTTTTGGAGATCCAGAGAGTGTGAAGTACCCCGTCATTGCAACTACTCCCAGATCCATTATAACCCAGAATGGTAGTACATGTTAGGGTCCCATCTATTGGTCAAATAGATCTATTTAAAAATTATTCGTATTCGATAGGAATACTTGATACCAAATAACTGTGTGCAAATTATTTGTATTATATAGAAATACTTAATATATAACTGTGTGCAAAAAATCTTAAGAAACAAGGCGGAGGGGGGTGGGAGCTCCGTTGCGTAATGGCTAACATGCGACATCGTAGTAAACGAGTTCGAACTCCACTCGCGGTATTACGTTCACCTTTGGATTAACATCCTAGGGAAAAGTATGAACCCCCTACTATATAGTTTAAATAGTACGACTAATGGGTGACTTTGGTATTAAATAACCCATTATGCCATTAATCAAAGAAACCAAACCAACTTAAGAAACAACTACACAAAAAATGTAAATATAAATGTACAATAAACACAATCCCAAACCTCTAGGCACAAAATAATCCTTGACGGATTGTCATGCCCTTAAAAAAAGTTGGAGTAAAAAGGCAATGATTGATTTTTATACACGGAGAATAGGTAGACATTGGTGTCTGATCAGGAATGCGAAGGAAAAAAATTCCTGACCTCCTACTTGGCTGGATTAACACAAGGTCTTTTTTTACGTTGTTTTTTTTTATTTAATTTTTTTTTTATACCGGCCCTGCCAACTCACTGTATGGGTAGAGCAGCTTAGATCTGTGTGGTAAAGTGTGTGTGTGTGTGTGTGTGTAAGGGGTTGATAGTTGTGTTGTGCTCCACCTCAAACACAAAAACCATCTTCCTGGTCTAGTGCAAATGAAATGGTGATAAGACTCCTTCAATATCCGGTTGATACCAACAATAGGCCACTTCACCTACTGTATTTACAAGGGGTAGATAAATATTTTCCGAGAATTAAACCTTTTAAAAGATGGGAAACAGCTGTCGATCTTGTGTTACGTATGTTTCTTTGACAAACATTTCTTTTTTTAAAAAGAGCGCATTCCATGTTAGAAAATGTACAAATAAATTTTTTTTTAACAAATATAAAAAAACAAAAAAACAACAAAAACACGTATTATTACGCTTTTACATCACCATACTTTAGAAGAAAAGTTCGGTTATATTGCCGGTAATAAAAATTTTTTTCGTATACCAAAACGATTTTAATATAGCTCAAATTACAGTTCTGGGTACTGAATCCTGTTTTTCTTTCGTTCTTTTATTTACATAGAAATCAGAGATCTATTTTGTGTTTAAAAAATGAAAACAAACTTTGTACACCCCAATAGTTGTGGAGTCAGAAATGTTTACTATTTTATTTACTGATTTATTAAATAAATGTGCCATTTTTACCGTTCACCTTAAAAATTACAAATTAGCCAATGGCTAAAGCTCGCAGATAATTCATTAATGGTTGGAGAGAAGAAAGACTAAAGAGATATGGCTGATAATCAGATTGTAGCCAGTTGATTGATACTATAGGATAAACTCTTATATTTTATACCAAATGAAAAGAAAACGTAAAAGACGCGCCAACCTTAACTCCTATCCAAATTCAAAAAAACTTCCACAATTTTGGATAAAACGAGAATAAAAAAATTATTCAAGCAATCTGATTGGATAAAGCAAGTCATGTGGGGTGCTTACTAATACGTCCGCGCTTCGAAATTCCAAGAGGGTCATAAATCTAAGACATCACCGCCAAGAAAAAGATCAAATCGAGGCCACCGATATAGAATTCTAGTTGGTCTTGATCGGAGCCGATAAGCAGATATATAGGCTGACTACGAGTGAACAAGTCAGAGAGAGAGAGAGAGAGAGAGAGAGAGAGAGAGAGAGAGAGAGAGAGAGAGAGAGAGAGAGAGAGAGAGAGAGAGATTCCAATGACCTTCTTGATATCATCAATGATTCTAGAGTCGGGCAGGCTGGTTGTGAAGCCACTGTCTATCGCTACTCGTCGTTGAAGAATTCTCTGTTTGGGTAGAAGGCTAAGTTGCGTATTTTCTTGATTTTATCAACGATCCTGGCGTCGGGCTGGCTGGTCGTGGAGTTACTGTCTGTGAATATTAAATTTTTTTTTGAATTGTGAAAACTAATATTTTTATTGGGAAAATAATATATGTTGGCTTTCGGGTACATATGATTTTAAAAAGGATTTTTTAAACGTTGTGAATTCTTAAAGAACTAAAATTAATAAAAATCCATCAAATTTTTTTTTCCAGCATTTTACCATTTTTCTTCACAATTGTAAATTTAGGAGTATATTTAAAAAAAATCTATATAAAATAACTCAACCAATTTAAATTGTTATGAAATCTATGATTACAGGAATGTAAATTGTTTGTTAAAAAGAAGACCATATTCTTTTATTCAAAAAAATGTTGGGTGGTTTATCAAAAAAAAAAAAATAATAATAATTCTAAAAATATTTCGCACATAAAATCTATTTAAAAAAGGATTTATTAATAAACAAGTAGTGAAAATTTTATTAAAATTTGTCAATTACCTGATTTTAGAAGAGAAAAAAACATTTTGGACGAAAATTTCATTTTCTATTTTTCAATAGTAATTATTACGTCCCATTGTTTTTGAGCGGTCAAAATTTAACGTAAACATTAATTTAAAACACAATTTCAGGAATTCTATAATATATATATATATATATATATATATATATATATATATAACGGAACAAATCATCCAACCACCTCAAGCAGGTAATAAAAAAGACAGTACTCGAATTTGAACAGCGTATAGCAACCAGACCGGACTGTAAAGTGTTCTGAAATATGTACATTCGAAACAGAGGCCTCACTCCCCAGTTGTCCCTCTTCGCAATCCCCATACAAACCAAATCACCGATGACCCCAAAGAATGTGCAGAACTTATTGGTGAATGCTATGCAGGCATTTTCACTGTTGAGGACCAAAATGTACCATCTCCTTCACCTCTGACATCTTTCATAACCACTATAGAGTTCACACCTGCTATGCTGCGACGCCACCCCAAGAGTAAACGCAACCATGCTTCTCCTGGTCTTGATGGTGTGAAATACCTGCTTCTCAAACGTGGCGGGTACTTCCTTCTGCACCAGCTAGCTATTTTTTCCAATTTTGCTTAAAAAATGGTACTACCCCAGAACAGTGGAAAACTGCTAGTGTAATTCCACTGTTCAAAAAGGGTGACCACACATCACCAGTTAACTATCGTCCAGTCAGTCTTACAAGTTGCATTGCTAAGCTGATGGAGTCCTGCACCAGAGAAGGACTTTCTGGAACTTTCACAGTCTTATCCGACCATCCCAGTTTGGATTTATCCCAAACTCTAGCTGTTGTGATCAACTTGTGAAGTTCCTAGAAGACATCACCCGGATCACTGATGGTGGCTCATGGGTAGACATTGTCTACCTTGACTTTCCTAAGGCCTTCAACATTGTGTCGCACAAAGACTTTTGGCAAAACTCTCTACAATGGGTGTGAAGGATCATCTTTTTAACTGGTTAAAGTCCTTCATTCTCAACCGGAGACAGGTAGTTACAGTTCTTGGGCAACACCATATGAGATGTCATCTGGAGTACCACAGGGATCTGTTCTTGGTCCCCTTTTGTTTGTTGCGTATATCAATGATATAGATGCTAACTTAAGGAATACCACAGTACTGAAATATGCCGATGACATCAAGCTGTACCTTGAGATAAAAAAGACAGATCCTAAACGCTGCAGATTTTTATTGCAGTCAGGCCTGGACACAGTGCAACAATGGATCACTGACTGGCAACTGAAGCTGGCTGTGGACAAATGTACCAACATGCATTTTGGGAGGAAAAACCCATCATACATATACTCTCTCCACAACACTAATATCAAAGAATCTTCTTGTGAACGTGATCTGGGTATTACTGTCAGCAGTGATTTACGTTGGACGAAACACATCTTTAAAATTGTCAAAAAGGCCCGGGTGACCTGGCGTTGCTCAGCAAGACCTTTGTCAGCCGCTCACCGGCTATCTATTTAAAGCTGTACAAAGCTATGGTGCGGCCATACTTGGAATTTGCATCACCAGTCTGGAACCCCTATCTCGCTCAGAACATTAACCTCCTAGAAACTGTACAGAGACGTGCAACCAAGCGAATACCCTTGTAGGAGTTATTTTCGTATTTGCCTGGGGTGTTGTCTGCCCGTTTAGTGTCGCTGGTTCCCGCTAGGGGCCTAGTGTATTTAAGCGGCTGATTTGAACTTCTCTTGCTCTCTTTGTCTGCTGCTCGACCTACGAGACACAATGAGGTAGTCTTATGACTACCCCTTTCTTGTTGGGGCTTCCCCCCCCCCTTACATTACTGTAAGTGATTTCCCAGCATGGACTATTCTTAGTCTCATGTCTGTGCTTTTATGTTTATCCCTTTTACATGTAACTTTATATTACTTATGTATGTATGTATTATGTACCCTGTTTATTCTGTGCTGTTATATAAAATGTTTTGTCCCTCAAACTGTGTCGGAGTTTGTTTGCGTTCCAACGAGTTATGACTTTGTCATAACCTTTGAATCTTACACCCTCAATCAGGCATCTGCCATATTCTGGCCGTCTTGCTGCCCTGGGAATGGATTCGTTGAAACTCCGGCGTCTGGCAACTGACCTGATAAATGCTCATAAGGTCATTAATCATCTTAACAACAACAACAACAACAACAACAACCACCTTGAGCACCTTTTTGATCTCCATGTTTCTAACACACGTGGGCATGCCTACAAAGTCAGAAAACAGCATTGCTGACATGACTTTCGGAAACATTTTTTCTCGCTCAGAATTGCCGAGGCATGGAATAAGCTGCCTGTATCCGTTGTAGGCTGCCGAAACACTGCACCCTTCAAAGCCTCCATGCTTTCTGTAGTCCGCGTTCACTATACCTGATACCCTTCTCCACACACATATGCACACACGCGCATACATACATGTATATCATTACTGTAAACTGTTCATGTTCCTGACACTAATACATTATTCTGTGTACTAGACATGAGACTTTGATGAGTTGTGGTGCACCTGAGCACTGTACACAATAAATTTCATATATATATATATATATATATATATATATATATATATATATATATATATATATAAAGAAAACATTGGAATTTTCTTTAATCTTATTTCTTTCAAATGATACAAAGATTTTTTTATGATAAAATAACTTTTATAAACGTTTTGTAACTTTTCCCGTCATGTGTACATTTATCACGCAAAATCGATAGTAAGTCCCTAGTACTAATGCAATTTAGCGCGCAAGAGATAATATCATAAGATTACGTATTACATTCGTCCAGAAATATAATTTAAAAAATCTATTTAAAATCAGGTAATTGTCCAATTTTAATGAAATTTTCACTATTTATTCATTTACGAATAAATCATTTTTTGAAAATAGATTTTGTGTGAGAAATGTTATTAGAATTATTTTTTTATTTTGTCAATAGACCCCTCACCCCCCAAAAATACGCTTTTTATTTTAACAAATAATAATAATTATTACTATAAAAATAGATCTCTTAACAATATAAATGTGTTATGTAATGTCCCCATATATAGATTTATCTAAAAATCGACCTAAAACCGAAAATCAAAATTGAAAAGAAATATATAAGAAAAATCAATTTAAACAGTTTATTTTATTAAATTTAGAAATTTCATCACTTAAAAAAAAACGATTTTTAAATTATATAAACCCGAAAGTCGATACATATTATTTTCTCAATAAAGAATATTAGTTTTCTCAATTCAAAAAATGTTTATTTCAGAAACAAAATAAGTCTATTTTAAAAAATATATAATTTTGTAAACTTTTTAATAAACAAAAAATACGGTTGATTAAAAAGTATGGCGTTCCTTAAAAGAAATAATTCTGTCGCTTTCCATTTTTTTAAATAAAAAAAAAGAATAATTTTTTTGTCTTTTTGGTCATTCATAATTTCAAAACGACACCAACTAAACCTGATCCCCGTCTTTATTAATATTCCCCGTCAGCCAAAAATTGGCAATATAGAATCGGTGTATTTCTTTCTATTTAAATGTAATCATTAATTTTGTTTTGAATTCATGTAATTGAAAATTAAATGAAACAATTTTGTTTGTAGATAGTTTATATTGGGATTAATTGATTTTTGAGAGATTTTTTAAATCGGAAATTGAATTTTTTTGACTGATTATTAAATTAATAATAGCGTTTTTTTTTCTTTCAAAATATAGCATATTTTTTTAAATTAAAAAAAAATTGTATTAAAAGTTTTAAAACTGGTTTAAATAGACAAATATTCACCTTTTCCTTTGATAGTGATTAATTGTATGCTTTTTATCTAGCGATTGAAACTGTTTTTTTCATGAAAGAGTGTATTTAAATATTTTTAAATCGTTTTTAATTTTACGGTCAAAACTGCGCGCACCATTTTTTGGACTTCTCTAACCATTGTAGATTGTATTATTAATTGAACATCATATATAGGTGGTAGAATGTTAGTATACAATAATGCATTATATGTCTATCGCAATTTCAACCCCCACTTGTGAGTATCTCATTTGGTCGTACTTTTAAAATTAATTTTTCTCAAAAAAGATACCCCCACCGCCAAAAAACATTTTCAAACGTATACACAAGAAAAACTATTTTCCGGTGAAAGGTCTTTTTCGTCCGAAAACATTACAAAATTCTGAGTTAGAATTGATTAATGTCTAATCGTGTAAAGTAGTAGGAGGGAGGGCTAAGATCGAACTCACTAATAACTATTTGACCGGTACCATTTGCGAACAACAAGTGGGCGGGAAATTCTCCCGATTCACGAACAAGGATGTAGTTTAGCTAGGCCGCTTATATCAATGTGAATTTAAATGCAAGTTTTTTTCTTCTTTTTTTTTCCTTCTTACAAACGACTTAATATTAAACTACAGCAGATATAGAGGAAATAAATTGCCTAAAATGAGGATAAGTTAGTCAAAATAGTTCCAAGTCAAAATATATTTGACATGTATTTGAAAGAAAAAACTCAGTTTATGTAATTATAAAATATTGATATAAGCGGCTAGGAACATTTCTTTAAACATGGACGTTTCAGAGCTGAATGAATGGCACACGTTGCCATGCCCAAAATGTGAAGTCCAACTAGATATTGTCTTGGCCTGTGGACAATCCTTTAGGTAAAAAGTATATGCTAAGTATATTTACCTCACTAAACAAAATATATATATTGAACTGTTTTTGAGATATAAACTCTTATTAAATTAAGCGAATATACATAACGCGAAACCCACGTGTGTCTCTTTATTAGTTAAAGGGAGATAACTTCTCGGCTTTGCTTAGTTGCGTTATCTTTCCTAAGAATACTTGTTTATTTCTGGGGTTTTAACTTTTTCTAAAAGAATTATATACGGCATACTTATTTCCCATCAATGGTGTTATGGTTAGCAAGATCGTTTCGCAGATCCTATTACTACTTAAATAGCGAATTTGATCCTAGCTGGATACCCCATCTTACTCATAGTGAACGGGTTGGGTCAAATATTTGTATTATTTCGATTTTGTTGTACGTACTCATCTTTATTGTTAAAGTTTGGTCGATGTGCCCTCCAGCCTTCTTCAGGTTTTTTTTTTTCTCGAACTCAAAAACTTTCTTGTATATATGACAATAAAGATGAGGACAACAGTCTGAAAATCTGAATAATACAAATTATCAACTATAATCACTTTCAAACTATGACAAAAAAAAAAAAAAATTGAGGTGGTCACTACTAGAATAGACTCAGTTCTAATTCGTGATCATCCTCCACACATTAATACAATCAACCAACATTACGTTTTTTTGTTTTGTGTGATATTGTTTATATTATGTAATGTTGTTCTTCCGTCTTCTTCAAGCCTAATCTAAAAAAAATTCAGACAAACCTACTTATGTATGATATGCAGTTGTGCTGAAAAAGTTTTTATGATGACGTCATATCTGCTCTTGACTTTTTTGATCAGTGGGATCCAAGCACTGCAACACTGATGAAAGAAGTGTGTGGATTGCAATGAGGGACTATTTTGAAGTATAAATCTCATTTGCTCAAATTCCATGAGAATATCTTGGTCAGCCTATGAACTTTTCAGCTAACCCTTGTGGTGTACCTGCATCTGTTTATTATATTAAATTATTAGATGCACTTAGTGAAACAGCTATCATCGTAGGAAATGGAATTGGTGACTCAAGTTCAAATCTTGGACAAGGCTGTTTTGCATTTAAGTTTGTGCTGGGATACTTTGGAAAGGCATGAATCCATATATTCTCTCCCCACTTATGGATAGATAGTTGGACAGACTAGGTTCTTTAGCCTTGGCTAGGCAACTGTTCTAGGAGAAGGAAAACTTTGAATTCATACCAGCTTTACTCTGCTTAAAAATTGACCTTGGGTTACATCCTGACCATGGATGAGGCATTGGATGAATACATAATTAATTTTGGGAGGAGTCTAGTTGTTACAGTTATTGTCGTAGAAAATGAATACAGCAGCCCGAGTTCAAATCCTGGATGTGTTTGTTTGCATTTCCCATAGTGCTAATATATATGCTATAGGTATGAATCTAATTATTACCCCCTCCCTGTCAGTTATGGGTAAATAGTAGAGCAAACTGAGCTTTTTAACCTTGCTGTTGCAACCAGTCTAAAAGAAGTAAAACTCTGAATTCAAACCAGCTTTACTCCACTTTGACCTTGTGTCACATCCTTCTCATAGCAAAGGTATTGAGTAAATACATACAGTGGTATCTTGACATATGAGTGTCCTAACTTTTGAGTTTTCCTAGTCACAACTCAATTAATTTTTTTTGTTTAGTAAGGTAAAATCTGAGGTACAAGTGAGCTTCAGATACTAAGTTTAATAAGTACACTAAAAATTTATTACACCAAAGAAAAATATTATTTATAAAAAAACCCAAAAAACATTAAATCATATTACAGTTCATAATTCATTACATTCTATCTTATTATGTTTTTATACAATACAGTGTTATTTTTCTTTTTAAAAAAAAAACGTAACAAAAAAGTTAGGGTGTTTTAAAGTGGGGATGGAATGGATTGATGGTATTTCAGTTTATTCCACTGAGGAAAATCGATTTGATATATTGAGTTACAAGTGGAATGAATTAAACTTGTAGTCAAGGTGTTGGATGGCCTATTTCCATTTCTATTTCTTACTCTTATTATTATTTTCTTATCATCTTCTTATCTTCACTTGGGTATTTCTTCTATCTCCTTCTATTCAGGCTGAGCTCTCTGATCTTCTTGTCTTGGCTTGTTCCTTGGGTTTGTATAAGTAGAATAGAGTGATCTGTCCCTGTGTCTAGGATGATCTGCCCTTGATCAGATGGACAGTATAAATAGAATGATGGAAGTGGCCATTTGCAATTTTACTCTTGACGTCTGAACACCACAGACCATGTCTTTATAGGGTTGTTGAATCTCTATGTCCATTTCTTGTTTCTTATCAATGAACACAAAGACAAAGACTCTTTTTAATTTTGATGTCTTTTATTTTCCCAGACCCAATATTTCCTGTCTGCGGAGAAGGATTCACATGATGCCATCATTTAGCATCTGGTTCTTTGGAGCACCTAAAGCCAACTCAGTCTTTCTAAAACTTTTCCCCATATATTCTGCTCTCATGTGACATTCTCAATAAATTAGAATGTGAGGCCAAAGGTGAACAAGAGGTCAAAAGTTGTCAATCTGGTTATTTTTCATGACTTTTCTTCCGAATTAACAGCAGGGCTGGTGCTAGGATCTCAGAGGCACTCTCAAAATCTATGGTATGGGGCCTTTACTCTACTACATGTAAATTTTCATAAAGTAATATTTGTATAAAGTATATGAACCCTGTCCTTCTGGGGCCTTCAAGCAGACTTGGCCCTCCTCTGGTTGGGGGGTTTGAGGGTAGTATGTGCCAACCCTGATTAACAATTACAAAATGAATTGGGTACCTATCCATTTTGGCACTTGCAAAGATTCTACTCTAAATGTACCAGAGGAGTGGTAGTACATGTTAGGGCCCCATCTATGGGTTAAATAGAAAAATGAGTTTATAAAAGAAATTGAGTATCCATTAAGAATGATTTTATTTCAGAACTTTAATGTACCAGAAGAAGCTCAAGGGTACATGATCAAATTTAAACCAACACATAAGAAAAATGTGTTTAGTAAAATAAAATGCAATAAACTGTGTGTAACAAAATCTAGACAAGAATAAATGCATTTTCTACATTTATTCCCCACCTCCTGTATCTTATCTACCTTATTTACATCTTTCTTTGTCTGTTTTTTTTCTTTTCTTTATTCTTGTCTATTTATTCTGAGTTCATTCATTCTTTCTTTCTTTCTTCTTTTCCATGCACCTAGCCATTCTTTCTCTCTTTCTTCTTTTCTTTCCTTCCTTCTTTCTTTCTTTCTTCTTTCTTTTCTATGCACCTAACCATTCATTCTTTCTTTCTTTCTTTCTTCCTCATCTGATCTTTATTTCTTTTGTTTCTTTCTTAATTATGATCTTTAAATTTCAGATGGACACAACCCTCTCCAGGTGTGTGGTGTGGAGTGTTTTCAAAAAAGTTGTGGCTACTAAAACAAAATGAAGATAAAATCTTCTATCAAACATTAGGAGGAAAAACAAATGACAATGAAATGCAATTAAAAGACTATTTACAACTTGATGTTTGCATTGGTGACTTGTATGAAATGTGGACGGAAGCTGACACTGTTTTCGCAAAGACGGTTGAAAAAAAATTCCAAGGCATTCGAGTTTTGCGCCAAGACCCTGTTGAAAATCTGTTCTCGTTTATATGCTCCTCGAACAATAACATTGAAAGAATTTCGTCGATGGTTGAAAAACTGTGCGTTCATTACGGAGAAGAAATAACGAATGTTGGAGGAAAGACTTTTCATGCTTTTCCGTCTGTTCATTCTTTGGCTTCTGAAGGTGTTGAATCAAAACTGAGAGAATTGGGATTTGGTTATCGTGCTGGCTACATTAGTAAAACTGCTCAGCATATTAATTCAATGGAAGAAGGTGAAAAGTGGCTCTATGGCCTTCGATCTGAACCGTATAAAGTTGCTAAGGAACAACTTCAAAAACTAACTGGAGTTGGGGCTAAGGTAGGAAAAAAACCCACCAAAAATCTTTTAAATGTTGTACAAGAGGATGCTGAAAAGTTCTAAGCTTGACCAAGAGGAAAATGACATGCTTTGCATTTTTTTGTTTCTGAAATCTAACACTTCAAAAAAAAAAAAAAAAAAAAAATCATAAAGAAAAGAAATTTAATTAAAAATTTTTTTATGGTCAATCTTCTTTGTTTAGGCCCAAAATTATTCAGCAGTCCGTTGTATATATGCATAATTTTTTAATCAATCATTTTTCTTTGGACAATGTTTTCTGAATTTCATATTTATATTTTTCATTATGTGAGAATATTGTAAATATTGTCAAACTATTTTTCTTTTAAATTATACTCACTTAAAAGCTGCCTGGTTGGTGGGTTGATTTTGACGACATGTCAACCCTTGGCTTATTTTATGCCAAAGACGTTTTTGTTTTATTCATTCTTGTTGGGTAAAACTCATCTTTTGATCTATATAACCCTAACAGGAAATACCATCTATTGGATCCTAACTGGTAATACCACTCCAGGTCAGAGTGGAATTGGGAGTAATTGTAATGAAACCATACTCCACACTCCCCAGAGTTCCAGATTTGGAACCTCACCACTAGATATAGTTTAGCATCATCTCCAGGACACTAAGACCCTCAGCCACTGCATTCTAGCACATATATGATAAAAAGGGTTGGGGATTTGATATAAGAGCAATTGAGGAATGTTTACAAGTGTAGGGGCAAAAATTAGGAAATATATATCAATGTTATTACAACGTAAAGGCTTTTGGGTTAAGGTGATTTTGTGCCCACTGAAGCTGCACCCTAGGGCAGTTGACCTTTCTTGACACTCCTTTGTTCAGACATTGCCTTCAGTGGTCATTAAGCTTGATGCTAGATAATATCCTATCTTTATATTTGAAATAATAGAGAACAAGTTACATAGAGTTATGATATTGAAATGTGCATTTGTGTGTCATAAGAATTAGAATTAAAGGAAAAATAGGATGAATGGAGAGAGAGAGAGAGAGAGAGAGAGACGCGCAAATGAAAGACACTTACTCTTACCTTGATGATATGAAAAGAAAAGTACATTTATGCTTATTGTCCCCCTTTTATTTATTTATTTATTGTTTTTTTAATCCAAGGTCAAAAGGTCCATTATTTATTTATTCATTTTTTAATCCAAGGTCAAGGCTGATAAGATTAATTCCAAAACCTATCAACCAAAAAATGCTGATAAAGAAAGAAAGAAAGAAAGAAAGAAAGAAAAGAAAGTAAACAGAGAGAGAGAGAGAGAGAGAGAGAGAGAGAGAGAGAGAGAGAGAGAGAGAGAGAGAGAGAGAGAGAGTTTGAAAGATCATTTGAACAAGAATTGGATTACGAAATGATATCGGTTTCTTCTGAATCATACTCTGTCTGTCTCATTAATGTATTATATATATATATATATATATATATCTTAGGGTATTTACTTATAAATATAGCATGCTATATAATAACATGTGTAGAAACATCTTAACATTATATGTTTAATGTTTAAAACCATTTTCTTTTCCATTGAATGGCATTTCTATTACTTTAAGAGGAAATAAAAAATAAACAGGATTTTGTGTTGTTTCTACACATGCTGTTAAAATCTTAGATCTCGTGAATGAGAATTGGTCAAGTTATTAGATTAAGAAATTATATCAATTTTTCTGAAACACCCTGTATATATATATATATATATATATTATATATATATATATATATATATAAGAGAGTTTCATAATTTGCTTGAAGCATTGTATGTATTGGTTAGGAGGTAGATTTAGAAGGCCATCACAATGCAGTTTGGAATAAATAAAAATAATAATACGGTAACAATGGTGGTGTGTGTTGACCTGTATTTTTTTATTATTTCTTGAATTTTCGAGGTAATATCTCTTTATCAAAAGAATTGAACTGAAGCAGTACAGCTATGGCATTTCTTCCTAAATTCTTTTAGGAAGAAATGCCATAGCTGTACTGCTTCAGTTCAATTCTTTTGATAAAGAGGTATTACCTCGAAAATTCAAGAAATAATAAAAAAATACAGGTCAACACACACCACCATTGTTACCGTATTATTATTTTTTATTTATTCCAAACTGCATTGTGATGGCCTTCTAAATCTACCTCCTAACCAATATATATATATATATAATTGCATCATTTACTTGCATCTGTTTATCTAATATGCTTAATTTTTGATTTTTAGGTGGCAGATTGTGTCTGTTTGATGTCCTTGGATAAAACTGGAGCTATTCCTGTAGACACCCATGTACTGCAGATTGCTTGCCGAGATTACTTACTGAAACTCAAAGACAAACGGTCATTGACAACCAAATGCTATGATGAAATAGGTAACATTATTTTTTGCTTTAGTTTTTTTAAAAATACATCTTTAAAGATTATTATACCCCATGTTAAAATGTAAGAGTTAATTGCCCTTGACACCAGAAGTTGTAGAAATTATTTGTAGTTGTCATTGACAATTAAATGCTATGATGAAATAGGTACATTATTTTTTGCTTTATTTTTTTATACATTTGTAAAGATTATTATACTCCATGTAAAAATATAAGAGTTACTTGCCCTTGACACCCGAAGTTGTCGAGGTTATTTGCCTTTCTTTCTGGTTGATAGGCAAAACACAGGTTGCTAAAAAAATATTAATACTGCTAGTGGTAACTTTATGATATGACTAGCTGCAGTACCCAGTGATATCCTGGAAAGGTGAGATTATTTGCACTTC
Organism: Doryteuthis pealeii; assembly: GCA_023376005.1. NCBI lineage: Eukaryota > Metazoa > Mollusca > Cephalopoda > Myopsida > Loliginidae > Doryteuthis > Doryteuthis pealeii. Next base: position 111,124,134 of record CM042145.1, read on the forward strand.
CATACTGGGTTTTCAATAGCAACCTTTGCTAGGTGTATTTATGGCACTGGTTATACACAGACAGATACAAATTGCCATTTATGTAGTAGATTATGCTTAAATTGTTCAAATTGATAAAAAACTTGAATTTTACCTTTTTAATGAAATTAAGGAAGAAAAGAAAGTGATGTTATTTCACAAAAAAATGTTTGTACTTTTAATATAAGATTCCATTAAATATTGCCCGTTATTTCACTAAAAAAATATTTTGATTTTTAAAAAATTATTCCTCTTGCTCTTACTTGATTTCAACATACTATTACTCCCCTTCCCTCTCTCTCACTGAAATGATTTCCCTTTCCTCCTCCATTGTAAAGATGTCTCCAGGAGGTCCATTATTGATTTTGATTGAAATCCAATTAGCCAGTCCTGTTTCTGAATATTAGCCTAACACGTGCAAAGTTTAATCATGATCGGATCACTGATGTAGGTGCCAACTGGTTATACACAGATGGACAGAAATTGCCATTTATGTAGTAGATTTTAAACAGTCTCTACATTTTCACTATTCCTGTCAATACATTCTTGGAATCTCCTACAGGTGATTCCCCAAAAATGTTACTATTTTCATGGGAGTACCTTTATCATCATCATCATCATTATGTTGTGCTGACAGCATGAGTATCTATGATTCTCTCTCTCCAGCCATCCCTATCAGTTATGGTCATCGCCTCTGGCAGGTTCTTTGTACAGCATCCAGAATCCACACAGTGCTGATTATTGTAGGTTTTTGCTGGTCGTCACACACACTGGTGTGTCCATCTGTAGGTGTCCACAAAAGAACATCACTTATGAGTTTGTCCTTGCTTCTTCAGCAGTGTCCAGTATATTCGTCCTACTCTGATGGTTTGTGTGATAGGGGGCAAGTGACCGTACAGATGTTTATTTGTAGGGTGCTGCTTCCAAGATTTGTTCAAGACAGCACACAGCATCCTTGTGTAGTTCTCATCCTGATTTTTCTCTAAGCATTTCTCTAAGTGTTGCAACAATTCAGTTGCACTGATATGGATACAGCTTTGAAGAATTTTTACTTTATCTTATCAGGGAGATCAGATTTCCGGTTATTTCCTATAACTCCAACATAAACAAAGGGGAGCCACTCTTGACTGATAAATTATTTATTTATTTATTGATCTACTAGGAAAAAAGAAGATGGGGTTAGGGTTAGGGTTTAGGGTTAGGGTTAGGTTAATGGAAAAATAAATAAATAATTTATCAGTCAAGAGTGGTTCCCCTTTGTTTATGTTGGAGTTATAGGAAATAACCAGATTTCCATATGATCAATCATCTGTCTATAGCAGACCATGCCTGTCCTATACGTGTATATTGACACCACTTTCTGTTGATGAGATATTACTACCAAGGTATGTGTGCTACTCTACTAATTTGAGAGACTTACCATCCAGTGTGGGGATGACCTGATGTTTAAAGAACATGCTTGTAAAATATTAATTGATTTTACTTTGTAAACATTTCATCTCTAAGGTAACTTCTTTTTTTTAATTGACTGAATAATTAAAAATATCTAAATCGTTTATTTTCTTCAGGAAACTATTTTCGAAATCTGTGGGGAACATATGCTGGCTGGGCACAAACAGTAAGTATTTAACAGTTGAATCTGGACTTTTAAAGGTTTAACTTTTGTGGTGTTGTTGGGGTTTTTATTATTTGGGAGTTTGTTATTAGTAATTAAATGGGGTGGGGTTGCAGTTTATCTATAGAGATAAAAGAAAGATTCTGTCTGTCTGTCTGTCTGTTTGTACAATGATTTTATAAAGGAAAATTAGCAGAGACCAACAAAGACCAAAGTTCAATAAAAATCCATTATGGGACAGATGTATGTATTTACCAACCCCTCTGCACAAGCAAGATGTGACACAAGGTCTATTTTAAACAGATTTGAAATCAGAGTTTCCTTATCCTAGATTGGTTGCCATACTAAGGTTAAAGAGCACAGTCTGCCATACTATTTACCCATAGTTGGAGGTGAATAGTTGGATGCATACCTTTCCCAAGAGCATTAGCACTATGGGAAATGCTGCCAGCCTTGTCCAGGATTTAAACTTGGGTTGACGTGTCCATTTCCAATGAGGAAAACCATTACTGCATGGCACCTCATATTATGGCATGTCAAAACATATTTTTTTAAATTCATTTTTTGATATATTTAACCCATAGATGGGACCCTAACAGGTACTACCACTCCGGATTAGAGTGGACCCGGGAGTCATAGAAATGACTCCACACTTCCAGAGCTCCAGAATTGGAACCTCACCACTAGATGCAGTTTACTGACATATCTGGGACTCTTAGCCACCACCCTCTAGTACATATGTTAAAAAATTGTTGGGATAATCATTTAGATGCTAGGGCTTGATGTGACCAGCCAATTAAGTCGTCCAGCCCAAGTAAGGGCCAGAGTAGAGCGTTGTATGTCATGGACTGCTCAGCCACCAGGATTCTGTCCTTAAGCATCCCGGGTCACTACTTATGGCCAACAGGTGGTCCCATTGTAGTAGAATCTAGCCTTCTGCAGAGGTGCAGTCAGCATATTCTACAGCCGTAATTGATTGGGCAGTTACAGCATGGGTGCCTCCTATTTTGGTACAGATGTAGTATTTTAAGTGTAACATTTAACCTTTAACCTTTTATCATTGAATTTGTTGTCCTTCTTGAAAAAAATCTTTAAAAATTATGTTTCAGGTTTTGTTTGCTGCTGATTTGCGGAGATTCAAAGAAAAGGATCCAGTAAGTTTTTTGACCCTTTTCACTGTGTAAGGCAAATTAGAGCTGCCTACTCAAACTTTGTAACAAGATTTTATCCTTTATTTTAAATGCGGTCTGTGAGATGCATACACATGTGAATCTCAAGACAGTGAAAGGGTTATATAATAAAAATAAGAAAAGCTAAATAAGAATATAAGGGTATAAATCAATGATATATTAAAAAAATCAATTAAAAAATAAAACAAATTAATAAAGGATAAAACATAATAAAAAGCAAATAAAAGAAACAAATATGAACAAGAAGAAGATAAAAAATAAACAACTTAAAACAAAATGTATAAAGAATAAAAGATGATAAAACAAATCTTATTATAATGGAGATTATGTAACTGTCTGTCTGTAACCAAAACTACGTCACCACTTTTTTAGTTATTTATTATAAAATAGTCATCATTTAATCTTAATTAGCATCTTAGTTTATAAATGATATCTCTGTTAAAGTCTAGCTGAGTTAGATTTGACAAAACAGACTATTAATAATGCATTTAAAATCCTGAAATATGTGTTATATATCTTTAAGAAATTAAAGATCTGCATAGTATATAGTGAGAATAATTTACATAATGATTTTAACAAAATTAGGTTTAATAAATAATTATTTGCTGTTACTGATTTCTAATACCATCATGTTATTATCAAACGTATAATGTAGTTTTCTTTATTGCCTTCTTGTTGAAATGTAGTCTTCACTATAGCCATTTTCGGTTATTTTCTATAACTCCAACATAAACAAACACTCTTGATTGATAATTATTTATTAATTGATCTACTTGGAAAAAAGAAGATGGGGTTAGGGTTTAGGGTTAGCTTAATGGGAAAATAAATAAATAATTTATCAGTCAAGAGTATTTCCCCTTTGTTTATGTTGGAGTTATAGGAAATAACCCCATTTTCTTTTTAAATTAGTCTTTCTAAAACCTTTTTGTTAAAACTTATTCTTTATTGATTTTTTGAAAACTTTCTTTTAGGGACCAACAGCAAAGAAACTAAAGAAAGAAATTTCACAAGTTCCAGAGACAAAGCAAAAAAAAAGTAAAAAGAAAGGAACAAAATAACAATTTCAAAAATTATTCTCCCTGAAACAATTGAATTCCATTTGAAATGAAGAAGAATCAAAAAAATATAAAGGCAGCAATTATTCAAATATTATTAACTGATACAAAATGTTAATCAGAGAATAAATGCTGTGATGAAACAGTTTTGAATTATGAAACTCACTCAAACCTTTTCTATCATTTGTAAACATATTCGCTCATTCTTACAGACTAAGTTGTTGAAAAATAATTGTACTTTTATGTAAAAAAATGAATATTCGTTTTCTATTGTAGAAATTATATTCTTTATTTTCAATAATTGCAATAAAGTATTTTCTCTTTTTCTATATTGATTTTTATTCTGTATTTCTGGACATATACTTTAGCTGTGTTGGTTGGGACTGTAGAATACATGGACTGCAGCTCTAAAGAGGGGTAAGACCTCTCCTCCCAATAGGACCACCTGTTGACTGTAGGTGGCGACCTCTGATGATGTTAAGGATGATTCTGATTTTGGTTCTGGTGGCTGAGCAGTCCATGATTTGCAACACTCCACTTTGGCCCTTGGGCTAGACAGGTGGTCAGAGAGACCACCTAAGATCAATCAGCTGGTCACATCAAACCCTAGCACCTATATGATTGTCTTGACCATATTGCTCTTATACCAAACCCTCAACCCTTCTTTTATCATATATGTGCTAGAAGGTTAGTGTCCAGGGTATGACAATAAACTGCATGTAATGGTGAGGCTCAAAATCTGGAGCTCTGGGGAGTGTGGAGTACACCTTCATTGCCATTACTCTCATATCCACTCTAACCTGGAGTTTTAGCATATCCACACTGTTGACTTTTCTGGGATATAAAGTGAGTGCTAGACGCCCACTCTTATTTATAGACTGGGCGATAGTCATGTGACCATATTCTTGTCCAATCACTGGCAGTACTCTGCTGCTGATATTATTATTTATACTGGCTGTTCTAATCTTAGCTACACACATTACTTGGATCTTCGTGGATGACAGAACATAGGATTATATCACTGGACCTTTGACACTACATAGGATTCCAAAACTTAGGACTTATTCACTTACCAAAGGATTCTATAACTCAGGACTTACTTATTTAATTGAATTTCTTTACAACTGGCCAAGGATGGCGGCCAGATACTTAACACACACAAAGATATATTTTATTACACACAGGCTTAAACAACAAAGTGTCTGGGTTTGTTCAAATATCACTAAAAAATATTAGTGATGAGTTGTGGTTACAAAAACTACAAAACATTGCAACAACCTTCACATGTCAAAACCATTTGTCGCCACTGCAACATTATCATTCAGAACATTTTTTTTCTTTAAGTAAATTTTGGCAACGAAAGGACTAAATGATGAAAAGAAGATTTACTAATTATATGCAAATCTTGTATAATTTTGATTTTTTGGACTGTTGTCCTCGTCTTTATTGTGGTATGTAAAACACAACATTTCAGCTGTATAATACTATGCATTGGGCATGCATATGTGGCTGCACAGTAGGTGGATATATATATATATATAATTCTAGGTAGTTATGATACATAGGTAGTAAGTCAAACCACATATATGTATAAATATGTGTGTGTGTTCTAGTGTAGATAATGTGTGAATATACATATGTATAGATAGATAGATACATATGTGCGCATGTATACATACATGTGTGTGTATGCATATATTGTATGTGTAAGTAGGCGTAAAGTATGTGAATGGTCGGTCAAAGAGGCCATAAAAGGTGAGATTAGGGTTTAGAATAGATATGAAAAGTGATAAAGGCCAGAAGCAGACAACATGTCTGGTCCTTTGGCACTTAATAGTTGACCAGTTGGTCATAAAACATCATGAGGGTGGTCTTTTAGACAAAGAACCCTTTCAAATCCCGCAGGGTTGATAAGATCTCGGAGGATGAGATTTCAACGAGATTTGATAGCGAGAATAGGGATTCTGGGAGATTTGAAAAGTTTAGTCAGTTAGTCTTGGGACAGCGGAGAGAGCAGTTAGTTTTTGGACACCGCAGAGGACAGGAGCTGCCCACTAGAAGCTAGCTTTAGAAGAGGTCTCCAAAAGGAACGGGGGTGACCCCCCTCTCGACAGACATAGAAGCAGATGAATTAGAACCAGAGGAGAGACTGATGTGGATGAATACGTATTATATATCTCCCTGCCATTTCTGAAGTTCACCTTACATTGTCTTGTCTTGTTGTTGTTTTATTTCCCATATGACACATGGGTGTGTTCCAGACACGGCGTTGGGGTTGTGAGACGATAGATACGGCCAGTGACAGAAGTGACAGAGATGATCCGGACAGACTGCTATTGATCATCAATATTCTCTCCGGACGTCCTGTACACAATAATTAAGAGCATCGATCTGGGAGACTGCTATTGACTGTGATCGATATTCTCCCAGACGATTTGGACGAGAATGGTGGAATGAGGACGACGCAACACCCATGTTGTCATAGCTGCTGTATCCTCTGGTCTTCCTCAGGTGTTCTCTCTCTATCTGAGCATAGCAATGACTCCAAACTGGGAAATCATTTTGAATAGTTTGACTGTTATTCAAAGCGTCAAAGAACTTTTGAAGATGTCATTCAAATAATGATGTCATTGTTTTTGCACAGCTATCAATCTGAAATGCGTTGTGAGAGGTGTCATGATCATTAAAAAATGTTTATTGGTGTTTCCTGCTCAACTTGAAGCATGAAATCCAATGATATTAGTTATTTTTGGAATTTTTTATTTTTAAAGCATTCGGAGAAAGAAAACTCTCAAATCAAACCAGCTATACTCCGTTTGGAGGAGGGGTCTATACTGCTACGTGAAATATGGCGCTAAAAGGAATGTGTTTCTTGGGCAAGACTCTCTAATCACCATGAGAGATAACTTATCGGGGGAAACACACTATAGTTGGATCATCTGGTTGACATAGGTTAGTTGGTTGAATTTTACAGCATGCCAATCCTTGAGTTATTTTATCCCGAAAGTAAATTTTTAAACTCATTTCTTGATCTATTTAATCAGTACGGCAATCAGTTTAGAAGGAAAACTGAATTCAAACCAGCTATACTCCACATAGAAAATGGCCTTGTGTCACATCCTGCTCGTCGCCCAAGGGTTTGAGTAAATACATACTATATATATATATATATATATATATATATATGTGTGTGTGTGTGTGTGCTTAAAATGATAGGAAGAAAACTATATATAGTTTGGTTAGTATGAAATTTATTGCTGTTATTTAGTCAACACATGTTTCGATCAGGCGTCGTTTACATGTACTGGATATTCTAGTTAGAATTATTTTAAATACAAAACAAATAAAAACAAAATTTCGGGCATGCAAACTATAGATCTTTTTCAGGACACAATGTTGTCGATATATATATATATATATATATATATATGTAAACACGGTTTGTTTTGAATGGCTTTTTGCCGATAATTTTGGGAGAATAAGTGCTTAATTGGAGTCGTACCTAATTTTGAAAATTAATTAATTAATAATGAATTAGGCGGGAATACCTATTAAATGTATGGCTAAACAAATCGAGAAAAATCAATCTCTGTATGTACATTTCGGCCTATTAGGCCTCATCAGCAGAGCTATAGATCGGAAGACCGCCCTGTGCGTGATTTGAAACCGGACTGCCAAGCTGACAGGCCGATCCCATAACCCCTACACTAAACGGACTTCTTAGATTTTATGATTTGTTTTAGAGTAGGTTAATATTCCACTTGGGATCGGCCTGTCAGCTTGGCAGTCCGGTTTCAAATCACGCACAGGGCGGTCTTCCGATCTATAGCTCTGCTGATGAGGCCTAATAGGCCGAAATGTACATACAGAGATTGATTTTTCTCGATTTGTTTAGCCATACATTTAATAGGTATTCCCGCCTAATTCATTATTAATTAATTAATTTTCAAAATTAGGTACGACTCCAATTAAGCATATATATATATATATATATATATATATATTATATATCATAATCTGTACATTTAATGGCTTTTTGTTACCACTGGCTTCAAAGCATTAGATGCTTATCATCAGACAAATCGTCTTGGAAATGACATCCAAATAAATATCCATTATGCATAGTGTTCTATCTTTATTCGTCCACGTGTTACCCCCTGCGTAAGATGTTAAAATAACAATTTTTTTCTTTTAAGGTGGTTGATTTTGTATCGTTGTTTTTCCAGTCAAAGAGTTTAATAAATATTTTTTTCTGGGTGGCCAAGCTCTGAATATTTATGATTTAGCATTTATGTGTTTGTACGATGAAGCTAGTCCTTGTAGGATCAATATTTTTTTTTGTAGAGGATAGTGCACATCTCTGTGATCCATTGATATATGGTCTGTTTGGTCTAAAATCTTCCACTATATTGTATGGGTTCCTATGTCTTTGTATTTATATGCCCGGTTTGCGAGCATTGTAGTTGCCCTCTTTTTTTTGTTCCTGAATGATTCATTCTCACATAATTTTCGCTGGTTGTGTGGTGGTTAGAGTTGGCTTGTGTTATTGTCTCTTCATATATTACGGATTTCACGCTGCATCTTTGTCTTTGTTTTAGCGGGCAGTCTTTTGTTGATTCTACATGAACATATTGGGACCTCTTTTAAGTTTAGGTCTGGCTGTTATTATGGATTTCATGGATGACTCACAGGAGTAATTGTTTAAAAAAAATTATATTTATGTTAAAAATTGTATGGTATTTATGTGGGGGGGGGGAATGTTTATGTATTAATTCTAAGAATTTTCTGTCTACATTAGTTCTAGCATTTACAGAATATGGTGGTATAACCCAGATAATTTTCTTTTCCTGTTTTTGGATTTGTTAGATATGGTTGCATCTGCTATGTATGTTACTTTGTCTTTAAATCCACTATCATGTAGGCCTTATTGTAGTAGGGAGCAGTTTTCTCAAAAAATGTTTTTGTTTGAGGATACACTAGAGATTATGAGGCTAATACAAGGGACTAGGTTTTAAAAAAAAAACTATAGGCGGATGGCAGGAAACTATGTTTATGTATTCTAGTTTCTCGTTAGGTTTATGGTATGGCTTATGTATTCCGTTTTCTAGGTTTAATTCAACATCTAGAAAACTAATAATTGTATCTATAATAATCTTAAGGCCCACGTTGTGTAGGTGTACGGTTAAATTTTTACGGATTTTGTCTAAGGGAGACACAGATCATCGTCTCGGTAAATCCCGATAGTGTGTTATGGGAATTTACATTTTAATTAGCCGAGAATGAATGGCCCGATTAGGTCGCAGATGTCAGTGCTGTTGAAAAAACTCATCGCGACATTGAAGGAGTCACCGGTGTTGGATTTTTTTAACCCAGGGGTTTTCTCTGTTGAACAACAATGTCTTTCGTGCGTGCATGTTGATGTCAGTCTCAAGTTCCGTTATCTTTATGGATTTATTTACAAAACCTAATGCCTTAAATAGAATTGATTTTGTGATTGAGGGGTAAAAATCTATACTGGGTGAATTTATGACTTTATTTTTGTTTAGAAGGGATGTCATTGAACCAGTTAATTGCAGATGAGGTATCGTTCCACTGGAGTAGATTATTGTCATTTTTATTTTCTAGGTTTATTTTTCTTAATATATTTTTGTTAGCTTCCCCTAATTCTGAATTTGCTGGGTTTATCAATCTGCAAGTAGGTCTATTATCAAAGTCCGTTTTGTGGTCTTTTAAAGTAATTAATGTTTCATGTTTAACTAGTCATTCTACCTTGTCATCTATTTTGAGTTTAGTGGCTAAGCATTTGGCCTTATCAGTAATCTTATTATATGTGTTTGGGTTGGCTAATTTATATTTATTTGTGATAGTCTAATATTAGTTTTTTGTGTTGATTTTTATCTAATTCATGGAGTTTTTTTTTAATCCGAAAAGACGAATACATTGTTAGATGATTTAAATTTAATTATAGCTGATTCAAATTAGATATAGCTCTTACAATTGAGCACTTTATTTTCCATCCTCCAATATAAAAAATGCACACACACACACACACACACACACACACACACACATATACATATATATATATATATATATATATATATATATATATATATATATATTGATAATTGTTTATTTTATATATAAATACAGAGTACTTGATATTAGTCATAGACCATATATATTTGTTAGGTTAACATAGACATAGAGTCAACAGCGCTTGGTAACTGATACTTTGTCCGAATATCGTTTCGGCGAGAAACTGTCAGCTGATTAGCACCGTTGACTCTGTCTATTCTAATATATATATATATATATGTTTGTGTGTGTGTGTGATGAATGCAAAACTACTCTCCCTTTTACCTGGTATACACATAGGATAAGTTTAAATCATAAAATATTATAAATCCTAGTTTCTTACAAAAGGAAAAAAATAAAATAAAATAAGTCAACAAAAATTACCAGAAGCAGAAATGAACATGGTCTGTTTAGTGACCACTCATTTTTTGAGCAGCTTTCCTCTCCATTAATTTAATAAAACAAAAATTCCGAGGTGTGATTCTATGTTACTTTAGAATTTTTTATCCAGCAATTTTGGCGCACCTCAAAATTTTGTGCTCGTTACAATGTCATTCCAGGCTCTGCATGCCCAAACAACGCCACTATATATATATATATATATATATATATATATATATATATATATATATATATATATATAATATAAAACCTTGATTTATTAAAACTTTATGTAAAACCATTATTCATTTATTCATATTTTTTCTCCGTATATATGAATATATGTGCATGTATGTGTGCATATGAATTGATATATAATATATATATATATATATATATATGTGTGTGTGTGTTGTGTGTGTGTGTGCGTAAGTACATATATGTATGTATGTATGTACGTTTGTAAGTGCCATCATCAGGGATGATGTGTTTGTGTTCCAGTTTTTTCAAGTTAGTAGTAATGAGAGTAATTAGGAGGGGAAGTCATAGAAATTATATTAAGGGGTGTGGAGTCTGGAAGGAGTGTAATCGGTAGGAAAAGTGTTATAGGCATTTTAAAAAGTGAGTACTGCATTCAAAATTAATCTTATTTAAGGATGGTTTGTATTGTTTGATGCATAAAGCTTCTAGTATTTCTTTGTGCAAAATGTGCGTATTTTCCGTTAGGATATTTCGGTAATTAGAGTGGGGACATGTGCATCTAGTTACGGTAATAAATTATGTTATTTGAAGAAGTATTTGCTGTAGTATGTTTTTCCTTGTAGTTAGCATCTATTTTTTGGATGGTCTGTTTGATTTGTTCGTCAATGACGTGATTAGGAAATACGTTATTAACAAGCGTCTGTTTGATGTTTTTAAGTTCGGAGTAGAATATCGTCTTTGAGGAAGAAATGAGATTTTTGCGATACATTATTTTTTTTTTTTATAGCTTTTTGTACTTTTCAGGACATTCGCTATTAAAATTAAGAGTACCGGAGTTAATACTTGTAGGCTTTTTATATGGGTATGTTGTAAAAGTGTTATTGTTGGTGTCAATCAATACATCAAGGAACGGGAGTTGATTATTATTGTTTAGTTCATATGTAAAATTGAGGACAGAGTTTTTCTTAATACCTGTTGGAGTTCGATTAGTTCGTTTCTGTTGTTGTCAAGGACGAGAATATCATCAACATAACGAACGTAGATGGAGGGCTTTTTTATAATGTTAAATATTTTATTTTCAAGGTGAGCCATGTGTGGAAATTTATTAAGGTAATGGTGATCCTCTTTCACCGGTCACCAGCAGTAGCCCTTAGGGTCACATGATGCCCACTATAAAAGAAGGGTCCCTGAAGAATTCGGGCTCTTTTTGCTTCTAGCGTTGGCTAGCTTCACAGCTCCGTGTCGTCAGTAGCCCCAGACGGCGACGACTAGGACCCCCCAACACGTTGGAATCAAGAGCGGCAAACGCACACCTAATAACCAATTCTTCAGGGCCCAAACCAGTTACGTGGAACAGTAATATCAAGGATAACAGCTAAGTTTCCGCAGGCAATTTTATCTGCAAACCTTCACTTTTAACCCATTTGACATATCAATTCTCCTTAAATATTCTTTACCAACCAAACGCATTGAACTCTTAACTTTGAACTGAACTCTATGAACATTCTTTAAGTCGTTTGGTTGTTTCATTTTATGTATATTGATACCCCTGTTGATATTTGTTTTATGTTTTACATGTAAAGTAAACATTTTGTTTTATAAAAAGTCGTTTGTCTCCTTTCTTCAAAGCTGCACCCATCTCCTCACTGCGTCGAAGTACGGTCTATTCTCTTACAAAACGTAGGGTCTAGACAGTGCTTTTCCGGGGACAAAAAATCCCACATTCTTGCAGATAAAATAGCGCATATTGCAGAAAACTCTGCATAGAGATTGGGCGACTGGTTTGAAGTAAGGAATTACACAAAAAAAGTGCACACCCACACTCATTCTTCTCATAAGAAATACAAAAAAAAAATTACGGTCAAGAAATAACTTTTAAAAATTGTCTAGACTGTTTTAAACCTCTGTTTGTTTGAGAAAAAAACATTTTTTATACGTCTGTTTGAAAATATATATATATACATTAAGACAGTTAAAAAAAAAAAAAACACACAAACCCCTGAAATTTTTGAAACTAACAACCCCTTTGTGCTAAAATTCTATTTTTGACAAAATTGAACAACGGACTGTTCTCAACTAATATAGATATTTAAAAAAAAAAATTCTCTCGTACGAGCAAAAATATTCAGAATGGCTGAATTTAAAAAGGTAAAAGGAATAAGCACTCTGCTGGCCACTAGGGACCTCTTCAAAAGAAGAATAATGCGTGTTTTAAATTACCTACAGTCCGGAGAAAATTTATCGGAATCTCTCTGTCAGGTGGAAAAAGAACGCATTAACGCTTGGTTGAAAGAACTCGAAAGTCTTAATACCAAAATTTGTGAAACCTGTGAAAAGGCAGGCATTGACCTTGGGACAAGTGGCTACTTAGCAGACGAAGAAGAGGAGGCGAATTATCACCAAGAGGTCAACCGAAAGCTCGACACGTGCGGGATGTTCCCTTCACAGACTAGTGACTCGCATTCTAGCAGTTCCACTGGGGTGAGGGAAGCAGACCCGTCTATTCTTAATATGCCAGCCTACGTTTCTGCCCCACGACTACAATGTTCAAAATTCAGTGGAAGAGAGCCTGATAAGTTTGAATTTAAAAATTTTCTAGCACAGTTCTACAACTGCGTCTCGTCAGTGCGCTCGGATAAGGCCAAGTTGTCTCTTTTAAAAAGTTATTTGACGGGTTATGCGGCACAGTTGATTTCACATTTAACTTTGGAGGATGCTAACTATGAAGTCGCGATAGAGTTATTGACGGAGGAATTTCTGGACGTACCTTTAATTGTGGACGAGATATTTAAACAGTTGTTAGATGCTTCTCCCAAATACGATGCGAATTTCATAAACGTTAAGCATTTCTTGTCGGAGACACGGGCAGATTTGTCGGAGCTGAGAACCTCTTACAACATGGATTTTTTTGAAGAAAATACACCAGGACTCAAGATTGTTAGCCATATAATATTTTCGAAATTACCGACCATTCTCCAAAGGGAATTAGTGCATAAAGTTGGTAATAATTACCCAACATTAAAGGACATTTTCGAAAATTACAATGAGAACATTAAAACCCTTGTGAAAACCACAAAAAAGAATTTTAACCCCCGAAAGGAATAAATTCTATTCAAGCGAGGGAAAAAATAGATATCCCAAGGCAGAGAGTAAAAACGTCTCTGCACTGGAAAATTTCAACACGAGGGCTGACAGACTTCCCAGTTACTGCAAACTCTGCACCACAGAGGGTCACCCTATGAGTCGCTGCTCGACATACGCTAATGCCCAGACAAGAAAAGCGAGGTGTAGGGAGTTAAGCATATGCACCCTGTGTACTAGCGCTGGACATAAAACTAAAGACTGTTTAGGGATCCGGAACAAGTTGCCCTTTAAATGTTCGCAATGCAACTCAAAAGGACATGTCAGTCCACTTTGTGATGAGGCGGAGAAGAAGTCCACATTGTCCACTAATCTGTGCATCAGCACTCGGACCCTTAACCAACCCTTCATCTTACCTATAGTATCCATTTCAGTGTCTATGGGCAAACACAAGCTCAAACTCAACTGCTTGTTTGACACTGGCAGCCAGAGGTCATATTTTTCTAAGCGGGTAACTGAAAAATTAAAATGCAAAAAGCATTCCCTCACCCCAGTGGAATATGAAGTAAACACCTTCCTGGGCACGGGGAAGAAGAGTCTGGAGGAGGTTGTGCTGGGGATTCAGGTGGATAAGCACCGAACCTTACCCTTACCAGTTCTGTTGGACGAAGACTTCGACATCAACCTAAAAATTGATAATTTTGGAGAGGTAAAAAAGAACTTGACCAGTTTGAACCTCAAATTAGCCTTCATGGATGATGGCAGTGACCAAGTAGGTGTACTTGGACTCATAGGAGTCGATATAATCCAGTTCATGGATATGAAAGTTATGAAATGCATGAATGGAACTGCCTGGGAATTTCCTACAGGCATCGCTCCCCTTGGCAACAGTCATCATTTCCTCTACAAGGAACAGATCACCCGGGCAAGAGCTAAAAGGAGCGCCCCGAACAACAGTTACCACACCATCATTACACATTATTCTTCCTGTTCTGAAGAACATGTAAATTTTGTATTGAACCCAAAAAAAAGTTATCCGGATCCGTTTTTTTTTGATGAAAGCTCAGTTGAACATAACCTGGAGAAAATGTTCGATGTCGATTCATTCGGTTCATGCACCAACGAGAAGGAATTAGTCAGTGAGTACGACAAATCCCAAATAAAAAAATTTAAAGAATCGATCTATTTTAAAACAGTGCCTACTATGTAGATCTTCCTTGGTACGAAGATAAAATCAACACGGTCCCTTCCAACTACCAAGTGGCACTCAAGGTACTTGATAAAACAATGAAGTACCTGCAAAGCAAAAAATTAAACAGGGAATACAACGAAGCCTTCTACCAACAAGAAAGTGAGGGAATTATCGAACGGATTGAGGTATCACCGGATAAGTTCTCGGAATACATATGGATCCCTCACAGGCCAGTTATCAAAACGGATGAACAGTCCACACAAAAATAAGACCGGTGTTCAACTGCTCCCTGAAAACAAGAGGTAGTTGTTCCCTTAATGAGGCATCATATCCAGGTATCAACCTGATAAACGATATGCTGGAGCTGCTGTTATTGTTCAGGACCAACAAATATGTCTTGTTAGCAGACATCAGGAAGGCCTTCCTGATGATTAAATTAAATTCTGAAAAAGATAAGAACCGATTTTGCTTTTTCCTAAAGGAAGGAGATAAGATAATTTGCTTTCGATACAGCACCCTAATATTTGGATTCAACGCCAGCCCTTTCATACTCCTGTACGTATTGAGGCACCATGCTCAACAGTTCCCGGATGATCCATGTACTCAAATGCTGAAAAACAATTTTTACATGGACAATTTATGTAAAACTGGCAATTCCCCAGAGGAATTGCATCATCTATACAAAGAAGCAGTAAATCGCTTATGGAAAGGTGGCTTCGATCTAAGATCATGCAACTCAAATTGTGAGCAACTAAAGAAACAGATGGAGAAGGACAACAGAATTGTCCAACATGCCAGCGACCTGGAAAAAGTCCTAGGTTATAAGTATAACCCAAAAATGGACACCTTACAAATTTCGAACATGGAGGTGGACCAAAATGTAAAAACCAAAAGAGGCGTGTTGTCCCAAACAGCGAGAGTTTTTGACCCCTTATCTCTTTGCATCCCCGTGACGGTTAGAGCAAAGATATTACTGAGAGAGTTATGGTCTCAGAAACTGGGCTGGGATGATGTCATACCAGCTCAATTACAACAACTTTGGACAGCATTGGCAGGAGATCTAGCAGGCCTGAGTGATCTAAAATTCCCAAGACAGACTATCAATCAGGACAGCCCATTAAACTTGTGCATTTTTTGTGATGCATCACCAAATGCATACGGATTTGTGGTTTACGGATTACAGAATAGTAGGTCGCATTTCATATTTGCAAAAACCAAGGTGGCACCTATGAAATCAAAAACATTACCCAACTTGGAACTACTATCGGCATACTTAGCAGTAAAAACTTTGCCGACCTTACTAAAATCATATGCACAGATGAAAATTAAGCATATTTACATAGCGGTGGATGCCCAAGTTGTTCTGTCATGGTTACTGTCGGAAAATATTAAAACAAAAAGCCAGTACACCAGAAACAGGTTAAAGGATGTCCACAAAATGATACGTGAAATCAAACAAGACTATTCAGTGGACGTACATTTCAAGTATGTGCCTACTGCGGAAAATCCTGCTGATCTTCTGTCCCGAGGAATTTCCCTACAAAAATTCCACCAGACCTTGCAATACTGGACATATGGTCCAAAGTGGATTGCAGAAACCCCAATAAACTGGCCTAATAGCAGCCTGGACTGCTTGAGTCCAGAAAACAAGGACTTAGTAAAATCAACAGTATTGCACAACACAGTTTCCGATGCAAGGGTAGAACCCATCATTCCCTTCAACCGATTTTCCGAGTTGACAAAACTGATAAAAGCTACAGCATTTGTTTTCAGATTCATGCACAGGGCCAGGCGCCTGAATGCTCCAGATCCTGATCACTGTGCAAGGATTCATCTTTTTAAAATAATGCAACAGCAAACATTTCAAAAGGAAATCACTTACCTAAAGGACCCCAAAGACACCCCTCCTGATCTTGTTAAAAATTTTAATATATTCTTAGATGGCGACGGAATACTAAGAATGGATGGCAGGATAGCTCAAACTTCAATGTATGAGTACGAGCAAATATATCCAATTCTTCTAGCCAAGCACCACCCCTTAACAGAATTAGTGATCATCAATTGTCATAAAAAATGCAAACATCTAGGAATCAATGCCACTCTGACAAAGCTAAGACTTACAGGATTTTGGGTGCCCCAAGCTAGGCAAGCAGTGAAGAAAGTAATCTCAAAATGCTTCACATGTAAAAAGTTCAATAACCTAGCATTCAAATACCCCAAAATAACAAATTTACCAAAGCACAGAGTTAATTTCATCAAGCCATTTAAACAAACAGGGATTGATTACACTGGACATGTGTGGGTGAAGCAAGGAGAGAACTCCAAAAAAATGTATATACTCATTTTTACTTGCCTAAATGTAAGGGCAATACACATAGAGCTTGTAGAAGATATGTCCACAGCTGCATTTGTCCAAGCTTTAGTGAGGTTTTCAAATATTTATGGCGCACCCTCCTACATCTACAGCGACAATGCCAGATCATTCAATGCAGCCCTGGGGGGAGATATTGTGGAACACCATGTACATTCTACAGACTTTGAAAATAAATTCGGCAGCTACCAAATCAAGCATATCAAAATACCCTTATATTCTCCTTGGGTAGGAAGTACATGGGAGCGCTTGATCCGAATAGTAAAGTCATGTCTGTACAAAAGCATAGGTCGCTCCAAAATAAAATATTTTGACCTTCTGACATTACTTACAGATGTCCAGAATGCCATAAACTCCAGACCCCTCACATACCGATGTTCATCCGATAGTGACTTAGAAATGATCACTCCAAATTGCTTTTTACATCCAAATGCCAATAGCAGACTTGTGGTGCGATCCAACACTCAAAATGAGGGAGTAACTGACCCCGCCCAGCAAGGGCTGACCTTATTAAGACCTTGGAGCTGCGAGAAAAAATGTTAGAAAGGTTCCGTGAAATGTGGTACGAAGAATATCTGCTTGGCCTCAGAGAAAATTGCAAGGATCTACATGAGATGAAATTCTCTAACAAAATTAAATTAGAGGATGTAATCCTCATAAAAAATCCTTGAAGCCTCGACCTTATTGGCAGCTTGGTAGGGTAGTGGAACTCTTTCCTGGAGATGACAACAAGATTCGATCGGTTCGGGTCAAGAGAGGTGATGGAGTGATTCAAACATATTCAATAAAACACCTTTACCCATTAGAATTGTCACTGACCCACGACTACCACCCTCTCACACCTGAACTGGAGGAAACAGAGAAGGATAACTACCCAAACCCCACTACTAATGTACCTGTTACAAAGGACACTTCTGCCACAAAAGTTTCACAAAACCGGGACTCCTTGCGTCCGAAGAGATCAGCTCGGTTAAAAAACAGAAAAAATGATCCATACTTGTATTATTGATTATAAGGATCAGAAAGAAAAAGATATGCAAATTTATAAATAAAAAAAAAAATCCAAATTAAAAGAAAAAGAAAAAAAAAACCCATGTTAAATTCATTAGAACATACCGCCATTTTCATGGCTTTCTCCTCTGGCGGGAATGTGTGGAAATTTGTTAAGGTAATGGTGATCCTCTTTCACCGGTCACCAGCAGTAGCCCTTAGGGTCACATGATGCCCACTATAAAAGAAGGGTCCCTGAAGAATTCGGCTCTTTTTGCTTCTAGCGTTGGCTAGCTTCACAGCTCCGTATCGTCAGTAGCCCCAGACGGCGACGACTAGGAACCCCCAACACGTTGGAATCAAGAGCGGCAAACGCACACCTAATAACCAATTCTTCAGGGCCCAAACCAGTTACGTGGAACAGTAATATCAAGGATAACAGCTAAGTTTCCGCAGGCAATTTTATCTGCAAACCTTCACTTTTAACCCATTTGACATATTCAATTCTCCTTAAATATTCTTTACCAACCAAACGCATTGAACTCTTAACTTTGAACTGAACTCTATGAACATTCTTTAAGTCGTTTGGTTGTTTCATTTTATGTATATTGATACCCCTGTTGATATTTGTTTTATGTTTTACATGTAAAGTAAACATTTTGTTTTATAAAAAGTCGTTTGTCTCCTTTCTTCAAAGCTGCACCCATCTCCTCACTGCGTCGAAGTACGGTCTATTCTCTTACAAAACGTAGGGTCTAGACAGTGCTTTTCCGGGGACAAAAAATCCCCACACATGTAGAGATTACTGAAAGTCGGACCCAATACTTCTTCAAATAACATAATTTATTACGGTAACCAGATGCACAGGAATTACAAAACTTGATGAAATAGCACCAAAGAAATTAATTCGGAACAACGTTACTTCAACCACACCCGATAATAAGGTAAAATTAATTATTTATTACACCAAATTTAAAATCAGTAACCTTGTTATCAGCAACAACTCATCTCCCCAGACAAGTCGTCTTAATGAGACTAATGTAGTATACAAATTTGAATGTCCCTTAGGATATTGTTGTCTCCCAAAAAATCAAAGTACCTACATCGGCTTTACCTCAACGACTTTGTCGCGCCATTTGACTCTTTATATGTAAGATAATAGCTCCATTTTACAACATCTAAAATTACATGTATAATATAATTTCTACGGGTTCCCCTCCTAATTACTCTCATTACTACTAACTTGAAAAAAAAAATGTAACACAAACACATCACCCCTGATGATGGCATTTAGAAGTGCCGAAAGTACTTGGGATAAAAACTTCGGTAGACCAATCCACGAATTCCATCCAAATGTAAAAAACCTTGGCTAGAAAGCTCGAAAAGATTGTTAATAAAATTGTTAGACAGGAGACTTGCCTTTTGTTTAATTCCACACACACGTATATATATTGTTGTTATAGGAGTTTTGTGCATGCTTCGCATATTTGTGTTATAAAATAGAAAAATAGAAATACTGTTTTTTAAATCATGAATGGTGTTAAAATAGACTAATATTAAGCATAGTAAATTATTTTACTATAAAATGCCTTGGAAGTTATTATAAAATGCATTAGAAATTATTTACTATAAGAATGCATAGGGAATTATTTTACTATAAAATGTATTGGAAATTATTTGATTATAAAGATATACTGGAAATTATTTTACTATAAGAATGCATTAGAAATTATTTTACTATAAATATGTATTAGAAATGCTGTTGACTTACCAATTGTGTCCGAATTAATAGTGTAGATTAGTGCAGTATCATTTACACTATTAATTCGGAGACAACTAGTAAAACAACTATATTAGTCTATTTTAACATCATTCATGATTTAAAAAATCCAGTATTGTTATTTAAAATTTTTTTTTTTAGTAATATATGTATATATATAGGGATGTGCAGAGATTGACTGGAACGCTACCCATAAAGATGATAATTCTCCTGTTTTATTTTTACGATAGGTGAAAAAAGATATGGAGGCTCAATGTTATTTAGAGTGACATAATTCTATTTCGTATGTTTCAAATACCCAGATTTGAACTTCGGTTAAACATTGTTGGATAATGAATTTTAAAAGTATTGCGTCAATTATGATAAAAAATAAAGATTCATTCTTAGTTTAAGAAAGAAGCGCTAAGTGTAAAAAACAAACAAACATGTAAAATCATTTTTTTTTGTTGTCGTCTGATTCTTGTAAACAATAAATATCCAGCTACGCGATGGGAAAGTGCAAATTTAAACATGCGACTTGAAAAAAAGTTTCCATCATCGTATGTCACCCTGCCAAAAGTCAAGGAATTAACCGAATTTAATAAAATTGTTAATATATAGATTAATAAAATATATTATAATGCATTTTTTATTTCATTTAAAGACTTTTGCATTTTTCACGTAAGTTAATCACATACCTTTCAGAAACTGTTTTACGCCTCGAAGATACGTGACAGACTTTAAAAATTGTAAAAAAGTTCTTAGATAAAATAACTGGTCCATTATCTTTTATTCATTAAATATATAAACCCTGAAAATTTCATTAAATTCTATTAATTTCCTGAGTTTTGGTTTTTATATCTTTCTGAGAGGTGAAAAAACGATGGTTAAATTTAGATTCTTT
Organism: Doryteuthis pealeii; assembly: GCA_023376005.1. Lineage (NCBI taxonomy): Eukaryota > Metazoa > Mollusca > Cephalopoda > Myopsida > Loliginidae > Doryteuthis > Doryteuthis pealeii. The sequence goes on from CM042145.1 coordinate 111,144,969, forward strand.
GAGTTTGATTTAACCCGAAAACGTTTTAACTTTTAAAAAATTCGGCCTAAATTAAGATTGTAAATTGATATTTATTTAGTATTCAAAATAAAAATTATGGTTTTAGTACCGGAAAAAATTCCAATTACAGAATAAACGATATTAGGAAACTTTAAAAATTTCAATAGCGAATAATTTCATAAACAAAAAGAGAATTCATTTGCCAATAATTTCTGTTAACGCGAATGAAAATTTACATGAAAACAACCAAATTTCACGCGTCTAACAAAACTTCAAGTCAAAGTTTTATTTTGTTTATTCGTTCTAAAACCAAACTGTAAAGAACGTGGGAGATAATCAACTCTTTTAGGCTTCCATACTTTAAATTGACGATTTTTACAAAATCGTTTTAATTCTTTTAAAATATGTTGCCAGGTTATGCATGGTTTTTAACTTAGATTTTTTCAAAGATAAAATTCTGGGCTATCTTTGGTTAAAATTGCTAGTTAGTCATTAATAATCCTGCACATATATAATGGACCTTGAAATTTTTAAGGTAGTGAAAAACTCAGTTTAACTTAGATAGAATAATTTTTTTTTTTGCATCAATTTAAAGAAAACTACATTTTTTAATACTATGAAAAAAAAAATTGCTACATTATTTATTTTTTGAGTTTTAAGAAAATGAATTTTAAATTTTAAAATCAGTTTTTTAGGTTATTGAATTTATTTTTTAATTTTTTTTAAATAATATATTCTTCAGGATATGATCTTTCAAGAAATGTAAAAATTAGGGACCGGGATTTTTTTTTCTTCAAATGCTCAAAATATTCTGAATTGATAAAAAAATATTTTTTCAAGTTTCTTCCATAAAATAAATTAATCCTTATAAAATTAAGTCGTGGGAAAATAATTTGGTGAAAATTTCATTAAAATCGGACAATTCCCTGATTTTTGGTAATTGTTTTAAAATTAAGAAATTAAAAAAAAAAAAAAAATTACCTCCCTTTGCACTTCTCTGCACATCCCTATATATATATATATATATATATATATATATATATATATATATATATCATATTTTTTTATAATGTGTGTGTGTGTGTGTGTGTGTATAGTGGTACAAGTAGATCGCTACAAGTCGGCCTTATTTGGTCCTGTGGCATGTTGTTGAATTCTTTCTACGGACTGAACCTATTCGCATTGATTGTCAGTTTCGAATTCTTTTTCTGTAATCTCTAGTTCTTTTATGATCCGTTGCCGTTTCGTCTCGCGTATTTGAGCCAGTAAGGCCAGCGTCGTCAGCACGGCTGCGGTGAAAGTTAGGACGGTGCGAGTAATGAACATGGAATTCCTCAGTTCTCTGTTGTCGTATAAAGAGCAGGAACCACGCCTGCTGGCCGTTGAGTTCCAGACAAGACAGGTAGCATCAACTAGAAATCCGAAAATCACTGGACCCGACATCCAACCTCAAAGAAAGAAGCAAAAGAAAGAACAATGATTAGAAAAAAAGAAAAAAAAAAAAAAAAAAAAAAAGAAAGAAAAAAGAAGTTATAATTATTAGCAAAAAGAACACACTCCCGGCGGTGTAAAATTAATTTGTGAAAGATTTTGCCTGAGGGGGTGGGAGTTAAAAATTCAGTGTCAGAGGGTTTGTATCATAATTAAGTTAAAATCATCAAATTTATTAAAGTGCTCCATTAAAAATCAATGTAGTCCGTTTAATGTTGCATACTCAAATTCTACGTATTAAGTATTTTGAATATAAATTAAATACTCATTGATAAACTTATATAATTTCTGGGGGTTTGTAACGTAAGCAGTGACGTAGTTTCGGTTACAGACAGAGAGACAACGAATCTCAATTATTAATAGATTTCACATCTACAGTATCGCTAAATAGTACTCCCCAACAATTTTAAATTGAAAATAAGTAAAGTTGACGGAGTGGCCTATTGTCGGTATCAGCCGTACATCGAGGGAGTCTACCCCCTTTCCTCTAGCGTTAGACCAGAGAGATTGTTTTGCTAAGGTGGAGAACTTGTTTACTTACCTATCAATGAAGTAAAAAACGTTGACATGCCAACTGCTAAGCTTTTGTCTTCATCTCCTGCAATTCTGTAAAGAAAACGAAAAAGAAATAAGCCTTGTTTATTTGGATTCCTACGCGGTCAAATGTGGCCCAGTACTACGTTATGGTAGCACTACTTGGACTCTAACGAAATGCCTGGGGAAAAGGCTAAACAGAAACTACGCAAGGATGCTGGGTGCTATTTTGAACAAATCCTAGAAGCAGCACTATCATGTTACGCATAATAGAGTTAGAGGAATCTATGCTATCGGCACGTCTTAAGGATAATGATGATATCGCATTAAGTATTACTATCTACTAAATTGCACGCAGTCATATGGTTTCAAGTATTCCTATCTAATATCAATATGATTTAAACAAGGTTAATTTTCATTATTTCAAGCCATTTAATTGTCCTGGGTATGATGTTAAATTGCATCTAATGGCGAGGTTCCAATTTTGTAGCTGTAGTGGGTGTAGAGTACACTTTCATTGCCAGTACTTCCTAGTCCACTGTAACTCGGAGTGGCAGTATTTGTTAGGGTCCCAACTATGGGCGAAATAGATAAAAAATGAGTTTTAAAAATTGAAAACCCAACAAAGAATTAATAAAACAAAAACGCCGTCGGCTTAAAATAACCCATCAAGGGTTGGCATGCCGTAAAATCCAACCAACCAATCTCAATCCATTTAAAAGAATGGCGTGAACTGAATTGTTTTAAACATATTTGTTTTTGTACTATCTAGACCAAGTTAGAGTTAGTTTTAAGTGGTATGTGTTTGTGTCATAACATTTCTCTGGTCGAAGTTAAAGACGGAAAACGTAAAAGAAAAAGACGGAAGGGTGCCCTGTGGCGAGGTGGCTAACGTGCTGGACTGCAACAGCGTAATAATAATAATAATAATAATAATAATAATAATAATAATAATAATAATAATAATAATCTGAGACCTGTCAGCTGTTCCTTATAAACATTTATCTTAATTCCACAGAATATTTATAATCTTTCTACAGATTATCCAACATTGCCTTAAAGGACGCAGTAGAATAGCAAATGCAGAATGTGTGGAGACAGAGACGAAACGGTTAATCATATGATAAGAGGATGCAGCAAACTAGCACGAAGACAGTACAAGACTAAGCACGATGCGGTGGGAAAGGTAATACACTGAGAATTGTGCAAGAAATTCAATTTTCACCATACAACTAAATGGTATATGCACAAGTCTGAGCCTGTCCTGGAGAATGACACGCATACAATTCTCTGGGACTTCGAGGTACAGACGGATCCCCTAATCCCGGCCAGGAGAGTGGACCTTGTATTTATCGACAAGAAGAAAAGAACCTGTCATCTCGTGGATTTTGCCGTCCCAGCCGACCCCCGAGTGAAAGTGAAGGAAAGCGAAAACATAGACAAATACTTGGACCTTGCCAGAGAACTGAGGAAACTGTGGAACATTAAGGCGAAGGTCGTACCAATTGTAATTGGTGCTCTTAGAACGGTTCTTGAAAGCGCTTGAAAAGAATTTGGATGGATTGGAAATCAGAGGAAGAATCGAGACCATCCAAATACAGCACTTAATATCGGCAAGAATACTCAGAAGAGTCCTGGAGACCAGAGGAGACTTCCTGTCACTCAGCATCCAGTGAACCACAGGCTACGACAAGCGTGAAAAACTACTACTACTACTACTACTACTAATAATAATAATAATAATAATAAAAACTGGAGGAATTGGAAATCTGAGAAATAATTTAGACTATCCAGACAACTGCATTGTTAAGATTGGCTAGAATAATCAGAAGAGTCCGAGAGATCTGAGGAAGCTTGCTGTCACTCAGACTCCAGTGAAAGACTACCAGCTAACACTGGTATGAAATACTCGCATAACAATAAAAATATAATAAAAAGCATAGTACAATTTGATTCTTACCTTAGATTGGCTATATATGAAGGGGTAATAATCATTGTTCCAATGAAGGAATTTGCTATAGCAATTGCTATATAGTAATAAATTGAATTACAACCAGTGTCACAGAATCCAGTGGTGACTGTTGATCCGTCCGGCAAACATTTGCATTCAGTGTAAGTCTTGGATAGAGAAAAAATAGATTAGATGCTTTAGAAATAAACATGGATGAAATAAACTGTGTTACATAATTGATAGGTTGCCCATAGATTATGTACAGTTAAGTAGAAATTAAAAATAACGGTAATTCTAAATTACGGAAGAACCATAACAAAGTAAATTTACTGGGCTTGACCTTTCGCTGACCGTGTGTTTGGTCAAATCAAATAATTCTGTTATTATTATGATATCCACCATCTCTTAGTAAGGTTTACCAGTGTGTTCGTGCAGCGTTAATATTTTCGTACGCTTCCTTGAAGTAACGTCGATCGCAGATAATAACCGCAGGTCAAAGTGATTCGTGAGAACAGGAACAAGTTTTTTTTTAGGAGGAGGCAGACATATTTCCAAGATGGCTATTTCTCCCACGCGTGATAGTTAACATGGAGTAAATGAAAACTTCAAAAAAATAAAATACCTATATTTTATGTTCATTACTACAACCCCCCCAAAAAAAACCCAACAAAAAAACAAAGAACAAAAACAAAAAACCCCCCCAAAAAACAGAACAAAACAAAAAACAAACAAAAACCCCCAAAACCCCAAAAAACAAAAAACAAACAACGGATACAGAGATGAAGAAGGAAGTCCCATCAAAGGAAACCAGATGAACAGAGAGAACCAACCCAGCTACCCAGATAGAGAATATACGACTGGTCCATTTTAGAAGCAGATTACAATATAAGAAGTAAAGAGTTACACAACAATCTGCATCATCAGAATCTATCGGATAAATTCTAATACGAGCCGCCCTGTCGGCTGAGACTGTAGAATACGCAGACTGCACCTCCAAATGGGGCCACATATTTCGACCCGAAATGCTTACAAAAATACGTACAAAACGTATTTTATTGATTAGATAAAGATCGTGGTGGCTGAGCATTAAGTGGTCCCATGACATGCAACACTCCACTTCTGCCCTTACTTTGACTACGCGGACGTTTGGAGAGGTCCCGTTGCATCAATCGGCTAGTTATGTCAACCCCTAGCAACTATATGATGGTCCGAACCGTATTCTTCAAATTGATCTTATAGCAAACACTCACTCCTTTCTGCGATGGCTGTGGGTCAACCACCAGTATTTATTAAAACACATGGAGTTAATGAAACTTGTTTTTTCCTCAGATTAAGTCATTTGCAATGGTGTGCAGTGATATGAATGGCCTTGAAAAATATTATGTCATTTGTATTTGCATCAGATTCTATCACGCCAAGGCACTATTGTCTAGATTGTCAATCAGTTGTCCTGTGGTCATTATCTGCGATCGACGTTACTTCAAGGAAGCGTACGAAAATATTAACACTGCACGAACACACTGGCAAACCTTACTGAGAAATCGTATATATCATAATAATAACAGAATTATTTGTTTTGTTTCAATTAATTTGCACAAGGGTGTATGTTTATAGTATACGACAGAATCATTTAATAATTAATTAAAAATTCTTCCTTACCGATCCGTTTTTACCTTGACATCCGGCAAAACAAGGAGAGAAATAAGTGATAGTGTTATTAAAGCAAACTGGAAGGAATTTATGTTCATCACAGGAACATGTAGAGACACATTTTGGGTTGAGAAATTCATCAGGAGCAGCAGTTCTATAGTCACAAGAAAACGGGAAATTATATAGGAGAAATAAACGTTTCAGTTTTATACAGGGGGTCTGCAAAAGTAGGTATACAGTAATGAAAAACAAAACTAACGCACAAAACGTATTTTATTGATTATATAAAAATACCAATAATAACATATCAATAACTAGAAGTGGCTACCCGGCGTCACCTGGGTAGAGGGGGACTTTTAAAAAGTTAGTCTCGCAGGTCCATTATTGCTTATCGCGAGTGAGATCCTCGCTGGTTGCACCATAAAAATCCCCACGGAAATATATAACAATATGGTAAGAAATTTCCATTTAATGATTTACAATTAAAAAAAAGAAGATATAAATGATGCAATTAATTCAATAAATCAATATTATATTTCAAAGCAAAAAAAAAAAAAGATAAACAAAATAACATTCCCTGTTACTTTTCAAATTTGAATTTTTAAACATCTTCCCAAATATAAATCAAATCTTCATTATTTTTGCTCAAAAACCAAGCCCTGGTGATATTTAGTATGTATATATATTTACTTTCTCGTTAGTTGTTTTATTTTCGAAGTTTCCTCCAGACATACAGATTACTCACAACTTCCCTTTATATATGTATAGATAAACATATTAATCCCCCAAACTCTTTGCTCCCTTCAAGTCAAGTGTGAACATTCATGCACACTCTGACACAAATCAGCATCAATTTCCTGGCAAGTATCCTGTATGAACTGAATCATAACATCAACAGAAGGTAAAAACATTATCTTTTATACATCCCAAATATTACGAGGGCGAGTCAAAAAGTAATGCCATTTTGTTTAGGACAGGTATAATTACCAACACAGAAACTTGTATCATTCATCAAAATGAAGCTCTCATTCGAAGGTGGAACATTGCTATTGAGAGAAACTTTGACTATGTGGAGAAGTAGGGATGTAATCTACAGTGAACCGGCTTCATTTTGATGTATGATAAATGTTCCTGTGTTGGTAATTATACCTGTCCTAAACAAAATGGCATTACTTTTTGACACACCCTCGTAGAATTAAATGAATCCTAGTACCACTATTATAATTTAACAATCTTCGTGTTCATTAAAATAAGAGAAAGAAGTGAACACAGAGACGAGACAAATCCAAGAAACACCCAAGCCAACCCAAGAAGACAAGAAAACCAGAAGATCAGAAGAGATAGCAGAAATAAGTATAGGAAGATATAAAAAGATACAATAAATATAAAATGAAGAATTAGGGTAATACAAAAATATGAATGTAGGAATGAATTAAATCAGCAAGCAGCTTAACCATCCGTCGGCCGATGCGATGTAGATTTTTCACGCGACCCTACAACTCTGGTACACGGCATCCCGAACGTCCATAAACGAGAAAAAAAAAAACAACTTTTCCTTATTTCAAACACATTTAATTTTCCATTGTTGTGTTACGTGTCAGTTAACGTGAGTCATGGTGTCCCTAGATATGAGTATATGACTTATCCCCCTTGTCGGTAACAGAGCTCTCGCAACATTCATTCTTAAATAAATCAAGTATATAATGTTTTTGGGTACCCAAATGTAGCTTTTGCTTGGTGATTGATGCAAATAGATATTCAAAATCTGTGTTTAACACCTTAAAACAATTGCCGTTATTCGTTGTTTTACAGCTTATCAACTTTTTTCGGATAATGCCGAATCAAGTCATCCCAAGGGACACTTGTTTCTTACAGTATCTAGTGTCGCTTAAGTGGTCATCCAGTAAAGTATTAAACAGGCTCATCGTTGTCGTTATACGTGCTACATCAATTATTTGACAACAGATTCTATGATCTCTACGATCAAGTTAGACTGGTAGACCATTAATAGTAATTTGGAGTCTCACTGGGGGACCCATTGTTTTATACAAAGAATGGCCAACCCTCTCTACCTTCGTTTTGTGAACATGAACTCGTCCATAGGCTAATGAATGAAAAAGCAGGTGTTACAGAGTCGGCAGAACATGAGCTAGACTGGTTGCACGCTTGCTGTATTGAACTATTGTATGTGATTATAATGTCTTATTAATCAATATGTGATTAAACCTTGTTTTACTCACTCCTTTTTTGGGGTTTCCTTGCTACTTTAGCCCTCAAGAACAAACACTGAACAGTTGGGGAAGTCATCGTAATTATTGAAGAAATTGAAATCCAATTAGATTGCCCTGTAAAGTTTCATCAGGGTCGGATCACTGGTGTAGGCACCAACCGGTTATACACAGACAGACAGAAATTGCCATTTATGTAGTAGATGTTTGGACCGATGCATATTAATATTGAAACAATTGAAATCCAATGAGTCAACCCTGTTCTTGAATATTAGCTTAACATGTCTGCAAGATTTCAGCATTATCGGATCACTGGTGTAGGCGCCAACTGTTTATATACAGACAGAATTTACCATTTATGTAGTAGATTTTTGGACTGATACATATTGATATTCTTTCTTTTTTCTTTTTTTTTGTTTTGTTATTTAGCTTCAATACAGTTTTAATTGTATGTTGTTGAACTAAAGAAAATTACTTACCGACATTTATAAAAAATATTAATTTTGATTACTATTTTACAGTATTGGACAAAAAAGAAACTACCCCCCCAAAAAAAAAAACAGACAATAAAAAAAATGAACATTTTCCATCATTGTCAAAAATTAATATGAAACTTCAATAGTTTAGGCACACATAGGAAGTGATTATTTTTCTTGGTTATTGTTGTCAGAGTTTCATTAGCAGTAGCGAAAAGTCATAATTTTCTAAGAATGAAATTCTCAGAAAAACCCAAAATTAGGATATTTCTGATAATTTTCTTTTCCCTGCTTTGATATTCTAATTTTTAATTAGTCCTTTGTGTTATATAATTGCTAGTAAGCCTAATGGTGTTAAATGAAAGCGATTCCCGAATTGTGGCATACAATGATTGTCACAGTAAAGCCGTAAAACCTGAGGAGTGACCTATTGTCAGTATTAGCCGAACAGTGAGGGAGCCTATCCCCTTTCCTTAGCGCTATACCAGGGAAACTGAGATAGAATACCAAGTCAGCTCCCAGATGCTTTACCGCATAAATCAGATTACTCGCACACATAAGGTTGCCCAAGCTGTAAAGCATCTAGGATCTGATGGTAAGTGTAGTGCTCCACTACCCAGTAAAAACAATCTCCTTGGTTTATGATTGTCATAAACTATATGAATTATTATCAATTGTATTAAAAGATTTTTTTTTAAAGTCAGCTTTGGCCAGTACTGTACGTGTACTCGAACCACAAATGGAATTGATCTTTTAGTCATAATGTTGTTACATTTCTTACTGTACCTGACTGACACGGTGTCAGGCCCAACAATGGGCGGTAATTCGCAGCCAGCCATTAAGTATAGAGCATCTATCGTGCCAGTGATCAGATGAATAATGGTTATCATGGCGAGGGTACCACGTGCCGATAGTTTCAGTTTTGAGTAATCAATCCACCAATAAGTGTGCCTCCGGACAGAGCAAATAGCTTAATGAAACCTAAAATAAACACAGAAACGAAATAAAAAGAAAGAAGAAAGAAAGAAAAAAAAAGAAAAAGAAAGAAAGAAAAGAAATATATACAAGGTCGGTCAGAATGATCTCGTGTATTTCAAATTGCCTCTGCGCATGCGCGAGAAGCAGTAAATGGATGGAGATATATATCTTTGAGCAGCAGCAGCTATTCCATTTTAGTTTGGAACGGTGGCTATTTTCATTGAAACTTATTTTAAAAAAATATGTAAGTAAAGTCGTCGGGGTGGCCTAGAGTCGGTATCAGCTAAACAGCGAGGGAGTCTATCCCCTTTTCACTAGTGCTTGACCAAGACAATTGTTTTAGTGTCTGAGGTGAAGCGTCACACCTATTATCAGCTCCTTACTTCAACGCACAGATCCATGTGCTACTCATACGCTGAGTTGGCGAGGACCGGTATCGAACTAGGAACCATTGAACCAACCCGGCCGTGATAGGCTCGCTCACCTGGGGATCGCTGAAATCTCTAAACATAGGCTGTAGACAACAGACAAACTAAAAGTTAGCTATAAAATGATAATCTAAATGAAATGATAATATCTTCAGGGGTGTCCTTATGAAATTGCAGGCAATACAAGAGGCAATGACTTGGCGAGCACTGCAGAACTTCAGGGTGAGGCTTCAGGAGGCGACGATAGTAAATTACAAAGACGTTATTTTTATTTTATTCTAAGGGCTATTTGCGTAACCCTATACAGACTACTACGATACTATCAACCACTGAGTGTATAGTCACGGCCTAGACTGCTTCAATCACGTGATTTACGCGCTGCACACTAACAAATACCCAAAAATATAGCAAAACTTTTGACTCCCCTTAATTTTTTTACCAGTGTTTAAATGTTTCATTCCTTCCAACGCGCACACACACACACACACACACACATACACACACGAACACATGCACACATATGTGTATGTGTGTATATGTGTGTATGTGTGTGTGTATGTGTGTACGACACTTGATACAAACAACGATGACCTCTTTAAAACAGCTTGATAATGATTCAAAGTAGAACCGAAAGTATTTGGATAAATTCTTTCGGTTTTTTATAAATTCTTTTTATGATGATAATATCAAAAACTTTGTTAGAAAGGTTGAAAAAAAAATAATTACGAAATAATCTGGATTTTGTTGTATTCAACGAAATTTGTTTGAATATCTATCTATCTATCTATCTCTCTATCTCTCTCTCTCTCTCTCTATATATATATATATATATACGAGGGTGAGTTAAAAAGTAATGCCATTTTGGGGGCCCATGAAAGATGGTTTTTCCATTATTCTAGTGACGAAGATGTGAAATCTGTAGTAAACAAATGACTCAAAGAACAGTCACCAGCATTTTACAGGGCAGGGATACATGCTCTCATTCGTAGGTGGAACATTGCTATTGAGAGAAACGATGACTATGTGGAGAAGTAGGGATATGATCGACAGATGACTGGTTTCATTTTGATGTATGATACATGTTCCTGTGTTGGTAATTATACCTGTCCTAAACAAGATGGCATTAATTTTTGAATCACCTTTGTATATATATATATATATTAGAGAAGGGACCATAACGTTTGTTAATAAGTAAGGTTAACAAATCATTATGTTTTGCTTGAATAATCTTGTCCGACACCATACGCCTATATCAGTACATGGCTTCCTTAGACGAGAAAACGGACAAGATTATTAAAGCTAAACATAATTCTTTGTTAACCTTACTTATTAACAAACATTATGGTTCCTCCTTTGATTGGTTGTTAGTGCTAGCCAATCAGATGAGCGGGATTATAATTTTACTATCGTCCAAAAGAATAAAGAGTCAAACATCTTTTAGCGTCTAACGTTGGTGGGTGTGTCAGAGCTTGATCACCTCTGATAGGGTCAGCATGGCGAGGGAAGTCTGATGTTGGAAGACCCGAAACTTCCCAATGAACCGTGCAGATAACATCACTGACGACAACCACCAGCGCCCCAAATGTAGGAGCGTATATTTAAAGTATATATATATATATATATCATTGAGTAGAATATGGAAATAAATCCGGCAATATGTATATGATAGAAAAACAAAGTATTTAAAAAAGATGAGATTATTCTTGATTGAGAAGTCGACATATTTACGGATACAACAACCTAACTACCATCACTCAAACATCCACCCTTGCTTAGACAACATTCTTTTCATCTTAAAGTCATTATGAAGGTTTATCAAAAACCGAAACTTTTAAACATCGACTTCACCATTGAGAATAAATTCATCATTTTGGAATACTTTGTTTTTCTATTATACATATATATATGGGAAACTTGAAGTTTTGAAAAAGTTTCATACAATGAGGCGAAATATTAACTAAATTCAACTGTCTGTGTTGTTATATCCACACTTTCCTCTATTCTCAACCACATTCTGTCGGATTTATTCAACTCCTTCGCTCCTCATATATATATATATATATATATATATATATAATATATATATATAAAAGGGTATGAAAACATGTTTTTGGAACAACAATGCTTCCGTTTTGAATTTAGATTATTTTCTGCTTCTCTCCCAATGAGTCCAGATTAAAAACAAGCTCTGATGATTTTTATAAATCAAAATATTGTTCAATATTAGCTATGAATATGATATAAAATATTTCCATTTTAACAGCATTGTGTGTTTTCATATCCTTTTATATATACATATACCGTCGGATTCATTTCTTTACTCTTAACTCATATATATATGAATGTGTACATGTGAGTAGATAGGTGGTGTAAATGCGTTTTTTTTGTAACATTTCCAGAATTATAAATTACCCATCAATGCATTTGATTTCCACGCTGGAAGGAAGAACTGAACTTCCAGATATTTAGCGTTGAATGCGAATACGCCTGCAATTCCAAGTAGCTTCACGGACATAGCAGTGGTGAGGAGGACATAGGGTAACCGTTGAAGAACTCGTATAATTGACTTGAAGAAACCTGAAAATATAAAACAAAGATTTAACACAATTATCTAAACTAGGGTCAGCGATAGCCCTGTCGGCGAGGTTTAAAACATGCAGACTATATCCCCTGTAGAGGGGTAACCTCCCACCTCCACAAAAAGGGGTGTCCTGGTGATGACACTAAACTGCATCTGACGGGGGCACTCGTTGTGTAACGGTTATCATCGTAGGAAGTGAACTCGTCAACTTGAGTTCAAATCCTGAGCGAAGCAGTTAGCATTTCACATACTTTTGGGAAAGGTATGAATACAACTCTTCTCTCGTCAGTTATGGGTAAATAGTAGGGCAGACTTGGCTCTTTAACCACAGTATGGCAACCGGCCTAGGATAAGGAAAACTCTATTCATGTCCAAGATTCGCTACTTGAGTTTCTCTCCCTCGACCAAATCAGGTCACGGGATATGTCATGTCTAAATTAGTTTTAAAAATTTGTAAAAGAATTTGTCCCGTGAAAAGTATAAGGAATAGGACCTACCAATCGATCTAAATCAATTGCTACACTATACAAGAGAAATGACAACATTGATGGGATATATATGCCGGGTTAGCTCAGTCGGTAGAGCGTTCGGCTAGAAACCACAAGGTTCCTAGTTCGATACTGGTCCTCGCCAACTCAGCGTATGAGTAGCACAGGGATATGTGCGGTAAAGTAAGGAGCTGATGGTAGGTGTGGTGCTCCCATCAGACGCCAAAATAATCTCTTTGGTCTAGCGCTAGTGAAAAGGGGATAGACTCCCTCGCTAACTGGCTGATACCGACTTTAGGCCGCCCCGACGACTTTACTTTACTTACTTTTATATATATATTTAACAGTGTCCTCTCTCCTTTCTCTCTGCCTTTCCTCCTCTCCGAACAGAGCCACGACACAAGCCCGAAAATAAATGCTACGCCCTTGTGACGATATATCTCACGTGTTGTACCTTTTTTTATCGACAAGACGACCGCCGCGTAACAAATACCTTTTTAGTGCCGTGAATTTGGAGGTACGTTGATAAGCCCCGCTATACAACATATATCGTTTTTGGTACCGTTACCATATTATTACGTTACACAACCTTAGAGATCTAACTTCTGGTTGTGTCACTCTATTGCGGCAAGTTAACCTAACACGATATTTTATATATATATATATATATATATATATATATATATATATATATATATATATATAATGTGTGTGTGTGTGTGTATGTGTGTGTGTGTGTGTGTGTGTGTGTGTGTGCATGCAATAGTCGTTCAAAGAGTTCTAAGCTTCACCCAGAAAGAAGAAACACTTCTTATATAACTAGAAAAAATAATTCAGATTTCTGTGTTAATTCGGTGTAGGTGGAGCTCATACAAAGATATGGGTTTGCAACAAATAAAAAAAATGTGCAAAACAGAGGTCAAGCAGTCAAAGTATTTATACGAGGGTTCGAACTTTTGGACGTCCCGTCCAATAAGTTCGAAACCAGAATTAACACAGAAATCTGAATTATTTTTTCTAGTTATATAAGAAGTGTCTCTTCTTTCTGGATGAGGCTTAGAACTCTTTGAACGACTATTGCACACACACACACACACACACACACACACACACACATATATATATATATATATATATATATATATATATATAAAATATCGTGTTAGGTTAACTTGCCGCAATAGAGTGACACAACCAGAAGTTGTGTAACGTAATAATATGGTAACGGTACCAAAAACGATATATGTTGTATAGCGGAGCTTATCAACGTACCTCCAAATTCACGGCACTAAAAAGTATTTGTTACGCGGCGGTCGTCTTGTCGATAAAAAAACAACACGTGAGATATATCGTCACAAGGGCGTAGCATTCGGGCTTGTGTCGTGCTCTGTTCTGAGAGGAGTGTTAAATTACTGTAATCTCACACTAGGAACCAGATAGCCGTCCAAACTCTACGCCGCCGAAAAGCAAAAGAGGCCGATCTTGTTGTTCGTCACCACGTGACTTCCGGTTCCGGTCAACACCCAAAACTTCCGGTTGGCTTCCAATTCTCCATCCGGGGGTCATACCTCGGTCAAATTCCCGGCAACCTGTTGCGTGTCCATTACTCCTTTTTTTAAACCTTTACTTTCTCTTATTTCTTCTTCCTCTCTTTCTATAGCAGTCCGTCCAAAACTCTGGACTTTCATAATCACGTTACAGTTGTCCGACATTGTGTTCAGTTTCATTTTGGCAAAACTTATGGTAATGTAGGAGTTATTTTCGTATTTGCCTGGGGAGTTGTCTGCCCGTTTAGTGTCGCTGGTTCCCGCTAGGGGCCTTGTGTACTTAAGCGGCTGATTTGAACTTCTCTTCCTCTCTTTTTGCCTGCTGCTCGACCTACGTGACACAATGAGGTAGTCTTATGACTACCCCTTTCTCGTTGGGGCTTCGGCCCTTAACACTGGCCACTCACTGCTAGTAAGTCTCTGATACGATATATGACTATCCTTTAGTCATGTACCTGTAACTATGTTTTTATGTACATTTAGGTATCTCTTTGATACCTAAATATCTTGTATTTTACCATTCATGAATGTGTCGTTATCTCTACCACTTATGTACGTATGTATTATGTACCCTGTTTATTCTGTGCTGTTATATAAAATGTTTTGTCCCTCAACCTGTGTCGGAGTTTGTTTGCGTTCCAACAAGTTATGACGTTGTCATGACCTTTGAATCCTACAGTAACATTAAGATTGTATAATAGTTTGCATCTCAGTTATCTTGCTGGTCCCATAACCTAGTCTGATCATGGAGGCGTTACTGATGTAGAGTCCATCTCTCTCCAGATCTACAACTGCTTTAGATTCTTTAGTTTTCCTTCTCCTAGCCGGTTGCCTTTCCCAGGGGTATGGACACTATGTGAAATGCAAACAGTCCCGTTCAGGCTTTGAACTTGAATTTGAAGAATTTGACGTCCATTTTCTACAGGGATAATTGTTACACGCCTAGCATCTTTATAAAGTTACAAGGTAACGAATTTACTGACATTACCACGACTTTATGTTTCTACTTTTGAGAAAAGGTGATGTCAAATAACGATATGTATGTAAATCCAATAGCACAACGTCCCAAATTTTATTTAAAAAAAAAATGAATTCTTTCTTTAAATAACAGTAGTACCTTGACTTACGAGTAACTCTATTTCCTCGTATATCAAATCATTTTCCTCATTGAAATTAACTGAAATGGCATTAATTCGTTCCAGCCACCGTCCAAATAACACTATAATTTTGTTAGGTTTTTTTTTAAATACGAAAATAGTACTGTATTATATAAATCACAATAGAATGTAATGAATCATGTATTGGAAAGTCTGTGGAGTGGCCTATTGTCGGTATCAGCCGGACAGCGAGTGAGTCTATCCCCTTTTCGCTGGACCAGGGATATCGTTTTTGGAGATGGAGTGCCACACAAACCGTCAGCTCCCAGATGCTTTACTGCACAGCTCATGCGCTGAGTTGACGAGGACCGGTATCGAAACCGGAAACTTGCGATTCCTAGGTGGGTGCATTACCGACTGAGCTAAATGTGCTGTAATATGTATCAATTTTCTTATTTTTTTTTATAGATAATATTTTTCTTTGGTGTAATAAGTTCGCAAATGTTTTTAGTGAACTGATTAACATAAGCGTATCTGAAGCTCGCTGGTACCTCAAATTTTAGCAAACATTTGAGTGACAGCTCGTAACAGGGAAAACTCGTAAGTCTGGGCCCTCGTAAGTCAAGGTCCCACCGTATTTACCAGCAAACACAGAAGGGAGAAAAATGGTTAAAATTTGACTGACCTTTGAATGAACTTTTTAGTTTGGAAAGATTTTTAACTTTATCATTTTTTTCCGGTGATTTTTCCTTTTGTTTCGTCTCTATTTTGATTTCTTCTTTTTCTCCGTTTTTCTGGGGTAATTTCCGAGGGAATAACATCACTGGGAACATGAATATGATTGATGCAATTCCGAATACCAGAAAACCAAGCCACCAGGCTCCGACCCATCTTGGGTCTTCAGGAGTAAGATCCGTTTCTGTTGGATAAATAAATTAAAAGAAGAAAAAAAAAAACATCATTCAGAATACGAGGCATGGTAAAAAAGAAAGAAAAAGAGTCTGAATTATAAAGAAAAGAGGCACTAGCGGCAGTACTCCAAGGGTTGTAATGGAGTTAACCACGAATGTGGCAGACAGGTTAAGAGTCAAAGAAGTAAAACGAACAACTAGAAATATGAATAAAAGACTGTATTACAGAATAACAATATAGTTGCAAACTTTAGTTCGTTCGCGCAAATAATAATTTGTCACTTAACTGGTGTACCCTGAGATATGGGGTATTAACGCAGACCTTGCTACGGCCCTCTGTTCCGTTCGGATATGATGGACTTCTGCTTTGCGTCCGACTCCGATTCTGGTTGTCTGTTGAAGTATAAGAGCGACCCTTATTTAGGTCTGTTCCCTTTGGAACCTGGATCAGAAGAGGTGACATGAGTTTGCTTATTCGGCTTTGCCGCCAAAGTATGCTGGCTCATAATTGGTTGGTTTGAAACAGAGGCTCGCAGACAAAGGACGATAACCCCCATACCCCACAATTCTCAATAGAATCTTTGAAATTTAAAATTCAAATGAAGACCTGTGCAACAGAGTCCCACAGTAGAATACACCGACTGCACATCTGCAGAGGGGGAAAATCCCCATAAATGAGGTCACCTGTTGGCCGTGGGTGGCTACATGGGATACTTAAGGACGTAATTCTTATGACAGAGCGGTCTACAATAAGCAACATTCCATTTTTGCTCTTACTTAGGCCAATCAATTCGCTTCTCACGTCAAGCCCCAGCACCTATATGATTGTCCCAACCATATTGCCCTTATGGAAAATCCCAAACCCTTTTTATCATATATATGCTAGAAGGCTGTGGCTGAGGGTCTTAGTGACCTAGGTATAACGTTAAACTGCATCTAGTGGTGAAGTTCCAATTCTGGAGCTCTGGGGAGCTTGCATCTCAGTTATCTTGCTGGTCCCATAACCTAGTCTGGTCATGGAGGCGTTACTGATGTAGAGTCCATCTCTCTCCAGATCTACAACTGCTTTAAATTCTTTAGTTTTTCTTCTCCTAGCCGTTGCCTTTCCCAGGGGTATGGACACTATGTGAAATGCAAACAGTCCCGTTCAGGCTTTGAACTTGAATTTGAAGAATTTGACGTCCACTTTCTACAGGGATAATACCGATGAGTACTGCTTCATCGCCATTACTCCCAAGTCCACTCTGACCCGGAGTGGTAGTATCTGTGAGGGTCCCATCTATGGGTTAAATGGATATGTAAAAAATGTTTGAAGAAAAATTGTGTTAAAAAAAAGATTTGAATACCCATCAAGAATGAATGAAACAAATCATCTTTGGCATAAAATAACCCAAACAACCCCCCCACGATCTATGTTGCCTTTTTTATATTTACGTTCCAAACTGGAGAGATCATTCTGCCGGTCCCTATACAATAAAATGATGATATCTAGACGTCTACACTTGTTTCTAGACCACTCGCTGCCAATTCTCGATGTATTTTTATCAGCATTTTTTGGCTAAACACTAAATTGTGCAAGTGCAACACATTACCCTCCCTACCCACAAGATCTAACTCAGAGTTTTCCATAAACCAAACTCGTCTAAAACTCTTTTTTGATATGGTATGAAATTGAGCCGTTGTATTTCCTTTTGTTATATCCCGAGATGTAGGATATACAAAAAAAAAGTCGTCGGGGCGGCCTAATGTCGGTATCAGCCATGCAGCGAGGGAGTCTATCCCCTTTTCACTAGCACTAGACCAAGGAGATTGTTTTTTTTGCAACTGAGGTGGAGCGCGACACCTACCATCAGCTCCTTACTTTACCGCACAGATCCCTGTGCTACTCATAACGCTCAGTTGGCGAGGACCGGAATCGAACTAGAAACCTTGTAGTTTCTAGCCGAACGCTCTACCGACTGAGCTAACCCGGCCCCAAACAGTGAAATATGTTAACATATAACAATATTTGTTTTATTTATTCTCACTCACAGGGACATACAGTGGATGGTTTTGGATAACAGTTCAGCTATGTGTATCATACGTGTGGTCACGCTTGGGGCCAGTCCTTGTTTGCCTGACTGTTCGTATTTTGTCTCCCTCTTTGTTGGAGAGTATCCAGTTTCAATCGTTAGGGGGAGATAACTCTCCTAAGAGTGTCTTCCATGTCCCTAAATCCTACCAATAAGATGAATCTTCAGTTTAGGAAACCATAAAAATGCCAATATTGCATAACCATCTTATTTCTGACACGTCGTTGCTTTTCGTAGACGCTTAACTTAATCTAACTTCTGTTGGATTTTTCAATCTTTGCATCAGCTGTTGGAATGGTTCGCTGTTACAAGTCTTTAATCGCCTCCTTCTTTAAGTATTTGTTTTCTTATCGACTAAAGTAACTGTCTCTTCAACCGATAAGCCGCGGTAATTTCTTTTGGTGATGAATAAATAGAACAGAAGTTGATTTCTTCCAAAGAATAACAATACCAGTTGATCAAATATGAATAATTCAATAATCGTATTCTGAATAAAATATAACCAACTATTCGCATGCAAGAGAACGGGGTCTGGATTTGGTTTCATGAGTGTGTAACTAAATGCATCGGTCGCCTGCTAGATTTGCGTGTGTGCTCTGTGTATCACCAAGAGACGAGACGAGACGAGACGAGACGTCTGCTAAATCTGAATGCAAAACTCCGACTGATTCTTGTGACGTCAA
>CM042145.1:111169083-111189083 GCA_023376005.1 Doryteuthis pealeii
CGGTTGAAGGCAGGCCGGCCGGAAGGAACCAATGCCACATTCGTAGTCAGCCCTGTCGTTCTCTGAATCATCAGTTTCCATTAGTGTTTTTTGATGATCTTCATTATTGGTAATCGCGTTGTGCTTTTCATGATCAACTTCAGGAATACAGTCTTTGGTCTCGAAATCTGGTTCCATGATCTTCTGTGACACTAAGAAGGGAGAAACCTGTTGAAAGAAAATGAATCTCTTTTAATAGCAGCACAAAATGATATCGCATGAACTAATTATTTGTAGTTTGAATAAAAAGGATGGAACGTCACTTACCTCATGATCGGAGAAAAACGTGTCACTGATAAGCGAGATTTTTTTTTTAGAGAGCAGACCGGAAATAAGAGGTATTGTGGGAATTAGGAAGATGGATATAAAGTTGAATCTTTTGCAGAAAGAACTTGTGTGCATAGTGGAAGAATGTGAAAGAGTGACGTTGGACCAAGAGAGTAGATAAAGCTGAGGACGTGGTCGAGATAGATACGACAGGTTGATCATAGTAATAACGGTTAAATCGCATTATGCCAAAGCAAAAAAATTGATAATAAGCTTAAGAATAGCAAATACAGACGATGCAGTGACAGAAGGGAAACAGTTAAATACATTATAATACAGATAAGTTGTATATAAATACATTATAATCGAATGTAACAAACTAGCATAAAAGGAATAAAAGAATA
Source organism: Doryteuthis pealeii (assembly GCA_023376005.1). Lineage (NCBI taxonomy): Eukaryota > Metazoa > Mollusca > Cephalopoda > Myopsida > Loliginidae > Doryteuthis > Doryteuthis pealeii. The sequence goes on from CM042145.1 coordinate 111,169,794, forward strand.
GGTGTTGTGAAACAAAAGTTCTTGAGTTCCAATCAGGCCGGATTAACACAAGGTCTTTTTAACGTGAGATTTTTTGTTTTATGGGCATCCAGTGAGTATCGAACTCGTTACCACCCTCTCGGCAGGGGCTGCTGAATGCGCTGACTGCACCTCTCTAGAGGGGTAAGACCTCCCCAATGGAGCCACCTGTCGGCCGTGGGTGGCAACCCGTGATGTTTAAGAACGGAATCTTGGCTGAGCAGTCAATGGCATGCAACATTCCACTTTTGCCCTTACTTAAGCTAGGGCGGTCTGAGAGGCCATCTCTGGCCCTTCGGTTGGTCACGTCAAGCCCTAGTATCTATGTTTGCCCTTATGGCAACACCTAACATTTTTTATCATATATATGATAGAGATTGGTTGCTGAGGCTCTTAATGACCTAGGTATGATGTTAAACTACATCTAGTGGTGAAGTTTCAATTATGGAACTCTGAGGAATGTGGAGTACCCCTTTATCGCCATTACTCCCAGGTCTACCCTGACCCGGAGTGGTAGTACCTGTTACCTATGGCTTAAATAGATTAAAAAATGAGTATTAAAAATATGTCCTAGAAAATGAGTGTCCGAAAAGGAGACACACAAAATTTTCTGGGATTTTGATATACAAACGGATCAGTCAATCTCGGGCCGAAGATCAGACCAAGTTATAATTAACAAGAAGAAAAAAAACTTGTCAACGAATGGATTTTGCACCCCCCCCCCACACACACATCAAGATAGTGCAAGAGCGTTCCGAAAGAAAACACTCCTATTTATTTCTGCGAAAACTACAACATATACAAGTACAATAACACCATTAGATTGAGGATGTTTACAGCTACAAAGCATTATTTTCTATGTAAGTTATCACAACAGGTTACTACTACTACTACTACTACTACTACTACTACTACTATCAGTATTTATAAAACTATGTCAATTATATGATTTGATTGATTTTAACGGCATCTCAACCCATCTTAGGTTATTTTATGCATAGAAGTTAGGGAATTGCGTTTATTGCATGTTCATATTTATATTTTTACCGCGTAATTTTTTATGAGGTAATTTTTGTACACGGTCCTATCAAATACGAATAATTTTTAAACATAAATTTGACTTACTATGATCAAACCTATGATGTAAGGAGATAAATGCGTATAAATTGACAAATTTTTTTGCGTATAATTAAGCAAAAATCTATGGTAGCCAATACGGTAAAATTGCACGGTGTATTCTTAGACAAAGTCATAAGGGGAGAGAACTTTTAAAAATACGTTTGATGATCCGTAAACAAAAATACAATCCTTAGTAATATTCTTTTAAATAAATAAACATCTCGGAAAATACGTTGGTGAAATTGGGTTTTTTAAACTTACATTTTAAGATAGATTAAATAAAGCTTGATCTTTGATTAAAGTATTGAGTTCAACATGCCATCTTCCAAACGTTTAAGATTCACTATTAAATAAAGTGAATGAAAATGAATTGAATTATAGAAAATATTTTTTTTGCATTATTTAAAAAAAAAAGTATATAATTTTTAGAACTACGAAAAAAAAACAAAAACAACAAAAAACAAAAAAAAAAACCCAAAAAACAAAACAAAAACAAAAAAAAAAAAAACAAAACCCCAAAACAAAACAAACACACTACACAAATTATTTATTGAGTTTTAAGAAAATGACTTTAAAATTCTAAAAACTTTTTTCGGGTGATAATTTTTTTTATTCATGTCGTCTTCAGGATTTGATTTTTTTAGAAATGTAAAAATTAAGGACTGATTTTTTTTAATGCCCAAGGTCAATCCCCTTATCATCTGAATTGATAGAAAACCCATAATTTTTCAATATTTTAAAAAAATAACTGATTCATTATAAAATTAAGTCATTAACGAATAAAGCGGTGAAAATTTCATTAAAATCAGACTAGTCCCTGATTTTTTGTAACTGTTTTTTTTTTTTCTTATTAATTTTAATTTGTATTACTTTGTGATTACTGGACATCCCTATATATGACACATATATGGACCCTAACACTTACTACCAGTCATATATATATATATATATATATATATATATATATATATCTATATATATATATATATATATATATATATATATATATATATATATATATATATATATATATAGGAAAACCTCATGGTATCTGGACGTCTAATATAATGTCGAGTCGGTTCAATGCCAATTCTCGACACTTTGTGATCAGCTGTTTTGATAATTTATGATCAGCAGTATCGATATATTTTTTTAAAAAAAATTAATTTGGGTTTATTTATTTTTTAACGGTATATCAACTTCTTATGGGTTATTTAATGCTGAAATTTGAATCATTTGTAAATGGTTTGATTTCTTTGTTTAATGGCATATCAATCTTCGTGGGTTATTTAATGTCCAATACATCCTTTTAGAAGAATAGTAGTAGTACTATTTAACCCAGGATGAGAGGTTCGATACCTTTCCCAAGGGTATTAGTTTAAAAGTGACCAGAATAGCGCAACTGGAGTTCGAACTCGCTTACTAAGATATCGCAATCCAACACGTTAGCCGCTACACCCTGTAAATGTTTGATTGTAATAATAACTATATTTTCAATGTTCCATTGCTTTTTTAAAATTGCATTTTATTTATTTATTCATCTATAATCATGTTTACTCACAGTTACATCGAGTACTCCTATCTAATACAAATAATTTGCTCACAGTTGTATGGTATATTCCTATCTAATACTAATATTATAATGGAGATTCGTATTTGTCTGAAACCGAAACTATGTCACTGCTTACGTCACAATATCCCCAGGAATTGTGTAAGTTTATCAACGACTATTTAATTTATAGTCAAAATCATTAATATATAGAATAAATCTTAATTATTAACGAGGTCTCTAAGAAAATCTGCGCTGTATTTGCCTCAAAACAACCCATATTAGTGCGTTTAAAATCCAGCAATGTGTTTTATATATCCATAAGAATTAAAGGTTTACATAATATATGGTGTGGTTAATTTGCATACTGTTATATTATTTGGGGTTATCCACAAAGGATGTCTTCAGATTGAGAAGTCGGAAACAGGAGCTCGTTTTCATATGTGTTTATTCATGGCTGACAGGACAGGAAGTACAAAGATTAAGGGGCGGACAATTAGGGTTTAGTTAAGGGTTTGTCCAAGGGACTTAACTAATACAACATCTCCCTTTCTTAATTAAGAATGGGCTTTTTACTTTAATATGTGTTTAAATTTTTAAATCTTTATTTGTGAATCTTTATTTTTAAATTCTTTTTTTTTCTTTCGGGGAAAGCTAGAATAGAAGTAAATTTTTAAAAAGTTTTTAGTAGGAAGGTTTCAGAGGTCTAGCCTCTGAGGAGTCCTTATGCATCGCCGAGATCGCCGTGGTTCAGGGGTTGGCCTTGGTGGTCCACAACTGGGTGATTGGATGATCGGTTGCTTCATCACTATGGGCGGTGCTGGTGATTCAGGCATTACTACCTGACTGGAAGTTGTTGGTGACTGCTATGACATGAGGGAATATCAGCATTTATACGGTGTGGTTGTTCTATTTGTGATGTGTTTGCATCAGCTATAGGTAGTTGGTATTGTCTACCTTTAAGTACCGGACTGCATCTAGCTGGCCTAAGGAACTGTCTATTCCTTCGGTGGGTGCTACCATCCGCAGACTCTACCATGTATGACCTTGGTTCAGTAGTAGGGTGTTGGATTGTTCCGGGTTCCCACAATTTTGTCCTCTCATGCTGAGCATAGACTTTTTGACCAGCATACAACGGGGGATGTTTTCGATTTTTGTATTTGTTGTATTGATCCCTCGATTTGTTTTTGTAACGTTGTATTGCTTGTCTAGTCTGTTCATCACCAAGCTGCTGTTTTGATACGAGTGGTGTTCGCATCTGTCTCCCATTCAGTAATTCTGCTGGAGACTTAAGGTGAGCTGACAATGGTGTCGCTCTGTACGCCATCATTACTAGGTGACAGTCATGCCCGGTTTCCCGTGCCTTTAGCAAAATTCTTTTGCACACTCCTACCATCATTTCCGCAAAACCATTAGACTGTGGGTAGTGTGGGGAAGATGTTTTGTGTAGGAAGGCATACTTTTTTCGCAAAGTCTGTAAATTCTTTGCTTGTGAATTGGGGTCCATTATCCGTGTAGAGGATCTCCGGCGAACCTCTTTCCTCGAAGATTGCCTTCATGTTCTTAATGACGGCTGTAGATGAGGTTGAATGGAGTCGTCTCACAAATGGGCTTCGGCTGTAGTGGTCTGCTACAAGTAAGTACTCATTTCCTGCCATTGTGAACAGGTCGGCACTTACATATTGCCAAGGGTATGTAGGTGTTTCGTGCTGGCGCATCGATTCGGCTGGAGTGCTCGCTTGATATTTCTGGCAAGTGTGGCATTTGGCAATAAAATCCTCAATGTCCCTATTCATCCCTGCCCAGTATACAACTGTTCGGGCCCTCAGCCTTGTCTTCTCAACTCCTTGATGTGATGCATGGAGTTCTCCTAGGATCCCTCTTTGTAGTGATGTTGGTATTATTATTTTATCACTCTTGAGCAGGATCCCATCTTGGATTCCTATTTGCTGGGCCGTAGCCTTATCGGTTTCCGCTATGCTCAATGCTTTTGTTATTGTTAAGTCTCTGTTTTCCTTCAGTAAGGACGTTTGAGTTTGTTTAAGCATCATACCAAATATGAAAATGTCAACAATTAATGTTTCCTCAACAATAGGATGATATTTGCATTGGTTTATAATTTGTCGTAACCGCTTCAAATATGCGTGCGACGACTCGTCTGGGTTTTGTCGGCATTTTAAAAGTTCGTATCTTGACACACGAAAATTTGACATATTTCTGAAATATTTTATGTATGTTTCGACAGTCCTGGCTTCACCCGGTTGAAACGCAAATGTATCACTTACTTCTTGTCCTTCTACACCGGACCATAATAAAAGATATCTAAGTTTGACGTCTTCATCCAAATCTCGTAGCGGACCTTCAAAGTGAAGCTCTACTTGTCGAATAAACCTCTCCATCTCTTTAGGAAGATTCCGACTAGACCAGTCTATCGTTGGTGGAGGTAGTTGACCAGCCATATTCAAAAAATTTTCTTTTTTTTTTTTAACAAAATGTGCGGAGAAAAATTTCTCTTACCTTCGTAAAAATCGAAGTGTGACCACGTGTGTCCCTTTTTTAAAAATGTTTTAAAGTCTTCAAATCCTTGGAAATATCACTGTTGTCTGTGATTTTCTTGGTTTAAATTGTCCATGTGGGTTTTTAATCCCTTTTATCTGACACCATGTTATATTATTTGGGGTTATCCACAAAGGATGTCTTCAGATTGAGAAGTCGGAAACAGGAGCTCGTTTTCATATGTGTTTATTCATGGCTGACGGGGCAGGAAGTACAAAGATTAATGGGCGGACAATTAGGGTTTAGTTAAGGGTTTGTCCAAGGGATTTAACTAATACAACACATACTGGTTTTAACAAAACCGGGTTTAATAAATAAGTACTTGGTGTTATTTATTTTTAATATTTTTGTTTTATTCTCCAGCATATTAAAATCAATCCCTGAATGATTTTATATAGAAACTAATTAAAATATTATTGAAATAAGTGTAATCATTTTATGTCCGTTCTTATCTAATTTAGTTAATCTTTCTAATTTGATATATTTCATTACATTAAAACTTAAATACTTACGTCTGAAAGGCACATATTCTTGCTAGTACTAATAATTTATATTTCTATCTAATACTATTAATTTGCATACTGTTGTGCGGTATCAAGCATTTCTATCAAATACTAATAATTTATACACAATTATATGGTTTAAAGTAATGATTCCTATTTAATAATAATCATTTGTTAACACACAGTTTTATGGTTCCAAGACCAGACCTAGTATCAATTAACAAGAAAAATGAACTCATCATCTAGTGGATTTTGTCATTCCAGTGAACTGCAGAGTGAAAATAGAAAATATAGACAAATACTTAGATCTAGCTAGAGAGCTGAACAAGCTATGAAACAGGAAGGTGACAGTTATACCAATTGTAGTAGGTGCACTTTGATCAACAACTGAGGAGACTGTTCTCCAGAATTCAGTAAAAAAACATGTTAAAATTGCTGTGAAAAACACGCATCTGTAGAGTGAAAATAATAATAATAATCCTTAGTTGTTGGTTGGTTGGATTTTACGGCATGTAAACCCTTGTTGGGTTATTTTATCCCGAAGACGTTTTGTTTTATTCATTCTTGATGGGTATTCAACATTTTACACTAATTTTTTAAAACATTTTTTTAAATTCATTTTTTCTATTTAACCCATAGATGGGATTCTACCAGCTACTACCACTTCGGGTAAGAGCGGACCTGGGAGCAATGGGGATGAAGAATTACTCCACACTCTCCAGAGCTCGAAAATTGAAACTTCATCATTAGATGCGGTTTAACGTCATACACAGAGCACTAAAACTCTCAGCCACCGCCTTCTAGCACATATCGGATAAAGAGGGTCGGGGATTTGCTATATAGGCAATAGGGTTTGGACAATTATAGGTTGCAGAGCTGGACATGACCAGCCGATTCATCAGAAGGAGCCTCTCCGACCATGTTATCTAACCAAAGTAGAGTGCTGCAAGTCATGGACTGCTCAGCCACCAGGATTCCGTCCTTAAGCATCATGGGTCGCCACCTAGGGCCAAAAACTGGTCCCATTGAGGGGATTTTACTCCTCTGCAGAGGTGTAGTCGGTGTATACTGCAGCCCCTGCTGACAGGGCGATAAATATTTTTGGCGAAAGTTTCCTTAACACTATGAGCCCGTTACACCGGTATACCGGTGGTACTTTTATCCACTCTACACACCGTAGTACCAGTTTACCGGTGAGAAGATCACACTCAAACAACAGAGGGTAAATCTAGGCTCAGAAGTATGGGATCCAGAAGGTTAAACGTCAAAGAAATTATTTTTTATTCTATTTTTATTATATATACTAGCAAATATATGCACCCTCCGGGTGCAAGTATTTAAGTTTTAATGTAATAAAATATTGTATTAAATTAGAAAGGCTAATGAAACTAAATAAGAATACAGATAAAAAGATTTGAAACAGAGGGGTATAATAAAAGATTTGAAACAGAGGGTATAATAAAAAATTGAATAACTGAAAACTTACTCTTCCATCACTCCGTCTTTCATTGTTATTTTTTCTAATTTAAGTATTTAGTTAAAAGAGAAGTAAAGAATAAAATGACAGTTATTTTTTCTTGTAATGGATTTCATTTAAGATTTATTGAAGAGATTTTGCTTATATTCATTAAAATAAAACCAAACAGTTAGAAATCAATAATACTAAGCACATATTTATTAAATTCGATTTTTTAATATCAATATGCAAATTAGCCTTCCCGTTCACACTGTAAACCGCTATTTTGTTGTATATATAAATATAATTGCATGTTGTCAGTATGTAGACATAGTTTACAGTATTAATAATGTAAGACAATTTTATTAATAATTGAGGTTTAGATAAAAATAAAATCATGGAGAATGAGATGTCAATAACCAAGAGAATTGTGACTTGAGTAGGAATATAGTTTCGGTTACAGACAGAAAAACACACAATCTCCATTATAATAAGATATATATATATATATATATATATGTGTGTGTGTGTGTGTATTTGGGCAGCATTTTTTCATTTATGCATGTTGAATTAAACAAAAGACACATCTCCTATTTAACAATTTTATTTTTGATCTTTTCAAGTTTTCTGGCCAACTTTTTTGGGGACTAATCAAATGAACAGCCACTAGCAACACTTCAGTTCTAGTAGTCTTCTGTAGGAGGGATTTTTTTTTATCCCGAAATATCAAGAATTGAGAATAAATCACAGGTTAACAAACAACACCACAGTTACCTTCTTTTTTATTTACACTTGCATTGTGATAGCCTTCAAAACCAACCAACAACCAATATATATATATATATATATATATATATATATATATATTATATATGAATAAAAAATAAAATAAAATAAAAAAAACGAATACAAAGGGATCGTTATATCCCATAAAAGAAAAAAAAAGGTCTCACATTAAAAAAGGCAAGAAGTGGGCGATACCCTTGTTGGGTCCCCAAGTCTTAAGCACCATTCATACTTTATTCATGATTTTGCATTAGGAGTTGAAATCTTTTTAGCTGCTATTATAAAGGACTAGCAGAGTTACCCGGCATTGCCAGGGATTTAAAAAGTTAGAAATAAATCTCTTATCTATATTTATAAATAGATTAATAAAAATTATTTTTCTATGTTTGTTTTATTATCATTTATTCTTTTATATATTTTTGTTTTTAAGTTATTTATTTTTATCCTTCTTCTTGTTCGATTTTATTCAACTTCGGTCTCCACCAATTTTTCTTTATAAATGGACGTGCGCCCGGTCGTTTTACAAACAAACATACATACAGACATACATGCACAATCTTTCTTGTTCAAGAGAAATTTTACAGTTTTATAAGGAAAAAGAAAAAGTTCTTGGTAACTACAAAATTTTGTATACGTGTGATAAAAGGTTATTTACCGTTATTTACTTGGCGTTTTTTATCACACATTCAACATACGTTGAACATCTTTCATCTTTTACTCATACAAATATTCAATGTCCTGAAGAAGGTTTTAATTAAAAAAACCCCGAAATACTCAAGTATCGACATAAAGAGTTTCCATTGTTCATGACATCCTGTGTTTGTTTTCTTTAAAAAAAGTTCTCTACACACACACACACACACACACACACACACACACACACACACACACATATATATATATATATAATTTTTCTTATAATGCACACATACATACAGACATACACAATCTTTCTTATATATATATATATATATATATATATATATATATATATATATATATATATATATATATATCACTTAAAAAGTAGCCTATCGCTTGAGAATAAAGATGATTTTCTAAGAGTTACAATATATTATCATTAACTGTGTTTAGCCAGTGAAGACAGAAGCAATAACAAAACAAGGCAAGAACTTACCGTTAGCGTTGGTTTCTGTACAACTGTAGATATAGTTGGTTTCAGTTGAGTCTTTCAGAATCTATTGTCGAAGAAGTGTGTAGATACATATTCATATAAGCAAATGACCCAAAATGTAATCGCTAAGAATAAGAAACAGTTCATTTTTACCCAGGACACTTTGGTAGAGGAAAATTCAGTCAAAAATTAGAAGTTATTTTTAGAAATTTGTAGGACAGCAACCACACACACACACACACACACACACACACACACACATATATATATATATATATATATATATATATATATATATGTGTGTGTGTGTGTGTGTGTGTGTATTTGGGCAGCATTCTTTCATTATACATGTAGAATTAAACAAAAGACACATCTGTTTAACAATTTTATTTTTGATCTTTTCGAGTTTTCTGGCAACTTTTTAATATTTGGGTGGAATTCGTGGATAATCACCCCTGATGAAGGCACTTCGAAGTGCCGAAAGTACTCGGGACCTGAACTTTGGTGGACTTATCCACGAATTCCACCCAAATATTAAAAAATTGGCCAGAAAACTCGAAAAGATCAAAAATAAAATTGTTAAACAGGAGATGTGTCTTTTGTTTAATTCCACACACACACACACACACACACACACATATATATATATATATATATATATATATATATTATGGTTAGAATTCAAATATAGTTATTTACTACGCTTTAAACGGGTAGGGCTGGGTTTATTGCCCAGTATCTGAGGTGCCTCAAAAGCTGAATGCCGAAGGGATGCATGCAATTTTAAGTACTGACCTCGCATGAGCTTCGGTTTGTGCGTGTCTCCCCATATTAATCAAGTCTTGTGTTCAACTCACATGGTGGATTTCAGCAAATAGACTTAGTTGTGGCACGAGGCCAGAGATATGGAGCATCACGTGACACTTAATCAAACAATAGTCGCTAACCTTTACACCACATATGTATATATATATATATATATATATATATATATATATATATATATATATATATATATATATAGAAAGTTTGGTATGTACGTGTTGTCTTATAACTCAAAATCTAGATGTTATTCAAATTCGAAATCTTGCATACACCTTGACGTTCTTATAACTAAGAAGCACACCAAATTTGGTTATTGATTTTTACTGATAAGGGATATAATTAATTAATTAAACCAAAATCAAACGATTTGCGATAATCGTGGCATAGCTGCTGCTACTAATATCTAAAAAAATTCGCTGGCTGCTGCCTATATTCAGCAGTGATTTAAAATGGCGCCGCTGCTAGTAATTTGAAGTTGACAAATTTGTGCCCTAATCGCTTCAGCTCGGAATTTCTCACGTATCACCGGTCAAATCTTAGAAATATTTATTTGGTTGAAATAAAATAAAATAATCTTTCTAAATATGTAATTTGTATGATTTTATCGATTGAATTATTTTTTTACAGCGAAGTAAATAACAATAATAAACGAAAACATCTAATTTAACGATTAATAATAACTCAACTTTTTTTTATTAATACTTTCATTTTAGAATAAAATATATCCATTTTTAATCAGTATTTAATTTTTTCGTATCCACACAAGAGTTTTAGAAAAAAAAAAAAAAAAAAAAAAAAAAAAAAGAAAAAAAAAAAGAAAAAAAAATTGTAATACGAACAATTGTATTTAGCATTTTATTGTTACATAAAAGAAAGGAATTAAACGAATATATTTCATTTTTCGCTTAAAAAATAAAATTCTAGCTTTGTTTATCGTTAAATCTTTAATGAAGTTTAGGAATGAATTAAAAAAAATAATATCTTAAATGTAAACAAAAAGAAAAAAAAGAAGAAATTCCTAAAATAAACAAACATTCTATTATACAAATTCTCGGCGATTTTTAAAAAAAATTTGATAAATTATGTTCCTCTTATTTTCTCCCTTACTCCTGTTTTCTCCTCACTCACTCTTTGGTGTTCCTAATTTTTTTATAGTCCGGTCATGGACCGGGTACTTTTGCTAGTATATATATATATATATATATATATATATATATATATATATATATTATATATATATTACAGTACATAATTCATTACATTCTAATTTAATTTTTTTTATACCATACAGTGGTATTTTCTTCTTTTTTTTATTTTTATTCAAAAACGCCTAACAAAAAAATTAGGAGGTGTTCTTTGGAGTGCTGGTTGGAACAGATTAATTGGCATTTCAGTTTATTTCAATGGAGAAAATTGATATAAATAAATTGAGTTACAAGCAAAACAAATTAAACTCGTAAGTCAAGTTACCACTACACACACACACACACACACACACACACACACACACACACACATATATATATATATATGATCTTAGACCAATATAAATAATACTGGCCAACAAATTTTAACTTTTAACGGCATGTCAACCCATCTAGGGTTATTTTATACCTAGAGGTTAGGGAATCGCGTTCATTGTACGTTCACATATACATGTTTTTGTGTAGTTGTTTCTTAAGAATTGTTTTGCACACAGTTATATCAAATAGAAATAATTTTTAAACAGATCCATTTGACCCGTAGACAAGTCACTAATAGTTACTGCCACTCCCGGTCAGAGTGGAGCTTGGAGTAATGGCAATAAAGGGACACTGGTTCTGATCTGGCTTTATAGAATGAGGAATCACCCACCATCTTAAAAAAACGCATAAAAAATTAGGATGTTGGGATGGATCGGATTAATGGCATTTCAGTTTATTTCAATGTGGAAAATTAGTTTAATATAATTATTTACTAAGCGTAGCTTAGATGTTGCACAAGGCCAGATGTATGGGGCGCCCAGTGAGAATCGAACTCACTAACAATAGTCTGCTAATCTAGCTTGCTAACCATTACAGAACGTGAGGTGCCCAAATTGATTTAATAGGATATTGAGTTACGAGTGGAAAGAATTAAACTCGTCCACCTGGGAATGAAGAACTTAAAAATTGACACAATGAAATGAAACCGAGAAAAGAATGACCTTGTACTCTATCAGGATTTGCTGAATAATGTGAGCACAATTTAACAAGGGGATTGTGTTGTGATATCATTTCATGTCAACATGTTCTCTTCTATCGTTGGTTGTTTTGTGGGACAATCTGGGATTCATCAACGTGATAGAGCATAGAGATTGACGAATCAGTCGCGATAAAAAAGAAGAAATAAAAAAAAAAGAAAAAAAGAAGAATTGTCAGGGAGATTTTATGAATTTTTAACCCAAAACTTAGAAATGGACTTTTAGGAGCCGAGCGGTCAGTATTTATGCCATACTTAATTATGTAAAAGTCACTGCAATGAAGTTCCAATTTTGGAGCTCTGGGGAGTGTGGAGTACCCCTTTATTGCCATTACTCCCAGGTCCATTCTGACCCAGAGTGGTAGTACCTGTTAGGGTCCCACCTATGAGTTAAATAGAAAAATAAGTATGAGAAAATGTTTTAAAAATTGAGTTTAAAATTTTTTTGAATATCCATCAAGAATGACTAAAACAAAACGTCTTCGGGATAAAATAACCAAACAAGGGTTAACATGCCGTTAAATCCAACCAACCAACCAACCAACCAACCAGCCATATATCTGAACGGCTTTATTAGGGCGCCCCATTGTTGTGTAATGGTTAGCAAGCTCGTCTCGTAGATCCACTACTACTGAATAGCGAGTTCGATACTCGCAGGATGCCCCATACTTGCCACCTTGTATAACATCCTACCTGTGGCGAACAGGTTGGCTAATAACGAGTGTCGCATCGTGGTGTAATGGTTAGCAATCTAATCTCCCAGACCCATTGCAACTGAATAGCGAGTTCGAACCTCGCTAGATGCTCCATACTAGATGGACCTTGTGCCACATCCTAAATATGGCGAACGGGTTAAGAAATAAAGGGTGTCCCATCTTGGTTTAATGGTTAGCAACCTAGTCTTGCAGACCCATTACTATAGAACGCCCCTGTCTCTCATCCTATCAGTGGCGAACGGTTTGGGTATGATTTTGGGGTGTCTCATCATGGTGTAATGGTTAACTAGCTAGATTCGCAGATCCATTACTACTGAATAATGAGTTCGATCCTCGCTGGATGCTCCATACTTGCAACCTTATATCACACCCTACTTATGGCAAACGGTTTGGGTACTACTCAATTGATTGATTTTAACATGATTGATTTTAACATGTCAATCTGTTTAGGATTTTTTATGCGTAAAGCAGGGGGTCACCAAACTACGGCCCGCGGACCGGATCCGGCCTGCGAAGGCATTTTATCAGGCCCGCCGACGGTACTTGAATTTGTTTGTTAAAACGTACAGAACGCGAGACGTTTTGATACCATTTAAATTTAAATATTATGTTAAGTTTAAATTAAATTTTAACGCTACTTATCTGATGTTGAATTTCTGAAGCTGAAGAACTTTGCTGCTGGTATGGCATCAGTGTTTGGAATAACTTATGTATGCGATCAAGCCTTTATTGGAAATTCCATAGTTAATTATCCCCCCCCCTGCCGCTAGGGGCGAAGCACCAACATCGTATGTTGGCGCCAAAAACCAAAAACTTCATTTATCGCAAGCAGTTACTGGAAGAGAGACGTAAAAACTAAAGCTCTCGTCACTTAGCCCAAACAGGGCCTACTTATCACGGAGCACCCACTGAGGGTAGTCGCGTAAATAGCAGTCCCTAACTTCATTCATCACTTAGCCCCAAAACAGGGCTTACTTCTAAGGACCGTTGACCTGGACGGATACATTTTTTCACAGCACACTTTCGAAGGCACAAAGCATACTATAGAAGGAAAGACCAACTAGTCTATTTGAAAAGGGCCCATTCACCGTCATTTAAGAAACTGTTATCAGGGCAAGAAGCTTCTAAAGCAGCACCCCATTACTTATCACTGAACCGGTTACGAGGAAGAACAAGAAAGTCCGGAGAAACGTACTATGAACATTTCCTACCAACGAACAGAATACACCTGTTATCACCAGTACTCCAAGAACTCTACTTAACTCAGATAAGTCATGTAGCAAATACCAATAAAATTTGCAAAAACGTTTATATAATTTTTTGTTAATACAAGTGTCTGCATTTACTTTCGTGTTTGTTCTTTCTTTGTCCGACAATTTGCCTACAACTACGGAGAAATAAGAATTCCTTTGAAACCCGTAAATACTCTTACCTTTTCAAAATTGAAATATGTGAAATCAACCCATCGAACGAAATTGACTAATAAACATTTGAAAGCAATTCTCTTGATTGAATGTAACAATTCCAAACCAAACACATAATATCTTGAAAGGCAAACTTTACTGTCACAAATCTCACTAATCCTTTTGCTAATGTTGTGCTATTTGATAATGTTTTGAAAATAAATATGTTGGTTAAATTTGTTTTTGTGCTTCTTTACGCCGCTCATCCATGAATATAACATGGAAAGATAAATTATTTCAATTATCCGGCTCACCATGAAAAAATTAAGTGTTTTTTAAACAGTCCTATTTATCAGGAAGCGTGTCGTGTAATGATTATTATCGAAGGAAAAGGACGAGTTCAAATCGTGGACGAGGCTGTTTTCATTTCATATAGATTTAATACCATTGGGAAATGTATGTATACAACTATTCTCCATTCAGCTATGGGTAAATAGTAGGGCAGACTAGGCTGTTCAACATTGACATAGCAGCAACTCTGAATTCAAATCTGTTAAACTTCGCTTAAAAAATTGACCCTGTGTCACATCTTGCTCGTGCATAGGGGTTGATAAATATATGTATATACCATTACCAGCTCTTCCATGTATTATTACAATCTATGCATATATAAAGGATAGTTGGGGCGTATGTATGTCCGGAGGAAACTACGAAAATAAAACAATTAATGACAAAGTAAATATATGTACACATTCACTCTCACCAGAGCTTGTTTTTTGTACAAAAATAATGAAGATTTTATTTATTTTGGGGAAGATTTAGGATTTGAATTGTAAGAGAAGGGAAAGTCATTGGTTGCGTTCGAGATTAAAACATAAATGAATTATGTAAGACTAAAACAATCAATGAATCTGTGGGACTAACCTTTTATTATCCCCCACCCCAATCGAAGCAACGCCGGGTAACCGCTTCTAGTTTAACATAAAGGCTGAAGGAGATGAAAAAATATATACTACACTCTAATCTCTAATCCCAGCACGAAAACTGAGGGTGCGGTGCTCGGATCTTAGGAAAATCTGCCGGCGAGTGAAGCATAGGTATTACAATCAGTCAAAATGGAAGGAACAATGAACAGAAGCGTAAAAAGAAGCAACTTTCTTTCGAGTAAACCCAAACTTTTTCACTCTGGCGACCCCTTGGCTTCCCAGTGAATTCTTAGCGTCCCCTCATGCATACACCAACGAACACTAACTATTTTTGTACGATTCAAATCTAAAACAATGGAATGTGGTAACTGTTTTGCCACTGTACATGTGTACAGGCGTCAAGTAAACGTTCAGACTTTTGACTCTAATTTCGGACTACGTAACAAAACTATGCATTCGTTTATAATTCTTATGTCAGTTATATTCTGTATAAACTGCACACGTGTTCCTTTACCTTAATATTTATGACTTACATTTTATCATTTAGATTTTGTAAAAAACAAGTTATTTTTAACTGCTCCTAGTGCCCCCGCCCCCGTCGTCCCTTTTTAACCTCCACGCCCCTTTTTATCTCACCGCTCCTAGGATCTTTCCACCGCCCCCAGAGGGGCAGTACCACCCACTTTGGGAACCACTGGGGTAAACGATACAAGTATTTAGTTGTTTCGAGATTAAGATGAAGTCGGAAAATTAATGAAGAATGACCAATCTGTGACGATTCTAAGTCTGTGAGGATAATATGGAAGGTGTTGGAGAATGTTTACTGTAAAAAAAAAAAATGAGAAACTGAATCTCTCATAATTGCAGAAAAAAAAACAATGCCATAAGAACAAAAGCAAAGAAAAATTGATAAGATGCAACAGAATATCAAGTGTAGAATGTGTGGTGACAAAGTCGAAACGGCTGATCATAATAATAAGCAAACGCAGCAAATTAGCACAAATGGAGTACAAATATAGACACGACTGGGTGGGGAAGGTGATCCCCTAGGAATTTTGCAAGAAACTAAATTTTGACCAGGCTACGAAATGATATATGCACAAACTGCAATCTGTCCTAGAGAATGAAACGCATAAAATTCTCTGGGACTTTAAGACACCTAATCCTGCTCTTATGGCACCCCAAGCCTTTTTATTATATATGAACTAGAAAGCGGTGGCTGTCGTCCCTAGTGTCTTGTGTATAACGCTAAACTGCATCTAGTAGTGAGGTTCCAATTCTGGGGAGTGTGGAATGTTCCTTCATTGCCATTACTCCTGCTTCTACTATGACATGGAGAGGTTATTATTTTTAAAAATGTGTTTAAAAAATGAATACCCAATCAGGATGAATAAAACAATAAAACTTCGGAATAAAGTGGACATGGACATGCCGTAAAAATCAACCAACCAACCAACCAACCAACCAACAGTCAGTCTTAACTTATATTAAATACAAAAAGATTGCACTTTGCAGATCTTATCTCTTCTGCTTATCTTCTTAGGACAATAATATCAATGTGAAGCAACACCCCAAAAAGGAAACAGGTAAAAAAATAAAAGAAAAAGGATAAAGAGTAAAAAAAATAAAAAAATAAAGAAATAGTTACGTTAAAAATAAATGCAAATAATTACTTTCTTTAGCTTAGAACTTGGGTAAAGACCCGGTGAAAGATTTTGAGAAAACAAAAGTAAAGCTGAAAATTAAATGAATAATAATAATAATAATAATAATAATAATAATGTTAACTGTAAAAGTAAAATAAAATAAAGATAAAAAACATAAAACTTAGACTAAGTTTAATTAAACTTTGAAATCCAACAAAAAATGTAAAATCACAAAAGGATAAAATATAACTCAGGGGAAGTAACTCTTTAGAAATTTTATAAGAGTTATCTTTCTTGTATCATCTATTCAATGTATTGAAGAATTTGAAAACATTTTGTTTCTTAAATCACACATAGATGAAATATGACTCAGGGGAAGTAACTCTATAAAAATTTTATAAGAGTTATCTTTCTTAGATCATCTTTTTTAATGTAAAACATTTTTTTTTACATGAATTGTTAATACTTGATAAATTTGTGAAAGATTACAACCAGACAAATCTTTCACTCACCGATCGTCTGCAATTTATTTTATCGGATATTCTCAGATTAAGAGGAGTTAAGAATTTGATTTATCATGAGAATAATGTGGGATTTTTTGATAATCTTGTTTACGCTGATTTTCTTAACATTTCTTAATTTTTATACGAAATGTAATAAAAAATGTTGAAAGGTTTTTCGAGTTAATCTATCTATCTATCTATCTATCTATCTATCTATCTAAAAATGTGATAAAAAGAACCGAAGCTTTATCTTTCATCGACTTAATCTTTCTTCGACTTAATCTCTCTAAGTCAGTTCATATCTATCTATCTATCTATCTATCTATGTAAAATTTAAATAAAGTCCTGTACTGAGCAATTATATATTAAGCAGTTTGAGTGACAGCAAGTCTCCTCCTGTCTACAGTATATTCTAGCAGATTTCAACAGTGCTATGGTCTGGATAGTCTCGATTCTTCCTCTAATCTGTAGTTCACCCAGTTTTTTGGTTTTTGGAGAAATTTTCAAGATCTCCAACTACAATTTATATCACCGTCCTCTTCATATTTCACAATCTTATCAGCTCTCTAGCAAGATTTAAGTATTTGTCAATTCATTTAATTTCTTTTATTTTCACTCGATTATACACTGGAACTGATAGACGACAAGGTATTTTCTACTTGTTAATTAACACTAGGTCCGGTCTTCTGGCCGGGATTCGGTGATCTGTTTGTATCTCAAAGTCCCAGATAATTTTATCCATCTTATTTTCTAGTTTGCGCATTTACCATTCATCAGCATGGCCAAACTTTAGTCCCTTGCACAATTCCCAATGGATCGCCTTTCCCACCAGTCATGTCTACGCTTGTATTCGTTTTGTACCAGTTTGCTACATTCGCTTAGTATGTGATTAACTGTTTCATCTCTATCAAAATTTCTTCTTATGGCAATATTTTGTGATGCTATTAAATTAGATTCACTATCTCTCTTCAGGTTTCCCCCTCTTAATTATATCCAGATAATATCGTGGTTGTTTTTCTATACTGTTCTTAAACACAAGCCCAGCCCAGCCCAAGATTACGACATCAGAGTGGGCGATTTTCGAGTTCGCTCGCTCTGAAATCTCTGATTGCATCTGATCTAAAACTATCTAACGCCTAATCACGTATACCGGAAGTCAGTGGAATGTCACCGGTTGTACAGTTGTGTTACATAATTTATAAGAAGCTTGTGATTATGAACGTACCTGTAGTAAGAATATTTGAATAAAGTTTGTTGGAGTCAGAAGAACGGGATTTCAGTGGAAAGTTATCAGGGCCGAGGATTGACAACTGGTGACATTCCGCTGACCTTCCGGTAGACGCGATTAGGCGTGAGCAAGTTTTAGATCAGATGCGATCAGAGAGTCGCTCGCTCTGGTGTCGCTTCTCTCCCGCGGCGGAATCATGGGCTGGGTTGTTGTTAACAACAGTATAGAAAAACAACCAGTCTTGTGTGTAATTTCCTGAGTTTGTCACAAACTCAGGAAATTACAGGTCTTGTTTGTTAAGTTAATTAAACAAGAAATGACCAGCTCAACCCGAAGAAATTAACACGTTAAAAAAAAACCCCAGCCCCATTGGATCACCCGAGAAGTCAGCCCTGAAAAGAACATGGGCGGCCGGCCGATTTAGAAGCAACGGTTAACAAGAACCCTCATCCCATCTCGTCTCTACTACTCTATCTGTATCTCTTTCACCGATTGTATACACCTGAGTAAAGGATATACAACAGTTGTTTTTCTTCTATTTACGTTTTCTATATTTTTTTCTATATTTGTTTCTCTGTTTCTCCTGGTTATTTTGAGGATATTAGTTTTAGTGGTTGCTGTGATCAACCTTTCCTTATTCTCTTTTGCATATTTTTCGAGTCCCTTAATTGATGTATCTACAAAATCTTCAATGTTTGCGG
>CM042145.1:111191583-111214083 GCA_023376005.1 Doryteuthis pealeii
CACTGGTGTAGGTGCCAACTGGTTATGCACAGATACACAACTACGCAGATATACAGATGTACAGACTGAAATTGCCATTTATATAGTAGATATGTTTGGCTGGCTTATTTAAGACGGTTTTATATGAAAAAATAGTGAAGCGCGTGGTGCAATGGTTAAAGTCATAGGAAATGGACTCGTCGCCCCGAGTTCAAATCCTGGATGTGGTAATTGCATTTCACTTAGCGCTAATAACCTTGGGAAAGGCATGAATCCTACTCTCCATCCAGCTATGGATAAATAGTAGGGTAACAGGGCTCTTTAACCTTGGTTAGGCGACCGGTCAGGAGAAGGAAAACTTTGAATTCAAACCTGTTGAACTCCGCTCAAGAAATTGACCTTGTGTCATATCCTGCTCATGCAGAGGGGTTGGTAAATATATATATATATATGAAAAATAGTCAAAGAACAGGGTTGAACAAAAAGTGTTGAAAGAAAAATAAGGATTGAGTAATATAAATGTAATTTTTTTATTATCTCAATTTATCTTTGGATTGGAGAAAAGTAGATAAAGAGAATAAAGGTTGGTTGGTTGGTTGGTTGGTTGGATTTTACGTCATGTCAAACGTTGGGTTATTTTATGCTGAAGACGTTTTTGTTTTATTCGTTCTTGTTGGGTATTCAATTTTTAAACTCATTTTAAAACACATTTTAAACTTATTTTTGATCTATTTAAACCATAGATACTAACATGTACTACCTCGCCGGGTCTAAGTTGACCTGGAAGTAATGGCAATGATGGGGTATTCCACATTCCCCTCAGCTTCATAATTAGCACCTCACCACTAGATGCAGTTTAACTTGTTACTAAGGACACTAAGACTCTCAGCCATCGCCTTCTAGTATTTATTTATTCATCTCGTATCCCACTTATGTGGGTATGACACAAGGTCGTTTAATATGGGACTACCCACGAACCGAAGCTCATTGGATGGCAGGCACAAAAAATGCGTAGATCCCGTCGGCATTTCCCTTCAAGGGGTTGGGGGGGGGCTCAGGCACTGGGCAATAAAATCAGCCCTGATCCTCTAAATCAAGGGGGCAGGTGTTCCCTGACCCCCCCCCCCCGGGATCACGCCGTTAATTACTTTACTTTTACTTAACATCACCTTCTAGTATATATATGATAAAAAGGGTTGGGGTTAGCCGTAAGAAAAATTGCCGAATACGATCGGGACAATCATATAGGTGCTAGGGCTTGGTGTGACCAGCCGATTGATCGGCCGTCCTTCTTGTCCAAGTAGAGACCAAAGTGCAGTGTTGCATGTCATGGACCGATCAGCCATCAAGATTCCAAGTGGCTGAAGAAAGGTTGAGGAAGAAACGAAGAAGTGACGGCGGGACTGTCGACCCTGCAGAGAGGTAAGACATCCACAAAAAGGGATATCTTGACAATGCAACTACCCAACCCCTCCGCACAAGCAAGATTTGATACAAGGTCAATTTTAAAGGGGTTTAACAGGTTTAAATTCAATTTTTCTTTCTCCGTGACCAATTGCCATACCAAGGTTAAAGAGCTCAATCTTTCAGAGCTGGAGGGAGAGTGGTTGGATTCAAGGTTTTTTTTAGCGCCATTTTCCTCGTCCGGGATTTGAACACGAGTCACCGTGTCCATTTCCAACGGCGATAGTCATTACAGCTGGCTATGAATTTGTCAATGCTAAAGAAAAACAAAATCAGACGAACAGAAATTTTCAAGAATTTTTTTTAAATTTTGTGACTCAGTTAAAAATAAGGTAACGGTGTACGAAGGGAATATAACATACGAGGTGTAATGTAGTGGCCGCTTCCAGCCACCTATGTCCCTGGTACCCGGCTACGTGACCAACAGCAAAAGGTCTACCAGAAGAACTCTCGTTGTAGGTGCGAGATACAGTCAGACACGAAACTTGGGAACTTTTGAAAAGGGCTAGTCAATTAGTTATTGGGGGTGTTTATGAGACCGGTACAAAAAGAGATTGTAACATCAGAAATAAAGATGATTGGTATTTTTCGGTAACCCCGTGTCTACCCTTTTCTTTTCCAGATATGGACAGCATCTACATCTCTTCGCCTCCTCAACTTTCTCTGACAACCTTTTTTTTCCGCGAACATTCAACATGCATATGATAATTTAAGGAACTGTCTTGTGTGACTTACGGAAACATGGTCAATAGACATTTCACCATCACATTGGGTATGACATTAGTCTGTATCTGATGGTGAGGCTCCAGTTTTAGAGATATGGGGTGTGTGGAGTACGCTTTTATTGTCATTACTCCTAGGTCCACTGACTCAGAGTTGTAGTACCGTGTAGGATCCCATTTTGGGGTTAAATAGATAAGTTTTAAAATTATTCATATTCGATAGGAATATTTGGAGGTGTTCGTTGTGTAATGGTTATTGTCGATGGAAATGCATAAATTCTGAACGAAGCTGTTTGCATTTTACATAGCGCTAATACCCATAGAAAAGGTATGCATCCCATTATTCACCCTGTGAGTAAATAGTAGGGCAGACTAGGTTTTTTAATCTTAGTAAAGAAGGAAAATGCCGAACTCAAACCTGTTTAACCACACTTAAAATGACCCTGTGTCACATCCTGCTAGTGCAGAGGGGTTGGTAATTAAAAATATTCGATAAGACCGTGTGCAACCCCCTCTCCCCGAAATACTCTTTAGAAACAACGACACAAACTACACACAAAATATAAATATATTCTGTTCTGTTTCTGTGACGGCATTCACCTTGGGTCTGTTGAGCCGGCTCCAATCAATGAATTCATCTGTGGTGAATTAATGGAAGGGAAACAAGGGAATATGAAATTCACAGGCAGTCCCCAAAACCCGCATGCATATCCTGGTCAGATTTTTGGCTGCAGATTTTCCACAGATACAGTGACAATACATCAAAAGTATTCCTTTTCGATTCGTTGATTTCTGACGATGATAGAGACATTCTTTGAATTTTCGCCAGAGCCCCTTTGGACGGGTTGTGGCCCTAATACCAGGCGCCAGACATTTCCGCCTTGAGTGAACCTAATAAGAACTTAAATTCCCGACGGCATAGCTCTGACACTACAAGTTTACACGGCCCTGTCGCGATGAGGAGAGGTTGGACTTTAGAAATAATGTGCTTGATAGCCGTTTAGCAAAGAGCTTCCTCCACTCTTTACAGGCTTTGTTCTTCGTTCTGCATGGTGTCTAGCCACCCTCCTCACCAGACAAAATCTGTAGGGTTACCGGTTTGCTCACCGATGATTCGACTATGAAACAGGTAGTACTGGGTTACATAGTATCAGCAGCACATTAAGCGACCTGGCACATGTAAATATGAACGTAAATTGAATTCTATTCCCTATCCTCTAAGCAGGAAATAAACTTATATGAGTTGGTTAAAATTAATCAATCAATTTATCAATCAGTAAACCATATAATTGCTTGCACCCCTTCCAAAAACTGACTTTGGCATCACATAACTCAACTAGGTTTTGCAACCGTAAAAACCAAATAGACAACCAAAAACCAACCAACCAAAATCAACCAACCAACCATCCAACCAATCTAACAAAGATCTCGCTATGATGTGACGTTTTTTTTACGATTGCATACGTACAAACATGTCTGTGAATACGATGTAAAATGTTAGTAATATATAGAGATGTGCACACTTATAGCGAATTTATTCATACCCCCCCCCCACACAATTACGGTCATGTCACGCTTAATTCAGCGTTTCTCGTTAGATCTTCGAAGTTAAACAGCGATGAGTCAGTCAAATACTTAATTGGGTGACCACTTAAGCAATAGCAGGTATTGTAAGCAAACTGAGTCCTTTGTTTATTAAAATGACATGATTTGGCACTAAATGACCCAAAAAGGGTTGATATGCCTAACACACACACACACACACACACACATATATATATATATATATATATGTGTGTGTGTGTGTGTGTGTGTGTGTGTGTGCAAATTTAGACTAGCATCACTCACAAAATCCGAACGAAAAGTTAACCCACTTAAATCCTTAGGTTCATCATTCTTTCATGCTTAAAAAATCCCAGTACATTTATTTCTTATAACCCTTTCATCTGTATATATGCACACGCACACACGCACACACACACACACCTAAATATATATATATATGTGTGTGTGTGTGTGTGTGTGTGTGAGTGTAATTATGAACAAATTCGTTTTAAGTGTGCACATCTCTATCAATATATTGCTAACATTTTACATTGTATATATATATATATATATATATATATATATATGTGTGTGTGTGTGTGTGTGTGTGTGTGTGTACTGATACAAGTCAGCATTTATGGCCATTCCCTTATTTTCTGTCTTCATTGTCTCATCGCTGACCACATATCCCCTGATGATGACAAATTATCTTTTATTTACGATTCTAGCTTTCAATCACCAACCTTTACTTACTTCTCAATTAATGAGTGATGCCCCAATCAGAAATGATTTTTTTCTTATACCGTCTTCACATAGACGGACATTCATCACTTTATGCCTATTTATTCCTTAATGAATGGCCATGTCTTATCTTTTCATTTTTTTCTCTTTAGAAGTTTCCAACAGTCGTTTCTTACTTTCCAATAAACATGCAGTCAATAAACGCTAATAAAAAGTGTCCAGTTTTTTTTTCGCGCCGAATTTGCTTCTTATCGAAGACAACTCTTAAGAGTTTTGAAACTCAGGAGACTTTGAAAATAACGCGGCCATTGGAGATTTTAGAAGTTAACAAGCATTAATTATACTTGATGAAAAAAAAAAAAAAAAAGAAAGACTTTTAATAAGCATTATAACTAATGCTTATTAAAAGTTTTCCTTTTTTTTTTAGCCACATTTATTGCGATATATCGACGATAAATAACATTTTTATATCCGATTTTTAAATGGAATTTCTTCTTGTCATGTAAAGATATTAAATAACATTTTTATATCGAATTTTTATGTAAAGATATCAAATACATTTTTATATCCAATTTCTTAAATAGCCCTTTTCTTGCTATATATAGACAATGGATAGCAGTTTTATATCATACAAGCAGGATCTGTGGATATACCACAGTATGACAATTTAATTATTACAACGTTTGATATATTTACTTAAGAGCTATTATAATTAGTTCCATATGTAAAAAAAGTAATAATATTGATTTAACTCTAACTCTTTTTTCTTTCTTCCCCTTTTTTTCCATCATCTTTATTATGTTCCCTTGAAACAGATTAGCGTTATTGCTACCACGCGCTCACTACCTCTCTCTATTTTCCCACTTCTTTCTTTCTTTCTTATTATATTTTTCTGTATAACACGTCTTTTTTCTTCCTGTTCTTTCTTTATAATAAAAAAGGAATAGTCCATTATTTAGCTGAGGTGACGACGCTCATAAGAAATAAGTATTCGGTGGATAAGCAACACCAAATAATCAGGATTTACATTTTTGCATTTCATCTTGAACGATTGGGACGGAAGCTGTTGCAAGTTGATAATGGGTGTACAATTAAGAAATACGAGTATTGATATGTAGATATTTTAAATTGGCTTTTTAAATATAGACGATAAATAACAATTTTATTTAATATCTTACAGGTAGGATTTGACACAAGATCAGAGCGAAAATCGAACTCGCTTTTCAGTAGTAACAGATCTGCAAGATTAGCTTGCTAACCTTCACACAACGATTTTAAATGCCGCTTTTTCTTGCGATGTATAAAGGATAGATAACTTTTTTATATGGTATATGTTAAATATTTAGGAAGCGCGTGGTGTAATGGTTAAAGTCATGGGAAATGGACTCGTTGCCCCGAGTTCAAATTCTGGATGTGGTAATTGCATTTCACTTAGCGCTAATATCCTTGGGAAAGGTATGAATCCTACTCTCCTTCCAGCTATGGATAAATAGTAGGGCAGACTGGGCTCTTTAACCTTGGTTAGGTAATCAGTCTAGCAGAAGGAAAATTCTGAATTCAAACCTGTTAAACTCCGCTTAAGAAATTGACCTTGTGTCGCATCCTGCTCATGCGGAGGGGTTGGTAAATATATATATGTTAAATATCCCCTTTTTGCGATGTATAAACGATAAATGACATTTTTATCACATTTTCAAAATATCCCCTTTTTCTTGCGATATGAAATAGAATAACAGTTTTATATCCTATATTATAAATAGTCATTATTCTTACCATATAAAAATGATAAATAAAAGTTTTATATCACATTTTTTAGTGTTATATACTTATGACTATTCAAATTATTTGTATTAGATAGGAATACTTGATAACATATAACTGTGCAAACAAACAATTATTATTGACAAATAAAAGTGTTAAAAAATATAAATAGTTAGGATTATACTCGTATAAGTAGAAATAGATCAAATTTTGACATTAAATAACCCATATGGAGTCGATATGACGTTAAACAAACGAACCAAACCAAATCAAACCAAATCAAGGTATCAGCGACTTCTAAGTGGTCGCCCTTCAAAGTACTGTGCAGGTAAATCGCTGCTTAACTTAAGTAGTCATTCAAGCGTGACTTGATCGTAAATCCGGGAATATCTGAAGCGGGACCCTTCCCCTCGCAGGTAGGATTCGATGCGGCTGAGTGTTCTTAGGTCTGTATCCCCTGATTGTTTTGTTCTTTTTCACTGAACCCGTTGACCTTTCAGTGGACTCATTGAACTTCGTACAGCTTCACAAGGATGGACTGGGAGATTGGAACGGTGGTGAAGTTCAACTGGTTCATCACTGCCCCCGCCTCCCAAAACACCGGATGTGACGTGTATGAGAGTCAATGCACATGCTCATTAACAGTGCAAGTTTAACCGTTCCAGAACACAACAGACACCCGAGAAAGAAAGAAAGACAAGGGCACTTGACAGTAATCTGGACCCGTGGGGCAAATAAATAAATAAATAAATAGAATAAAACTTAAGAAGGATTATTGTCCCTTTATTCCAGGATCTTAACCAGATATTTGTGATTTCTGGGTATATCTCTAAACTGCATCTGGTGGCGAGGGTACAGATCTGGAGATCTGGGGAGTGTAGAGTACGCCTTCATTGCCATTACTCCCAGATCCACATTGACCCTGAGTGGTAGTACATGTTAGGGTAAAATCTGTGGGTCAAATAGATATATATGAAAATTATTTGTATTCAATAGGACCGGGAGTAAAGAAAAATGTAAATATTATAGTGAAACGATTCTCAAATCTCCAGGCATAAAATAACCCTAGAGGAGTTGACATACCGTTAAAATCGATCAATCATTGTAAATATACCCTGAATAAATTCCCTCTTTACAATAATTATTTGTATTAGATAAAAATACTTGATATCATATAACCGTGTACACCCCCCCAACCACCCCCCAAACTTTTAAGAAACTCCACAAAAATGTAAATATAAACATATAATGTACGCAATCCCCGAACCTCTAAGCATAAAATAACTCCAGATGAGTTGACATGCCGTTAAAATCAGTCAAGCAACCAAACAAGTAGACATTTGTTTCCATGTCTAAAAATATCTATTGGGGTTTTAGGGAAGGTTGATTTCTTTTTTGGGGTGGGGTGTGGTGGGTGGATAGGGTAAGAAAGGTTTATTTATTGCAGAGTGAGTAGAAAAGGATATATATCTATATATGTAAAATAAAGTTTGGTATGTAGGTGTCGACTTATAACTCAGAAACGAGATGTTATTCAGATTTGGTTATTGATTTTTACTGATTAAGGATATAATTAATTAATTAAACCAAAATCAAACGATTTGCGATAATCGTGGCATAGCTGCTGCTGCTAATATTTAAAAAAATTTGCTGGCTGCTGCTATTATCAGCAGTGATTTAAAATGGTGCCACTGCTGATAATTTGAAGTTGACAAATTTGTGCCCTAATCGTTTCAGCTCGGAATTTATCGCGTATCACCGGTTTAATCTTAGAAATATTTATTTGGTTAGAAAAAAAAGAAAATAATCTTTCTAAATATGTAATTTGTATGTGGTTTTACAGATTGAATTGTTTTTTTTACAGCTAAGTAAATAACAATAATAAAGGAAAACATTTTATTTAAACACTAATAATAACTCAACATTACTATCCATTTTTAATCAGTATTTAATTTTTTCGTATGTACAAAAGAGTTTTAGAAAAAAAAAAAAAAAAAAAAAAAAAAAAAGAAAAGAAAAGAAAAAAAAGAAATTGTTATACGAACAATTGTAAGTATTTAATTCTTAGAATTTTATTGTTACATTTTAATACGGTAAAAAAAGAAGGAATTAAACGAATACATTTCATTTCTCGCTTAAAAAAAAAAATTGTTTCAAAAATGTAAAAAAAAAAAAAAAGACTATTCTTAAAATAAACGAATATAATAATACACTAATTCTTAGCTTTGTTTATCGTTGTATGTGTTGTGTGTTTGTTGTGTGTGTATTTTTGAATGTTGGCCGTCGAAATAAATGGATCGAAGTGCAGGATGTGATAAAAAAAGTATTGAGACTGAAGCTAACACCATATCAAAAGAGAAGTTTCAGGGGGTGTTTCGGCCAATAGAAAACTCGCTGGAAGTAGTGTATTGAATCCCAATGGGGGGAATTTGAAGATAATTACCGTTTCATTCATTGCTCATTGTTGATACGGCTTCAGTCTAAATACACCATTTAACACATTTCAGATTGCTTGATTATTATTATTATTATTATTATTATTATTATTATTATTATTATTATTATTTCACTCCAGTGAGTTTTTCACACCAGCGTTAGCTCATGGTCTTTCACTGGAGTTTAAGTGACAACAAGTCTCCTCAGGTATTCAGGATTCTTCTGAGTATTCTAGCCGATCTTAACAATGCTGTTGTCTGGATGGTCTCGATTCTTTCTCTGATTTACAATTCCTCTAGTCTTTTTTCTAAACTTTGGAGACCGCCACAAGTGCACCAATTACAGTTGATATTCCGCAGTTTTTATTTTCAATTCTCTCTGGCAAGGTCCATGTATATGTCTATTTGTCTATCTTTTCATTTTATTTCATCGTTACCCTGTGATATGCTGAGACTGCAAAATCTACCAGTTGACAAATTCTCTTTTTATTGTTAATCAATACTTGGTCTAGCATTTTGGTTGGAATAAAGTGATCCGTCTTTATCTCAAAGCCCCAAAGGATTTTATGCATCTCATTCTCTAGGACAGATCCCGGTTTGTGCATATACCATTTAATAGCATGGTGAAATTTGAATTTCTTGTACAATTCCCAGTGGATCACCTTCCCCATCCAGTCGTGTATAGTCTTGTAATCTCTTTGCGTTAGTTTGCTGCATTCGCTTATATAATTGACCATTTCTTCTCTTTCTCCAGAAATTCTACACTTACTATTCTGCTGCGTCTTATCTATTTTTGCCTTTATATAGTTTGTTCTTTTGTCATTGTCTTGTGCTGCGATTATTAGAGATTCAGTTTCTCTCTTGAGGTTTCCTCTTCTTAATCATATCCATGTTTTCTCATGTGCGATCTCTCCAGTTTGTCGCTTGAAGTGTCCATATAGTTGTTTTCCTGTTTTCTTGTTTTTGATATACTTGTGCTCGTCCATATGTTGCAGTTGTTTATCCTGGCTGCTGCTGTTAGTCTTTCTTTGCTCTTTTTAGTACATTCTTCGAGTACTCGGATTGTCGCATCTACACAGTCTATTGAAGACTGTGTAGCTGGTGAGTCTTCGTCCTCCTTCTTTTCTTGATACATGTCTCTCACCAGTTTCATCCATTGCTGTTTTCTGTTTTGGGTTTCTTGCTGCATTGGTTTCTTGGACACTGTCCAATTGCCTGAACGTTCAGTACCCCCTGATCTCAGTGCTCTCATCAGGCCTTGTGCCTTACCATGTTAACTTTATTAGTCTTCAAATAGAATAGTAAAAATTAACTAACAGCCGTTCATTTAAAAAAAAATATTTTCTCATTTTCGAATTTTTCTGTTTTTATTTTTTGAAGGAGTGCTGTATAAAGTACACGTGGATCGGTGATGCTAGGTAGCAATGACGAGAGGCATTTACGAAACCTCGTTACCTTCGGCTCTTTTAACAAAGGATGTCTTCAGGAGCCACAAGAAGACAGAAACCCACTCGAAGGTGTTTGAATAGGGCATTCAAACTTGATGTTTGTCTACAGCCGCCCAACAGTAGACGTCTTCGGCTCGGTGTCAAGTATCTGGCCCGGGGCTATGTCACTCTTAGTAGCATTTGCCAATAACGCTTACTCGTTCAACGCAACCCAGCCAGCCAGCTAGCCAGCCAGGCAGCCACCCGGCGCGAGTACCTTATTTTTTTTCTTTCGTTTTTCTTTTTTCGGAGGAGAAAGATAGGGGTGGCTCTTCGGCTTCATAAGAGGAACCCCTGGTGCGAAAACGAGACACCTTCGCTCAATTAAAAGACGTGCCCTAATTATGTGGCTACCCTCTACTTTATCGCCGATTTCAATCACAAAATGCGAATCGCGTCTTAAATCTCAATTAGTACATTCATTGGCATGGACATGGCGCTATCTGCTACTTTGATTTTGTTTGCTACACACTCCTCTGCCCATCACAAGCACACAAAGAACTCCGACAACTACAACGAATCCCCCCCCCAACACCCGCCAACACCCACTCCAATGATCCAAGCTATTAGGTTTTCATAGTTTCCCCAACGTTGAAAGCAATAATCAGAGAGCTTGTAATGCTTGTGTAGTTGTTTGGGCTCCAGCGCACCGAGTTGCAAGTGTATGACTGCATATATGTCTGTATATGCATATACGTAACAAACAAGTGAATAAATAAGTATATATATATATATGAGAAGTAAATACACAAGCGATGTGTTTATGATATGGCTTTTTTTAGCCGACAATTTTTGGGAGAATATGTGCTTAATTGAAGTCGTACCTAATTTTGAAAGGTAATTAATTAATAATTAATTAATTAGGCGGGCATACCTATTTAAAAGATGTGACACAAGGTCAATTTCTTAAGTGGAGTTGAATTCAGAATTTTCCTTCTCCTAGACCGGTTGCCTAACCAAGGTTAAAGAGCCCAGTCTGCCCTAAACAAATCGAGAAAAATCAGTCCCTGTATGTACATTTCGGCCTATTAGGCCTCATCAGCAGAGCTATAGATAGGAAGACCGAGACAAGGCGGTCTTCCTATCTATAGCTCTGCTGATGAGGCCTAATAGGCCGAATGTACATACAGAGATTGATTTTTCTCGATTTGTTTAGCCTTACATCTAAATTAAATTAATTAATTAATTAATTAACTTTCAAAATTAGGTACGACTTCAATTAAGCACATATTCTCCCAATATATATATATATATATATATATATATATATATATATATATATATATTATACTGATAATATAGTGTGGCATATTTATAAGTAGATAGTGTTAAATATCGTTGATAGAGCACGTATATCTGCGCTATCCTAGCTTTTAGTATTCGACGGCTTCTGTTGATATACAAATATGAGAAAAAGATACAATTTAAAATGCCACGTAACGTTGGCGTTCTCATTCAAACGGTGTGACGAAATTTTGTTAGAAAACTGTTGGAAACAATTTTTGTGAATAGAAAATACCTTATTTGATTACGTATTAAAAAAAAAATAATATCATTAATCAACATAAGCACTAATTTTGCACTAATTTAACTAGGTAAGGGGATAAGTAGTGAAAACTGGGCCTTTGTTTACTCGTATTGTTATTCAAAATTATACTAGATTCAAACAATTTTCTTGGTTTTTTGTTGTGTATCATAACTATTACATTTTGGATTCTATAAAATTAAAGAGATGGTTGGTTTCCAGAATGTATTTTGTTAGTGCATTATTTAATTGATCGTTTTTTAATGTCTCTTTTATGCTCATAGATTCATTTGTTGATGTTTCTTGATATCTCACCCATGTATTATTTATTGCAACCTAGACATTGGATGTTATATACGTTGCATCAGACCTCACGTGTGTATGGTTGTTTTTATTATTGATTATATTTCTGATTGTTTTTGAGGAGTTTGTGACAGTTTT
Source organism: Doryteuthis pealeii (assembly GCA_023376005.1). Taxonomy (NCBI): domain Eukaryota; kingdom Metazoa; phylum Mollusca; class Cephalopoda; order Myopsida; family Loliginidae; genus Doryteuthis; species Doryteuthis pealeii. Next base: position 111,203,684 of record CM042145.1, read on the forward strand.
GATTCCAAGGTTATTGAGGTTTCAAAAACAGGATATCAGGAAAAATGGTACTTGGTTTAAAAATCCCATTGGCGAGAAACTGCCAGTAACCAAGCGCCGTTGACTTCATGTCCACGCTACTCATTGTTAAGATCAACAAAAATATCTCCGTGGACTCGCGCTAGCGAAAAGTGGACAGACATCTCACTGGCAGGTTGATACTGACCTGAGGCCACTACGCCGAGTTTACAACTACTCGCCTAATTTGCCTGTATGGCTTGGGGCACACCCTCGGAATCCAAGGTTTTAGGCTTACTTGGCTGCACAACTTGGACCCTAACGAAGCGCCTAGAGAATAAACTGGATGAGAGCTGCACAAGAATACTGCGCGCGGTCTTGAACAAATCGTGGAAACAACACCCCACGATAAAACAGCTATACGGCCACCTGCCCCATATCACCCAAACCATCCGAGTAAGACGCACAAGACACACAGGACACTGCTGGAGAAACAAGGACGAAATCATGTGACACCCTCCTGTGGGGGCCAGCACATGGGCACGCCAGTGGGGACCGACCAGCAAAGACGTACATTGACCAGCTCTGTACGGATACTGTATGCTGCGTTGAGGACCTCCCGAGAACAATGAGTGATCGGGACGGCTGGAGAGAGATTGTCATTGATATCCGTGCTGGTATCGCGACATGATGATGATGGTGATGTTGGCCTTGTCTTATTGTTGAGGTTCTTGCAACCAGAGCAAACATTATTGAATCATTTGATTACTGTACTGTGATCAGCTGCGCCTTCAACTTCCGTACGACAACGACAAGTTTTTCATTGCTTACTTATACCTATACTCGATGGAGGTGCGTGGTGTGACGGTTAGAGTCGCAGGAAATGAAATCGTCGACCCGAGTTCAAATCATGGACGAAGCTGTTTGGATTTCACATGAATCCAACTCTCCTTCCAGCTATGATACAAAAGAGTAGGATGGATTGGGCTCTTTAACAATGGCTAGGTAACCAGTCTAGGAGAAGGAAAAAGTTATTTCGTTGTTCATCTCTTTTCTTTCTTTTTTTCTTTCTTCTTTTTTAAAGTTTTTCTTTTTTTTTTCTTTTCTTTTTTTCTTTCACATATTTTATTTCATGACTGCTAATCACATTGGTTTCTCACTAAATTCAAAATACAATGGATGGCGAACAAGAGTAATTGCTTACGTAAGCGATCCAATTTTTTCGTAATTTCCTTAAAATTCCGGCCTGAGCAGCTAAATGACTGCTTTATTCGATATCCTCATCGACAGATGAAAACTGGTCAACAAACAAATCCACTTAGAATTGGGTAAAATCTTATAATGGAGATTCGGTGTCTTCATGTCTGTAACCGAAACTCCGTCATTGATTACGTCACAAAATCCTCAGGAATTGCGTGTCTATCAATGAGTACATTTATAAACAAAAGCTTACGTCACAATACCCTCAGGAATTGCGTAAGTTTATCAATGAGTATTTAATTTATAGTCAAAATCATTAATACATAGAATAAATCTTATTTATTAACGATAATTCTATGAAAATCTGAGTTAGATATGCAAAAACTGAATGTTAGTAGTACGTTTAAAATCCTGCAATTTGTCTTATATATCACTAAGAAATAAGTGTTTACATAATATATGGTGCGGTTAATTTGCATACTGGTTTAAACAAAACCGGTTTTAATAAATAATTACTTGGTGTTATTGGTCACTAATATTATTGTTTTATTCTTCAACGTGTTAAAATCAATCCTATGAATAATTTCATATAGAAACCAATTAAAATGTAATTAATATGAGTGTAATATTTTCATATGCGTTCTTATTTAATTTCATTAGTCTTTCTAATTTAATATATTTCATTACATTAAAATTTAAATACGGAGGGTGCATGGGTGCATATTCTTGCTAGTAAATTTTTAAAAAATGTAAAGAACAAATGAAAAAATATATTTGAATATTTTTAATCAATTTTAGGAAAAATCAATTTTTTTTTAGCTGAAAAAAAAAAGAAAAGAATTTTGATTTGTTTCAAATTGTTTCAAATGATGAATTTTAAGCGAAATGTTCAATAAAACAAATATATATTTCATTTAAGTATCGTTAACGCTTTACGAAAGTGTTACATAATTCGTGAGTAGCCTACGAATTATGTATGTAAGTATCGGTAAAATTTACATAACGGGATGGTAAATGGAAAGTTATTGTTAGCCGTTATAGATGAATTGACAAGACAGTTAATCTTCTCTGGCCTGTACGCCGATTGCTGATTGGCTGAAGGCGAGCGTGAGAAGTGAACTGATTAAGTTAGTCAGATTTCGGCCATTGGTAAGAGGGAACAGACATAAGGACCCTTCGCTCTTAAGATGCCAGTTTCTCACCGTGGTTGGAGACCCTTTTGGGCATTGGGTTTTAATAAAGAATAGACGTCTTAAAAAAAACCAACAAAGTCTTGCTTATTTATTTCAAACAAGAAATGAGCACAGACGATCCAGCTCAGAAGAAGGAAGAAGTCAGCCCAGAAGGAAGATGGCCAGCGACGAAGTAAGAACAAGCAGACCAAGCAAGAGCCCATATTCTCTCCCCTCTCTTTTCCACTCTCACCATTTATATACCCGATTCAAAAGGGTTATATAGAAAAAAATTAAAATAGACCACTAAGTAGACCTGAGCCTATTCTAGTAGTGACTATCCCAAGCATTGATTTAAGAGATTTGAATTCAGAGTTTTCCTTCTCCTAGACTGATTGCCTAACCAAGGTTAAAGAGCCCAGCCTGTCCTATTATTTACCAACAGCTGGAGGGAGAATAGTTGGATTCATACCTTTCCCAAGTGTGAACTGTAGCTTCGTCCACGATTTGAACTCGGGTCGACGAGTCCATGTCCTACGACTCTAACTGTTACACCACCGCACTCTCCGACAAAAGTCGTTAAACGAGTTTGTATGGTGACAGATGTCGAAAAATAATTGAGACCGAAAAGGTTTCACTTGATCCGAAACGATAATAAAACTCTTGTTTCTTTTTAAAAGGCGTTACGTCAATTGGCCTTTTTTAATTTCTTTTTCTTTTTGTTCGTTAAATCAATAAATAATAAAATATTCCAGAAGGGCATATGCCACCAGGAACAATAAAAAGAACTCATAATAGATTTTCATTTATGCAACTTAAATGGATTGAGTATCCAGAAAAAAAAATTATCGATTGTAAACAATTTTTTTTTTTTGCTAATGAGATAAAAAAAAAATAGATGAGCTGATTCTGATTGATTATTTTGACGACACAACTCAACTGGGGTTATTTCATGCCGAGAATTTAGGGTATTGCGTACATTGTATGTTCACCTTGACCCTTGCTTGGGTTTGACGGTCAATCCGCAGGGCACATTGGGTTAAAACGAAGAAAAAAAATGAGTTGTAGAAAATGTGTTAAAAATGAGTTTAAAAAAATGAATATTCAACAATAATGAATAAAAAATGTCTTCGGCATAATATAACCCTAGGGATGACATGTCCTAAAAATCAACCAGCCAACCAACCAGCCAGCCAGCCAGCCAGCCAAGAAAGCAACCAGCATTGTATGTTTATATTTACATTTAATTGTATTTTCCTTTTTTGTTACACGGTTATATAACCCCAAAAAATGGGTGTCCTCGGCTTGACACTAAACTGTATGGTGAGGTTTCAGTTCTGTGAAGTTGGAAAGTGTGGAGTATCCCTTCATAGCCATTACTCCCACGTACACTTAGGGTCCCATCTATGGGTAAAATAGATATTTGGGGGGCCGGTTTAGCTCATTCGGTAGAGTGCTCGGCTGGGAACCACAAGGTTTCTGGTTCGATACCGGCCATCGCCAACTCAGCGAATGATTAGCACAGGGATCTTTGCGGTAAAGTGAGGAGCAGATGGTAGGTGTGGCGCTTCGTCTCAGATGCTAAAAACAGTCTCCTTGGTCTAGCTCTAGTGAAAAGGGGATAGACTCCCTCGTTGTCTGGCCGATACCGACTTTAGGCCACTCCGACGACTTTACTTACTTTTTACTTAGTATTGGATAGGAATGCTTGTAAAATGAACGCAATTCCCTAAACTGTAGGCATAAGTCGTCGTCGGGGTGGCCTAAAGTCGGTATCAGCCAATCAGCGAGGGAGTCTATCCCCCTTTTCACTTGCGCTAGACCAAGGAGATTATTTTTAGCGTCTGAGGTGGAGCGTAATACCTACCATCAGCTCTTTACTTTACCGCACAGATCCCTGTGCTACTCATACGCTGAGTTGGCGAGGACCGGTATCGAACTAGGAATCTTGTGGTTTCTAGCCGAACGCTCTACCGACTGAGCTAAATGTGTTCAATCAATCAACCAGAATCAGCTCAATTTTAAAAAATCTCAGTAGCACCCCCTCCCCCAAAAAAAAGAAAAAAAAAAGAATGTTCTCAATTGATGACGTTTTCTGGACACCGTCAAATTCAACCAATGAATCATTTCGGTTATATGATATCAAGTATTCCTATCTAATTTTATATGATATATATGATATCAAGTATTTATATGATATATATGATATCAAGTATTTTATAGGATATATATGATATCAAGTATTCCTATCTAATATAAATTTTTCTGGACACCGTCAAATTCAATCAATGAATCATTTCGGTTATATGATATCAATTATTCATATTTAATACAAATAATTTGCAAAAAATTATTTGACCTTAACAGATGCTACCACTTCATGTCCGAGTGGTCCTGGGGGAAATGGCAATGAAGGGGTACTCCATATTCCCAGTTTTGCAGAACTGACCTTCATATGCAGTTTAATGCTATACTCAGTGTAGCAGTTCCCTGGTAATATTTTCTGATGATGTAATGATGACACGTAGACTGACTGATGTTGAATGTAGAATATTTTGTTTACTTCCAAACACCGTGAAATACTGAAATAAAATGGGGTATAAACAATTACTATTTTACAAAAAGGGTCTTTAACAAATGCCAGCAACTTCACGGGAAAATTGGAAAGAAACATACCTGTGCACCGTTACAGTACCAAGAACTAACTAAAGATTAAAATTCTAATTTTAGGACAATATTTTCCACACAACCCTTTGCTGCATCAGCCTGGCGGAAGTCCCTATTTTGCCCTAAGGATGTCTATTGATCTTCCCACAAGGGTATATTTTGAGGGTAGAAAATAAATATATCTAACTATTAGGCGCACTCAAAGGCGACAGCTACACTCAGGGTGCCCTTTTTTTCTTCCTTCCAGTCTCTCAATACACAGCATAGTTTTTTAGAGGCGAAATTTGATAAATCTAATTTTTACTCAAATAGTTGTAAAATTTGGCACTTGGTCATCAATTTTCTGAAACATTAATATATCAACTAGCGGTGTCTGTGGATATGACACGGTATGATATTTCAACTATTACAACGTTTGATATGTATACTTTAAGTGGTATTGCAAAAAAAGTTCAATATGTAAAAAGTATAATAATCTTGATTTAACACACTCTCTATCTCTCCCTCTCAGTCTTTCTCTGATTCTCTCTCCTTCCCCCTTTCTGTCTCTCCGTACTTCCATCCATCTTTCCATTCCATTCAATTGAAATATATTAGTGTTATCGCTTCCGTTGGCGTTCTCGCTCCTCCTCTCTCTTGCACTTCCGTGAGTCCCACTTTAACACTCCCATTCCTATCCAAACCCCTCCCAACTACGAAGCTTCTTTAGGTCGGGTGGGGCGTTTATTAAAGAGTGACACACTTAGGTAGGTAGGTAATTACTAGCGTAATAATATATAGATTAGTACAGAAAATAACTAAAGGCTGAAATATCGAGCTGGAATAAATGTGCTGTATGACAAAGGGGGATGTTATGAAAAAAAGTTCATTCATTGTATATTTCCGTCTTGGTAAATACAATTTCACTTTCTATACTTATTGAATAAACCTCGTATATATAATACCTTGCCTTCATCGTTTTGCGCCACATATTCGTACACCGCTGACAGCGTCTCAAGTCACAAGAACTTATTACTTGGACCTTGACACCAATAAGCACCCACCAGCCCAAATCCGTTTTGAAAGGAACTGAATTTTGCTTTTCACTGGTTGTTAGTAAACAAAACAGCCGGCCGATAAAAACCAGTAACATTTAGTTTTTGATTTTAATTAAAAAAAAGAAGATTTATTTCATGTTGTTGTTGTTAGCATATGTGAAAAAATAATTTTGCACTAAAGATAAACTAATATTGTTATTTAAAAAACAAAACAACTTAAAACGAAAGACATGTTTATTTATTTTCCATGTGCCTCTACGGATAGTTGATATTAAAAAGTATTTATTTAAAAAAAAAGAGATTTTGCTAGGGTTAGGGTTGGGGTTATGGTTAGGGGTTAAGGTTAGGGGTTAGGGTTAGCTGTTATTATTATAACCTTATAATATACTTTTTATAGCTTTAACTATTCCCATGTTAAACGTGTCTAACATTAAAAGTTTTATAATTAAAAAAGAATTGCTATTGAATTAATAACAGCAACATGAAATAAGTAAAAAAAAATGTCTATAATATAAAAACGTGCCTTTCGTTTATAGTTTTATAATTAAAAAAAAAAGTGCGTCTAAAAATCGTATGTTAACAAACAACCGGATTTTAACGGTGAAAAGCAAAACATGTCCTTTTGAATCTAGGTCTCACCTGGGTGCTTATTGGTGTCTTTAACGTGTCACGATAATGCCTTTACTATATCCCTGACAGATAATGATTATGATGATGATGATTGGTTGGTTGGTTGGTTGGTTGGTTGGTTGGTTCGTTGGCACTGCGCAAGTGGCTGAGCAGGCCAACCCTTGAGTGACAGTCTTTGGTGCACTGACTGCACACAAACTGTGATGCTTGCTGGGGCTGCTGTTGTCTCTCCTTTCTTCTGGTTCTCTTTGCCGTGGAGGCTATTCTCCTCTCCGCCTTGTTTAACATTGAGGCACCAGGTCGCTCGATTTTCTGCATCTGCCTCCCACGTGTTTGTGTCAATATGGCATATCCTCATGTCTCTTCTGCAGACATCTTTGAAGTGTAGGCGTGATCTATCTACCGATCGGGAGCCTTTTACTAATTCGTCATACAAAAGGTCTTTCGGGGTGCGGCCATTTTCTACCCCCCTGACATCACAAAGCCGATGATTATGAGGATAAGTGAAACACTGAAAAAAAAAAAAACCCCTATTCAACCAGTATATGATTGATCTGATTGGTTTTATTTTAAGGCATGTCAACTCTTGTTGGGTTATTTTATGCCGAAGACATTGTTTTATTCATTCTTGATAGGTATTCAAATTTTTTTAAGTCAATTTTTAAACACGTTTTTAAACATATTTTTTTTTTTTTAATCCATAGATGGGCCCTAACAGGTACTACCATACAGGTTTAGTTTGGTTTCTTTGATTAATGGCATAGAAACTCTTCGTGGGTTATTTAATGCCAAAGCTATCTTTGCAGAAAAGTAGTAGTGGTACTTTTTAACTCATAACTGGGGGGGGGGGGATTAGGAGGTTCATGCCTTTCTCTCAGAGTATTAGTCAGAAAGTAAACACAATAACGCGAATACTCGTTTACTTCGATGTCGCAGTCCTCCAGTACGTTACCTACTACGCCACGGCGGTACTCTGTCGATTGTGATTTGAGAGGTAAACCTGTTCGGACAAAAGAAAACAGCAATAAGCTTCCTCTCATAAAGCTTCAAAGGGTAAAAAAAGGATTGAGAAGAAATTGTGGAGGACGAGAAATTGGCGTGACTGAAGATCATTATCGCTTGATCTTAACAGTCGCAGTCGATTTAACAGCGAATAGCACGCATGCGCAGATGTCGCGTTTTTCATGTAAGCAGGCGGAAGTACGTGGAGGGCGGCTGCAGAAAGTCATCGTTCGTATCCAGCTAAAAAAAAAAGAAAAAAAAAAGAAGAAATATTGGTGAATCTTACAGCTTGAACGAAGACCAATTCCTACACACAGCAAAACTTTTGTTGCATAAGTAAAAAAAAAAAAAAAAAGTAAAGACATCGAGGCGGCCTAATGTCGGTATCAGCCAGACAGCGATGGGGTATATCCCCTTTTCACTAGCGCTAGACCAAGGAGATTATTTGAGCGTCTTAGGTGGAGCGCCATACCTACCATCAAATCATCACTTTACCGCACAGATCCCTGTGCTACTCATGCGTATAACTTCGATCTCACTGATAAGCCTTGTCTTTGCATGTGTGCGCTGGTATCTAAAATAGCGTCGCTATGAAAGACATACTTTTTATTCAGTCACCTCAAATAGCACCTGTGCAGTGGCAATTTGAAACCCACGAGATCGTTCAGCTTTTAAAGTTGCTAACTTGACAAATGTCTTCATTTAGATGTTTAATTCTTTTTCTAAATATATAGATTTATATTTTTAAATTAGGGCTTTAGTCTCGATACATTTTGATCACATTTTGATTAGAAGTAAAAAGATATAAAAATGTGATCAAAAGACGCTGTTTGGGGACTAGATTATTTATAATATGGAAATCAGATCTCTCTGATAAGATAGAGCTAAAATCCTTCCAAGCCGTGGCCTTATCTGTGCTGCAGTACGACTGCACCGTTTGGACTCTAACGAAGCGCCTAGGGAATAAGGTAGATGAGAGTTGCAGAATATTGCTGCGTGCTGTCTTAAACAAGTCCTGGAAACAGTAGTCCATAAGACAGCAGTTATACGGCCACATACCTCCTATCACACAAACCATCCGAGTAAGACGAACAAATGCTGGTCGCTGCTGAAGAAGCAACGGCAAACGCATAAGTGAACCAACACATGGACACGCTAGTGTTTGTCGACGGGGATGGACCTACATCGATTAACTCTTTGTGAATTCTGGATGCTGCTTGGAGGACTGATAGGGATGACTGGAGAGAGAGAGAGAGAGAGAGAGAGAGAGAGAGAGAGAGAGAGAGAGAGAGAGAGATGGATAACCATGCTTGTCAGCGTGACCTTATGATGATGATCATTGTTGTCAGGTAGTCACAGACAGGAAATAAAACAGCAGTCATGCGCTCTGCTCTATTCTTGTACCTAATTCAATAAACAGACTTAGTAATAGATATATTATGCTAATCCATATAAATTATTCAAATAAAACTCGTTATGTATGTATATGTATTTCGATGCGCTTATAGAAACACGCACTCTCTTACTGGTCCCGTAATTGGATTTTGTGCTGTGTGTGTGTGTGTGTGTGTGTGTGTGTGTGGTTGTTAATTGGTTGGTTGTTTTATTGGACCATATGACCTTTAGGCACCCCTTTTTGATCTCGATTAAGAAAGGACATGTTTTTCATTTACACTGTCAATATCCGGTTGTTTTAACAGAAGATTTTTAGATTTAAAAAAATTATAAAACTAACCCCTAACCCTAACCACTAACCTTAACCCCCAACAAACAATCGGATATTGACGGTGTAAATGAAAAACATCTCCTTTCTAAATCGAGACCAAAAAGGGGTGCCTAAAGGTAATATGGCTCGTTTTATTTAACGGCATATCAACCCTTTTCGGGTCATTTAATACCAGATCAAATCATTTTGATATCAGGTTGCTAACAGTACCTGCTGCTTAAATAATCACCCATCTAAGTAGTGAACAGGCTTAATTTAGGTGATCTAACGGGAATCAGTGTGTGTGTGTGTGTGTGTGTGTGTGTGTGCTACTCATGTAGCATATCTTGGGCAGGAATAACCTTGTCCAGCTCATCCCTCTCCAGGTCACAAACTTGTTTGAATCCAGAGTTTCCCTTACCCTAGAACGGTTGCCATACAAAGGATAAACAGTCTAGACTGACCTATTATTTACCCATAACTAGATTGGGAATAGTTGAATTCAAATATTTACCAATGGAATTATCACTAGGTGAAATGCAAACAGCGTCGTTCAGGGTTGAACTCTGGTAGCCGAGTTAACTTCCCACGACGATAACCGTTAGGAATGTGCGTCTCCTTTTACGAATACACACTTTACCTTTCATACCAGAGTATGCTCATTTATCGATGGGAGGCATTTATTGCGTAACGGTTATGATCGTTGGAAACAGACCGCGTTCACATCCTGGACGAGGCTGTTTGCATTTCATTTCGGGTTAATACGTCTTTTCTTATCCCAGCAATGTATTAATAGTAGGTGAGGTTGTGTTCTATAGCTTGGTTGAGTAACTAGTCTAGGAGAAGGAAAACTCTGAATTCAAACCAGCTTACTAAAAAAATCTGACCTTTTGTCATATCCTGTCCGTGGCTGAGAGGTTGGATGAATACATGCATAGTAAAGTTGGTGGAATTGCCTATTGTCGCTATCAACCGGAAAGCGAGGGGGTC
>CM042145.1:111221583-111244083 GCA_023376005.1 Doryteuthis pealeii
TCAAACTAATAAAACTCGCAAAAATAAACAATACCTACAAGCAATACTCTCCAATACTCTCAGTGATATGGTTGAAAGCGCTTGGGTAAAATATGAGACACTTCCTCTGATAATTGGATCCTGATATATGAAATGAAAAGAAGACTGGAACGTCTGCTCTTGAAAATTATAAAGAAGAAATATTCCGTAAACTTTAACAAAACCTGCTTATATATATATATATATATATATATATATATATATATATATATATATATGAATATTTTGCTTTTTCATATATTTTTATGTTTACATAACGTCAGATTTATTTTCATTTTTCTCTAATACACACACACACATATATATATGTATGTATGTTGTGGTGTGTGTGTGTGGTAGTATATATATATATGTGTGTGTGCATTCAAACAAATTTGGTTAAAAATAATGAAACCGTTATTGTTTTTTTTATTTAAAAAAATATTTTCTTTCAATTTTTCTAACAGTTTCTTTTAATACTATAAACATGAAAGGAATTAATGAATTTCATGAGTTTTCATTTGTAGACAAAGTACTTTCTGTTGTCTTCTGAAACATTATCCAGGCTGTCTATGCTATTACTTGTTATTAAATATCTAAATTATTGTTTTGCTTTTGCCACTAAGGTGACGCTAAATAACGCCAGCGGTTTATTTCGTAAGATTTGGATTATAATTTTTAAATATATCTAATGTGCTAGGCAAACGTGATTTAGAATACATTTTTTTCTGCCTATTTAAAGCATTTTAGAATGTTATCGCTGGTTTCATATATACATATTCCGCAACATTTAGTTATTCCATAATACTTTCTTCTGCATTTCTTGAAAAATACCTTAATTTAAATAATTTAATTTTGTTTGTGATATGGTAGATTGATTTTAATGACATGTCAAACCATCTGGCATTATTTCATACCTATAGGTATCTAACCATTCATATTTATTTATTGTCTAATTGTTTCCCTATTTTTTTTATTTATTTGTAAATGTTTGATTTTTAGTAAAGTTGGCAGAGTGGCTTATTGTTGTTATCAACCGGACAGCGAGGGAGTCTATTTCCTTTTCACTTGTGCAAGATCAGGGACATTGTTTTTGCCTGTGAGGTACACCTAGCATCAGCTTCCCACTTTACCGCACAGATCCAAGCTGTGCTACTCATGCGCTGAGTTTGCAAGGACCAGTATCGAACCCGGAACTTTGTGGTTTAGACCAGTACTCTATTGACAGAGATCATCATCATCATGTCGCGCAAGCAGCACGGATATCCATGACAATCTCTCGCCAACCTTCCCTATCATTCATTGTCCCGGGAGGTCCTCTGCGCAGCATCCAGCATCTTCGCATGGGTGGTCAATGTAGGTCCTTAGTGGGCGGCCCACACTAGCATGTCAGTGTGTTAACTTCCACAGGAGAACGTCGCTTATGAGCTTGTCCTTGCTTCTCCAGCAGTGTCCAGCATGCCTTGTCCGTCTCACTCGAATGGTTTGTGAGATGGGGTGGGGGCAGGTGGCCATACAGCTGTTTCCTTGTGGGGTGCTGTTTCCACGATTTGTTCAAGACTGCAAGCAACATTCTTGTGCAGCTCCCATTTGGTTATTCTCAAAGTGCCTCGTTAGGGTCCAGGTGGTGCATACCAACTTCTCATGGGGAATGTAATACCAAAATGTGATTAATTTCTAAATGTTCGACTGTAATAACTATATACACAATTATGCGGTTTCAAGTAATTAATGATGATAATGATAGCCTCAAGTAAGTATTATTAATACAAATAATTTTGCACACACAGATTCATGGTTTCAAGTAATTATTCCTATTTTTAATAATCATTTGTTTGGATACAGTTACATGGTTTCAAGTATTCCTATCTAATATTTATGATTTGTATATAACTACCGATTGACACTACCACCAAATGTGAAGTTCACGCAATTATTCAGTTTCTCAAGGGAGGTAACTATTGTATAATAATTATAGAGTATTTACTCTCATTTATTTATTTGTAAATAAATATATAAAGGGCAGTTGGTGTGTATGTATGCCCGGATAAAAGTACGAAAATAAAACAATTAACGACAAAGTAAATATATATATACACATTAAATATCTCCAGTTCTTTTTGTTTGTACAAAATTTATGAAGATTTGATTTATATTCGAAGATATTTGAAAATTAAAATATACATAGAAATAGCATTGAAATTCTACTTAAAAATGTTTGTAAATCTCAAAAGTAAACAAATCCACATACCATTTTTGCCCTCTCTCTACCCAGTTGATGCTGGATAACTACTTCTAATTAATTATAATAGAAATTCCATAAATTGGATGATTAGTTGGTTTTATAATATGCCAATCCCTGTTGGGTTATTCAATGCGAAAATCAGTTTATTTTTGCAAGCAATTATATAGTTTTAAGTAATTAATGATAAAACAATCATGTTATTATAGTCTCAAGTAACTATTCTTAATACTACTAATTTTGTACACAGTTTTATGGTTTCAAGTAACTAATATTAATTAATAATGATAATCTTTTGTCTGCATACAGTTATATGGTTCCAAATCCAATACTAATCATTTGCAAACAAATTTATTTGTTCCATAGTTATGACCCTAACAGAGTGGACTTGGACTAATGGCTGTTTAAATACATTAATACACTGGTTCTTAACTGCGCGAACTTCACATTTGGCGATAGTGTCAATCGGGAGCTCCATTAGAAAAAATAACTGCCTAATCAAGACTGGTTGTGTTAGCAAGGTACGCGCAGGTGCATGGACAACAAACACAACAGTGTTGCCAATAGTTGCACAAACAGTTTCCCTGTATCCTCATTGCTTTAGAGACCTTACTTTTGGATTACCCTTGCGTTATTATTAGTTATTCGAAACCAAATAATTGCTTAAAATACTTGAAACTATTTAATTATATACAAATCATAAGTATTAGATACGAATACTTGAAACTGTATGTAATCGGTTTAACACCGAACCAAGTCATTTTTTTTATAAACAAAGGATATAGGTTGCTTGCAGTACCTGCTGATTCTTAAGTCACCCAATTAAGTATTGAACAGGCTCATAGTTGCTTCACTTCAGTTGAATTCTGAATACTGATAATGAAGTTGAATAATTGATATGTTGAATAATTGATATGTTGCTTATAAATTATGTACAGTAGTGTAGAAATTGAAAATAACGGTAATACAGAATTATGGAAAAAACGTATGAGTGATACGTATTAGTGATACGTGTAAGTGATTGACAGGACTTAACCTTTTACTGATCTTGGTTCTCATTGGTCAGAGCAAACCGTAATTATTGAAAAGATATAAATTTTAGTTTTGGTTGGGTGACAAAACGGAGCCAATGCAAAATAGCGTCCGTCCAGTTCGATGGCTATTCCTCTAGGTTTATTTGTTTTTACTTGGGTTTGAATAATGACGTCGAAGAAAAACAATATCAGTCTTGTGTTTGTTATTAAAAGCAACAACGAGCACAGACAATAAATCCCAAGAATATATCCCAAGAAGGAGATCGTAAAGAACAGAAAGAAGCCAGCTCAGATGCCCAGAATAACAGACAACATAGAAGAGACAACCTAAGCCTGTTTCAGAAATTGTGTGGAGGCGCGTGGTGCAATGGTTAGATTCGTATAAAATAGACTCGTCGACGCGAATTCAAATCCTGGACGAGTCTGCTTGCATTTCACATAGCGTTAATACGCTTGGGAAATGTATGCATTCACTTACTCTCCCTCCAGCTATGGGTAAATAGCAGGACAGACTTTGCTCTTTAACCTTTGTTAGGCAACCAGTCAAGAAGAAGGAAAACTCTGAATTCAGACCTGTTAAACTCCGCTTAAGAAATTGACCTTGTGTTACATACTGCTCATACGGAGGGGTTGGTAAATATATATAAACCCTTTCCTCCACCTTCTGAAACCTATATGATAAAAAGGGTTGGGGGTTACATGAGAGCAATAGGTTTGAGACAATCATATAGGTACTAGGGCTTGACGTGGCCAGCCGATTGATTGGAGGTGGCCTCTTCGACTGCCGCGTAATCTAAATAAGAGCCAAAGTGGGTGTTGCATGTCATGGACTGCTCATCCACCAGGATTCCGTCCTTAAGCATCACGCCACTCACTTTGGGAACCACAAGTGGAAGCAAAGCTTTGTAAAGTAGAAACGAATAGTTATGGCCCTCGGGTCGTGATTTGGATTGAGAAAGAAAAAAAGATACATAGTTCATAAATGTACAATTGAATATTCAATGTCATTACAATATTAACCAAGTCTAAAAGTCCATTTAGGAGACACAAGGTTCTTGATGATTGTTTAGGCGTCTAGATTTTTTTCTGTGCCAAATCTCAATAATTTTTGATCGGCAATTTTTGACGAAACACAGGATTGTGCAAGTGCAGTACCCTATATATAACTCGGGGCAAAGCGTGGTGCGACATTTTATTTATTTCCTAAACTGAAAATTCAACTTAAGAGAAAGGTTTGAAGACATGGAAGACATTTTTTAAAAATCTGACGGTACAGCTTTACACAATATAAAAAGAAGTGATACAGAGGTGCTTTGACTAATGGAAAGCTCATTGGAATACGTGTGCGCAATTTTCAAGACTACTTTGAAAAATATGGACGTTTCATTCATTGTCATTAGTCTCAGGTCAACTGAGGATGGTAGTACCTGTTAGGGTCCCACGTATGGGACAAATAGATCTGTTTGCAAATTATTTGTCATATATAAGAATTCTTGATGTGATATAACTGTGTGGAAACAACTAAAGAAACTACACAAAATATAATATAAACGTATGCAATTCCCTAACCTCTAGGCAACAAATAACCTCAGACGGGTCGATATGCCGTTAAATTCAATCAATCAATCAATTAATCAATCGTATTTTGAAGAAAATCAACTTTTCATACATTGTTCCTTTCATTAATTTCTGTCTTGGTATCGATACTTTTTGAACACCAGTTGAAGTTTAAAGAACATTAACGTTTTATTTATTTTTCATTTCTATTTAGGTAAATACAGCTTCAGTTTTGATACTTTTTGAACACCCCACATATTTTGAAGAAAAATAACGTTTTATTCATTGTTCATTTCTGCCTTGGTAAACAGCTTCAGTCTTGATACTTTTTGAACAACGCTCAAAGTTTGAAGAAAATTAACGTTTGATTCATTTTTCATTTCTGTCTTGATAAATACAGTTTCAGTCTCTATACTTTTTAAACACCCTCGAAGTTTGAAGAAAAACTTTTCCTTTATTGTTCATTTCTTTCTTGGTAAATACGGCTTCAGTCTCGACACTTTTTGAATACAGATCAAATTTTGAACTCACATCATACACATATATGTATGGATATATGTGTGTGTTTATGCGTTTGTGTGTGTGTGTGTGTGTGTGTGTGTGCGCGTTTGTGTTTATATCACAAATTAAATACAACTATCTATTCTCATAGATTATAATCATTTTCTTTTTTAATTTTTGTTGTTATTCTTGTTGCTTCTCCCCAACTAATATCCTCGTAATTGGGGGACTAATTGTTTTCTCCTATTCTCTTTACTTGACCCTTCTCTACCCGGCCAATACTCACCACAGCCTCCATCCCTCCACCCTCACGACACCGACGCAAATTATCGTTCCGTTCGAAGTGCAGTTGTATATTCTGTTGGTCGGTCGGTCGCCCCAAGCGAAAGCTCTTAGCGAACCGATCGGCCATTTGTACACATGCCGAACCAATGACGAGGCGACTAAAAAAAGCTGCTGCTAGTCATGCAGCCAATTGATCGAGTGTGCTTCAATGGACGGTGGTTGATGAATCCATGGACTCAATGGACAAGGGGCAGTAAGAGGCAGAATGGGAGACAGTGTTAAACGAACGTGTAATTGCCGTCTTATCCTGTTGGCTTTCGACTGTAATAATAGCATTTCTATTCGCTGTTTCGTAATTAAAATTATTGTACGTGGTCTTTATGATTATCAGTCGTGAAGATCTTTAGCTGGGCGCCATCTAGACAGTGATTTATACCGGTGTTCTAAAAAGTGTTATACTCTATTCAGTTCAATCATTTCTCATGTCCTCCCGGCTTAATACCTATACTTAACCTTAAAATATCCTACCTGTAAATATTTGATCGGAAATCAAAGAAATTTCTTAAAATATCCTATCTGTAAATACTTGATCAAAAATAAAAGTATTTTTTTTATAATATCCAACCAGTAAATGTCTGATAAAACATATCAAATAAATTTCATTAAAATATCCGAGTTATAAATAGTTGATAAAAAATTAAAGACATTTCTTAAAAATATTCATTCTATACATATTTGGTCAAAAATATAAGAAATTTCTTGAAATATTTGATTAAAAATAAAATAATATTTTAAAAATATTCAACTATCCAATGTTTGATCAAAAATCAAAGAAATTTCTAGAAATATCTGACCTGTAAGTATTTGATCAAAGAATTAAGATATATCTTAAAATAATTTTAGAATATTAAAAAAACAAACATAAAGAATGAATTTTCTTTAAATATCTGACCTGTAAATACTTGATTAAAAATCAAATAATTGTCTTAAAATATCTTACTTATAAACATTTGATTAAAAACAAAACAAAAAACAAAAAACAAAAAAAAACAAAAACAAACAAAACCCCCCCCCCCAAAAAAAAACAACAAAAAAACAAAAAAAAAAAAAACAAAAAAAAAAAAAAAAAAAACGCAATTTAAAAATATATCTGACCTGAAAATATTTGATCCCATAACAAAGAAAAGAGTTAAATTTAGATTTTCTAAAAATATTCGACCTGTAAACATTTCATAAAAAACAAACAAACAAAAAACCAAAATATTCGGTGTAATGATAAACGATGGCACGGATAGGCTTAAGAAAGTTTTATTCTACTTGGAATAATGGTACATTTTACCGAGAGCTTATATACTTTTGAAAACACTAAAGAGTTTTCCAAATAACAAAATAGGGGAGGTAACTCTCAATTACTTATTACATTCGTTTCTAAATATTAAAAATAAAATAAGAGGAAATAATCTTTCAATTTATTCTATGTTTTCCTTCTTTTGTCTGCACTTTCGCTATTAACTTGTAAAGATCCAGGGCCGAAGCCACTGGACCCCCACCCCGTTGGGCGGGTCTACATATTATATTTACCGCGTACCCCACTTGTACGGCTCAGGCACAAAGTCCCTATTAACGTGGGACCACCCACAAGCCGAAGCTCATGGAGTGGCAGGTGAAAAATTGCGTCGATCCCGTCGGCATTCCCCCTCAAGGGGGGCGCCTCAGACACTGGGCAATAAACCCAGCCCTGCCCCTTTAAATCGAGGGGGCAGGTGTTGCCTGGGGGGATGGCCCCCTGGGATCGACGCTATTAACTTGTAAAGATCCAGGGCCGAAGCCACTGGACCCCCACCACGAGGCGGGTCTACATATTAATAACGTGAAATTGTATTCATATATACAACAAAATAGTGGTTTACAGTGTGATCGGGAAGGCTAATTTGCATACCGATTTTAAAATTTTGATGTTAATAAATATGTGCTTAGTATTATTTATTTCTAATTGTTTGGTTTTATCTTAATGAATATGAGCAAAAATCTCGGGGATAAATCTTAAAAGAAATCCATTTACAAGAAGAAATAATAGTAATTTTATTCTTTACTTCCTATTTTAACTAAATTGTTAAATTAGGAAAATTTAGCAATGAAAGACGGTAGTGATGGAAGAGTTAGTTTCAAAGTTGTTCAATTTTTCGATTATACTTTGCTCCGTTTCAAATCTTTTTATCTGCATTCTTATTAAGTTTCATTAGCCTTTCTAATTTAATATAATATTTAATTACATTAAAACTTAAATATTTGCACCCGGGGGTGCATATATTTGCTAGTTATTATTAATTATGTTCCTAATTGTCTTAAAAGTTTGTAAAAGCTTTAGATTTTTTTCTCTCGATGAAACGTTAATTTTCTTACTTTTGGTCATCTTGGCATTCGACACATTTAATTTTGCCATGTAATAGACCCCAACCTCACTATCCCCCACCCCGAGTGAAATTGTAGATATTTGGCAGACAAGTGCGATTAGAGGTCATTTTCGATTAATGTGATGAAAATGTTTGAGGCAATTCCATGTCAAATCATCCAGAAAAAAGTAAAATTGTCACCCACCCACTTCAATTTTTCTGAAACACCAAACTATCTTTTTGGTACAAATAATGTTCAATATATGTGAAATAATAATAGAAAATTTTTTGTCAGTGCCACATTAAGATATTGATCTTGCTATGAAAAAATCAGAAATCATCAATAACTTAAAATTGGTTGACTTTCAGACTTTTTCGATAGCATTTTTGGATTTCTTGGGTAAAAATGCTTTTATAAACCAATTTTTCAGGAGTAGGACAGCTCTAGAACTCATTTTACAGACTACAAAAAGTCACCATTTTTCGCGAACCCACCAAATTTGGAGAGCTAAAAATCGACATAACTCCGCCAATTCTTGGAATTGGAAGCTCAAATTTTGAGGAATATCTAACTTTAACACAGTCCACAAATTTCAGAAAGATTGAAGGGGTGGGTGACATGGCCTGGCTGATTTGACATGGAATTACCCTTTGTGTTTTGAGTTTTTACAGTTAGATTTCTACAGTGACACAGAACAGTTGTGTGTTTTGGGTTTAACGTTATGGTTTCTATATTTTCCTTACAAGATGCAGGACATTTCCCCTATTCTTACAAAAGATGGTTAAGAAACTCATTGAAATAGCCGGCCCGAATTATCAACACATTGATAAAGCTGGGAACAAAATCGAAAATGCGTGATTGTTAATTTGTTTCACCATAGGAATCAAATGACGACATCTTCGCCTGTTCAACCTTTCTACTACAACTTTTGACGCTACCCACAACGTTACAGTTTATCCTTGTTCGAAGTACCTCCGTAACACATCTTTTGATGTGGTGTAACGCTGCAGCTTCGTATTTTTATCAATGTCCTCCACGACCTCAAATCTTGTCCTTGAGATTGATTATAATTATTCGCTGATACCTTTCGGGAAAGGCATGTATCCATATCAATTCATTTCAACTATGGGTTAATAGTTGGACAGACTGGGCCCTCAAGCTTTGATAGGAAAACCGTTCTTGCTATATCTTATAAGGAATTGCAGTAAAGGTTTGTAAAAAAAAAAAAAATACTTTTGGTATACTCTAATAGATAACGAGGTCTAGGGGTTAAATTCACGCATAGAATAGTGTCTTCTATACGGCACCCAGAATCTGCACATAGCTAGTTGATGTAGGTTCTTAGTTGTCCTATATTGGTATGTCCATATGTGGGTATCCACAGGAGAACGTCACTTATGAGTTCGTCCTTGTTTCTCCAGCATTGTCCAGCATGTATTGTTCTTACTTTGATGATTTGTGTGATTGGAGGTAAATGGACACAGCTACTTTTTTTGGGGGGGGTGCTGTTGCTAATATTTGTTCAAAACAAAAAGGAGTTGAATTAAAGGTCTGTAAAAACGAAAGTACTTTTGATATACTCAAATACGTTACAATGTCTAGTTGTTAAATTCACACATAGAATAAGGTTTCAGAATCTTTATTTAATTGAAATAGAGGTTAGGATATTAAAGAACATCATGAATAAATAAATAAATAAATGACCTATCGTGGAGAATTTGCATTAAGAACCCAATTTTGGCAACTGAGAAAGACATGGATTCATAGTGTTTCTTCTCATTATCATTATCATCATCCTCATTTTCATGCCACACTGACAGCATGGACACCCATGACTCTTGCCACCTGTCCCTATCGGTCATCACCCCTGAAAAATCTCTTCTTGTGGCATCTAGAATCCGCTCAGAGCTGATCAATGAAGGTTTTTTGCTTGTCGGCCTATATGTTGGTATCCAAAGGAGAACGTCACTTATGAGTTCGTTCTTGATTCACCAGCAGTGTCCAGCGTGTCTTGTTCTTCTTGCTTTGATGGTCAGTGTGATTGGAGGTAAGTGGACCTACAGCTGCTTTATTGTAGGGACAGCTTTCAAGATTTATTCAAGACAGCACACAGCATCCTTGTGTAGGTACCATCTAGCTTTTTCTCAAGGCGTTTAGTTAGAGTACAAGTGGTGCAGCCATACAGTAGCATTGATATGGTTACAGCTTGCAAAAATTTTCGCTTTATCTTATCAGAGAGATCAGATGATTTCCATATGATCAATAATCTAGTCTCCTCAACAACGTCTTTTACACCGATTTTACATCTTTTACCTTGAATTAGTGATCTAAATGTATCGAGACTAAATTCCGAAATTTAAAAAAAAATTAACGGCAGAACGATCTCACGGATTTCAAATTGCCACAGCGCAGGCGCTAGTTGAGGTGATCGGTTGTAAAATATGTTTTTGAGCAACAGCAACTACGCCATTTTAGATACCAGCACGCACACACAAAGGTGGAGATGAACTTAGACCGCGGCCCCACGGCAAAATGATGCGGTGCCCGTATTCAATTCAGCGGTGCGCTTAAAAAAAACAAAAACAAAAAAAAACAACCTTCGTCCACGGCAATTTTTGCCTACAACGTAAAAGAAATATATCTATTAGTTTCTTTTATTTAAAAGAAAAAAAGAGAGAGAAAGAGAGTGAAAATGAGAAAATCCATTCATTTTATCACCAAATAAACTTTTCTTGGAATTCAAATAACATGTTTTATCACCGGAAAAAAACTTTTATATGCTATGTTAATAATGTTGTAAAGTTTGGTTTGGTTTGTTTTGTTTTACGGCATATCAACCTCAGTGGGTCATTTAATGCCGATAAAGTTTTGAAATAAATCAATTCTTAATGGATAATACAATTTTTTTATAAATACATTTTTCTATTTAACCCATAGATGGGACCCTAACAGGTACTACCACTCCGGCTCAGAGTGGACCAGGGAGCAATGGTAATGAAGGGGTGCTCCACATTCCCCAAACCTCCAAAACTGGAACCTCACCATCAGATAGAGTTTAACGTTATTCCCAGGAGACCCGCAGCCACCGCCTTCTAGCACCCATATGATAAAAAGGGGTTGGGGCTTGTCATAAGGGCAATAGGGTTGGGATAATCATATAGGTGCTAGGGCTTGACGTGACCAGCCGATTGATAGGGCCAAAGTGGAGTATTGCAAGTCATGAACTGCTCATCCGCCGGGGTTTTATCCTTAAGCATCACGGGTCGCCACCCACGGCGAACTGGTGGCCCCATTGGGGGAGTCTTACCCCTCTGCAGAGGTGCAGTCGGTGCATTCTAATGCCCCAGACGACAGAGCGGTGTAAAGTTTGATTTCTTTTTTGAAAATGTTCCACTGCAATGTATCATTGTTAATAATTCTAGTCATCATAATCCATGTCATTTGTCAATACAAAATACGAGTGTTTGTCAAAAAGTAATGCCATTTTGTTTAGGACAGGTATAATTACCATCACAGGAACATGTATCATACACCAAAACGAAGCTGGTCCTCTGTGGATCACATCCCTACTTCTCCATATAGTCACTGTTTCTCCACCTTCGACTGAGAACATGTATCTCTGCCCCGTAAAATTCTGTTGACTGTTCTTTGAGCCACTTCTTCACTACAGATTTCACTTCCTCGTCACTGGAATAATGTTTGCTTCTCAAACCCTCTTTCATGGGCCCGAAGAGATAATAGTCTGAAGGCGCTAAAACTGATGAGTATGGAGAATACAGTAAAATTGTCCAACCGAATGAGGCAATTTTCTCCCTTGTCCTGACGCTTGTGTGTGGTCGAGCATTGTCATGCAGAAGGATGACATTGTTGGCAAGTTGGGCCTTACTCGTCGGATTCTTGCTCTGAGCGTCGTTAGGCTCTCATTGTAGGCCTTAGTTTTATATATAAAAAAACTTCACATGAAAAAAAAATGGGATTACTTTTTGACTCACCCTCGTACTTGATTTTAAAACTTAATTTATTTTTATATAAAATGATCATTTCATTTTTATACAAAATGATAATATAATTATTACAACATTTGATATGTTTAAGATCTATTGCAAAATAGTTGAATATGTCAAAAACATAATAATCTTGATTTAACTTTCTCTCACTCTTTCTTAAAAATATCTTCATTAATTTGCCGACAAAAAGTGACAAAAACAGGCATCGGAAAATATCTAAGCTTTACATAGCGTAAATTAAGATAGGAAGCCGACATAAGATCAAAATTACCAAAATATATCCATTTTTTAGCAGGCTAATATTTGAACGCGTGCCATATTAAAAGAGGAGTTTAAGAAATGTATGGACCAATAGAAAACTCTCTGAAATATGAGTTGGTCGGTTGTTTGAATTTCACGGCATGTCAACCATTGTTGGGTTATTTTATGCCGAAAACATTGTTTTTATTCATACATGATAGGTATTTCAAAATTCTTTTTTTTAAAACTCAATTTTTTAAAACACATTTTTTAAAACTTAATTTTTCACTTTAATCCATAGATAGGACCCTAACAAAAAGCAGAGTGGACATAGGAGTAATGGCGATGAAGGTATACTCCACACTCCCCAGAACTCCAGAGCTGTAATTTCACCATTAGATGCAGTTTAACGTCATACCTAGGACACTAAGACCCTCAGCCACCACCTTCTAGCACATAGATGATAAAAAGGGTTGGTTCTTGCCATAAGGGCTATAGTGTCGGGAAAATCCTATATGAAATGTGTTGGACGCTAAAGGGAGTATTTTTGAAGAAAATTAAAGTTTTATTCATTATTCATGTGTGTGTTGATAAACGCAGCTCCAGTCTCAATACTTTTTGAACATACCTCCTATATTAGAAAATATAATATATTTAATGAATATATTTGATAATTATGATATAATGAATAAGAACACAGACGGCTAACTCCGACTAACAAAGCTAATAAATTTGAAAAGACAAAAGGGGACATATACAAAATTAATAGATTTATAGCCTCTAAGTTAAAGGCGGGAAAAAAACCACAGAAAGGAGGGATAATATGAGTTATAGATAGCAGAGGGGGGACGATTTGGTAAAGGGGAGAACGGGAGAGAGTGAGAGGAAAAGGCAGAGGAGATAAAGAGTGTGAAAGAGAGAATAGGAAAGTCATAGCTTAATAAAGAGAAGAAAGGATGATACAGTGTGCGAGGGATGAGATCATTAATTAAGGAGATAATTGTGCTAAATTTTGTCTGATCGGTATTTATTTGGTCGCCTGAAAAGTGGGGATCAGAATGACAACAAAGAGGGGTGGGAGGAGGAAGGGGGAGGAAATTTGGATAATTGTCAGTTTGAATGAGTGATTAACTCTAACTTGGTGAATTAGACAAAGAATGGAAAATTAAGCAGAAGATGCATAACAAGGAACCCGAAGTCAAGAAAGAAGACATTTGGGTTATTTAGAGAATAAACGGGAGAAGGGGAAAGGAAAGGAAAAGAAAGGAAAGAAAGAAAGAAAGAAAGAAGGAAAGAAAGAAAGAAAGGAAGGAAAAGGAAAGAAAAAAGACGAAAGAAGACAAAGAAAAGAAAGAACAATGTAAAATGTAACAAAAAAATAAATAAAAAGAACGGACAGAGACAGAGAAGAAAAAAAACGAAAAATGATCTCGGAAAACAAAAATAGATAAAAGAGAAAATAGCAAAAAAATAAATACACTGAAAAAATGCTTCAGGAGAGAGAGAGAGAGAGAGAGAGAGAGAGAGAGAGAGAGAGAGAGAGAGAGGGTCATACTTGAAAGAAAGAAAGAAAGAAAAAGAAAGAAAGAAAGAAAGAAAAAGGTGGAAAGAAGTAAAAGGAAAGAAAGAACAAAGTAAAAAATAACAAAAGAACAAGAACAACAAAACAAAAACAAAAACAAAAAAAAAAAAACAAATAAAAAAAGAACAGAGAAAGCGAAGAAAGAAAAGACAAAAATAATCTAGGAACCAAAAATAGATAAAAGAGAAAATAGCCAAAAAATGAATACACTGAAAAAATGCTTTAGGAAAGAGAGAGAGAGAGAGAGAGAGAGAGAGAGAGAGAAGAGAGAGAGAGAGAGAGAGAGAGAGAGAGAGAGGGGGGGTAAAATGGAAAGAATGAGATTGGGAGACAAGGGTAGGAAAATCTCACATGGAAAGGCTTGTAATTTCGATGGAAGCGGGGGAAATCCAAGGTTAAAAATCCTATTGAAATAGAGAGATTGAGGTCGGGAAAAATCCAAGGTTGAAGGACAATGAGATAGAGAAAAAGGAGCCATGACGATACAAATCTGAAAGACATTGAAATAGAGAGACTGAAGCTGGGAAAATGCAAGAGGAAAATAATTTGAGATGTAGCGATAGAATTCGGGAAAAGTCAAGAGAGAGAGTCATTAAAATAAAGAGACAAAATCTGGGCAAATCCGAGAGTGAAATACGTTGAGATAGAGAGACATTGAAATACAGAGATGAAATCAGGGAAAATTCAAGGATTGAAAGATTATGAGATAGACAGACAGAATTCGAGAAAAAACTCAAGAGTGAAAGTCGTTGATAGAGAGAGGAAAGCTGGGAAAATCCAAGAGGGAAATATGTTGAGATAGAGAGATAGAATTCGAGAAAAAACTCAAGAGTGAAAGTCGTTGATAGAGAGAGGAAAGCTGGGAAAATCCAAGAGTGAAATATGTTGAGATAGAGAGACAGAATTCGAGAAAAAACTCAAGAGTGAAAGTCATTGATAGAGAGAGGAAAGCTGGGAAAATCCAAGAGTGAAATATGTTGAGATAGAGGAACAGAATTCTAGACAATTTCAAGTGCGAAAGTCATTGAGGCAGAGAGACAAAAGCTGGGAAATTTCAAGAGTGAAAGCCATTAAGATAGAGAGACAAACGCTGGGAAAACCTAATATTCAAAAACTTTGGGATACAGGAACGAAACCGTGAATCTACAATGTGGATAAAAATTGTGATAGAGTGACGGAGTCTGGGAAAATATGCCTTAAAATACATTGTGACTGAGGAAGCCGGGAAATTCAAGATTGAAAGACATTGAGATAGACAGTGATGCTAAAGGACGGGATCCTAGTGGATACACAGTCCATGACATGCAACACGCCACTTTGGCCCTTACTTAGGCTAGATGAGCGATCGGGAGAGCATTCTTCGATCAACCGGCTTGTCATGTCAATGTTCTGACCGTATTACTTTTATGGCAACCCCAACCCATTTTATCATATATAAAGCGGTGGCTGTGGGTCTTAGTATCCTGGGTATAACGTTAAACTGTATCTAATAGTGATGTTCCAATTTTAGAGCTCTGGGGAGTGTGGAGAACCGCTTCATCACCATTGTTCCCAGGCCCACTCTTCGAAATAATAGATGATTGGAAGATTAGGATAGAGAAACCAAAACTGAGAAATCCCCTGTTCATTCGTAGTATAGCAGTATAAGCAGTAAAACCTCAAATTTGATTTTTTTTCATATTGATATGACCTTTTTTCAGAAAAATGTCAGTTTTGTATCGTCTTAACTCTCACTACAAATGACTCTGGGAGAAGTGACAGTGACGTAGTTGCTAACGTGCTGGACTGCGACATCATAGTGAACAAGTTCGAATTCCAGTCGTGCTATTACGTTCATTTATAGCCTTGGGGATATCCTCTGATCCCCCAGCAATGGGTTAAATAGTACCACTACTATTCTTTTAAAAGAATGAATTTGGAATTAAAAATCTACAATATTAAATTAAAAATCTACAACAATATCAAATTAAGAAATCAAACTAAATAAATGACTCAGAAATTATTCAAAATGATTGTAATTAAATAAAAAACACTTTGCAGTTTTAATAAAACAGTTCATGAATATTCCTGGGAGTTCGTTTCTACCAAGGTAATCCAAAAGGTAAGGTCTCCAAAGTGTTGGCAACGCAGGGAAAGTGTTCGTATTGGCAACACTGTTGTGTTTGTTGTGCATGCGCTTCTGCCTGCCCCTGCATTTGCCTCACTGCTACGCTCAGTATTGGCTTGTAAGTTGTTTCTGATGGACTTTCCAATTGATTCCAATTGATGCTACCGCCAAGTGTGAAGTTTGCGCAGTTATTTAGTTTTAAAGGCATTAAACCGATTGAAATTGAAAAGACCTTTTCTTTCATTTAAGTATGGGTATTTAATTTGGCTCCCACGATGCCAAAATGTGTTACAAAGTCAGTTTAAAATTGTCGGCTAAAAAAGCCATATAAAAACACATCGTTGTGTATTTACTTCTCATATATATATTATTATATATATATATATACACTCTCTCTCTCAAACTCTCTCTCTCCTTATACATATATATATATATATATATATATATATATATATATATATATATATATATTGCTCTGTATATAATCTAATTTATTGATTATTATACATTGAACTCTTTTTAGGGATTTATAAAAATCCTTATATGAGTATATGTTTACACCTACAAGAGCATACAGTATGGTTGTACACGGAGATTTCGAAGATCCCAAATAAAATCATCCCTTACAACCAGTAATTTTGATTACCTCACACACACACACACACACACACACATATATATATATATATATATATATATATATATATATATATATATATATATATATATTAAAGTCATGCTGATAGAACGAATGCTTTTGACTCTCTCTTACCATCCGTCCGTATTGACCATCGTTCTTAGTAGATCGTGTACATGCTATCCAGTGTCCGCACAGAGCTGATGAATATAAGTTTTGCTAGTTGGCCAGCACTGGTGTGACCACAGTCGCTTATGAGTTCATCCCTAATTCTCCGGCAGTGTTCGTCTTACTTGAATGATTTGTTAGATAGGAGGTAAGTACCTTGACTTACGGGTTTAATTCGTTTCGCTCGTATTTCTCGTATATCAAGTCAATTTTCTCCATTGAAATAAACTGAAATGCTATTAATCCATTCCAGATTCCCCCAAATTTTTTTGTTACGTTTTTTAAATAAGGAAAATAGCACTGTATTATATAAAAGCATGATACAATAGAATGTAATGAATTATGCGCTGTTATTTTTTAAAAAATCTTAAAAGCGAGTTCATAATTTTATCTCTCAACCCAAAACAAAAAATCGACCGAGTGACTGTTCATAACTCGGAAAACTCGTAAGTTGGGGCACCCGTCAGTCAAGGTACCACTATATATATATATATATATATATAATATATATATACAAACAACCTTTTATTTTCAAGACGCAGCGTCAAACTTCATTTTCTATATTCGTATTTACACTCCAAGGATCTTAAGTTCCTTGTTACCTCGGCCCTAATCTTCGGTGTTTTCACGTTTTTCTCTTATTTGCTTTTGTTTGTTTTTTTCTACCTATAATATAGTTATTTACTAAGCTTAGCTTAGATGTGGCACAAGGCCAGAAGTATGGACCGCCCAATGAGAATCGAACTCACTAACAACGGTCTGCAAATCTAGCTTGCTAGTCATTACACCACGTGAGGTGCCCATTTTCCTATAATATATGGCTTATTACATAGCTTGTAAGCAATGCTCGAAAAAAAAAAAAACTAAAACAGATGAATACCGTAGAAATCTGGAAATAAATAACACGCTTAATGCTATGGTACATCACCAGACCACAATTCTGATATGAAAATAAAGTTCTAATTTTAAGAAATTATCTAAAAAACTAGATATAGAAAATGATTTGATACATCAGTCTATTTGTTTTTCTTTCTCGATTAGGCTCCTGATTATCTATCTATCTATCTATCTATCTATCTATCTATCTATCTTTTCACATTCTTTTTCTCTTTGTACTTCTCCTATCTCTCTTTCTTTTCTATTATATGTCTATCAGCCTATTCATAATCTATCTATCTATCTATCTATCTATCTCTTTCACATTCTTTCTCTCTGTACTTCCCCTATCTATCTATCTATCACAATCACTTCCACATTCCTTCTCTCTGTACTTCACCTATCTCTCTCTCTCTCTCTCTCTCTCTCTCTCTCTCTCTCTCTCTCTCTATCTCTATCTCTTTCACATTCTTTCTCTCTGTACTTCCCCTATCTATCTATCTATCTAATATAATGAATTAGTGCATTGCTGCTCGTACGCCTTTTCTAATACGCGAGTTTGCGTGTATCTTTTTATGTGCGGTACCAGAATGGTGGGATGAGATGGGCGGCCACCCTTGAAGAAAGAGGTGTGTTTGAAGGTGACCCGTTGATTGCTTAATACTCATAAGGGGCAAAAAAGGAGCGCAAGGCGTAGAATGAGAGGTGAGTAAAAGAGCAATATGAGAAGAGCTTAAGGCCCGAAGGGTGGAGCAGTCTGGGGGGGGGGGAGAAGTGGGTGATAGGTTAATGTAGGAGGGCAAGACGTAGAAAGAACAAGACACACTGGTAAAAAGAAAGAGGAGGAGAAGAGGAGGAGAAGGAGGAGGAAAAGGGGGAGGAGAGGACGATGGTCCGACGAAGAAAAGAGTGTTGACTGTTTATGGTAAAAGATAGTGGATAAAGTGAATGGGAGGCGGTCATAGGAAGTGTTACTGTTAGTAGGCGAAACAAGCAAAAAAAAAAAAAAAAAAAAAAAAAGACCTAAAAAAATACAAAAGGAAAAAAAAAGAAAAAAAAAGAGGAAAGACCGTTGATTTTGTAGAGAGAAGGGAAAAGTTGTATAACGGAAGATAAAAAAATGCTAAAGAATAAAAAAAAAACATATTTTGGACAAAGACTTGGAAGGTTTGTGGAACAAATTAAGGAAAAGTGATAATGAAAATAACATGTAAAGATGAATACTATAATGAAAACGCGAAAACAAAAAGGAATCGGTATGTGGCCACACATACATTCCAACAAATATAGACGAGACGTTTAAGAAATAACAAAGATCTAGTATGATAATAATAATAATAATAATAATAATAATAATAATAATAATAAAATGAAAAGACGGATAAATACCAGGACCTTGCCAGAGAATTGAAAAAGCTGTGGAACATGAAAGTGAAAGTGATACCAATTGTAGTTGGAGCACTTGGAACGGTCCCAATAAACTTGGAAAGAAGACTAGAGGATCTAGAAATCAGAGAAAGAATTGAGACCATCCAACTGCTGCACTGCTACAATCGGCTAGAATACTCAGAAGAGTCCTGGTGAAAATACCATACCAGACTCCAGTGAAATACCATCAGCTAACGTTGATGCGAAAAACTCAAAAGGAGTGAAAATAATAATAAATGGTAAATGCACAAGCCTGAACCTGTCCTGGACAAGGAGACGCATAAATTCTCTGGGACTTCGAGGTACAGACGGATCACCTAATCCCGGCCTGGAGACCGGACCTAGTATTGATTGAGGACCAGTCATCTCGTGGATTTTGCCGTTCCGGCCGACCACCGA
Organism: Doryteuthis pealeii; assembly: GCA_023376005.1. Taxonomy (NCBI): domain Eukaryota; kingdom Metazoa; phylum Mollusca; class Cephalopoda; order Myopsida; family Loliginidae; genus Doryteuthis; species Doryteuthis pealeii. The sequence continues at coordinate 111,241,059 of CM042145.1, forward strand.
GTGAAAATAAAAGAAATACTTGCCAGGGAACTGAGAAAACTGTGGAACTTGAAAGTGAAGGTCGTACCAATTGTAATTGGTACTCTTGGAACGGTCCCCAAAGCTCTGGAAAATAATTTGGGTGAATTGGAAATCAGAGGAAGAATCAAGACCATCCAACTCATGGAGACAATAATGATTTAATTACATCTTCGGTAAAACAAACAAACAAAAAAACCCCAAAAAACAAACAAACAAAACAACGGAATCCAGAAAATTGTACTTGACCGATTTGAAAAATCTTGAGTCTGATTGTTGTTTCCTTTTTTTTTGTCTGGCAAGTCTTCCTAACGACATCCACTATCCGCACAGAACTGATCAATATAAGTCATTGCTGACAGGCCCACTCTAGTGTGTCCATGTGTAAATGTCCACAGGAGAACGCCAGTTATGAATTCGTCCTTGCTTTTTCAGCTGTGTCTTGTTCGTCTTACTTCAATGGTTTGTATGATAGGGGGAAAATGGCCGTATAGCTGGGGGTGGGGGTGGTTCACATCTTTTCCAAGAGTATCAGTCAAAAGTGGACGTAATAGTATGAATTAGTGCTACTGTATGGCTGCACCACTTGGTCTTTCCCGAAATGATTGGAAATAAAGCTAGATGTAAACTAAACAAAGATGGTGTGTGTTGTCTTGAACAAGTCCGGGAAGCAGCGCCCCTAAAAAAAGCAGCCGTAGGGTCACTTGCGTTTGTGATAGGAGGCAAGACACAACAGCACAATGAATGTACATTGAACGTAATTTCCTAACCTTGAGGCATGAAATAACATTAGACGAGTTGACATGCCATTAAAAACAATCAATCAATCAATTAAATTTCTCTGGTAATTACTTTGAGTGGGAATTGAGGTAGAACAGTAATCGAAACTTGCCTTATTTATTTTGCTTTTTCTGGGTAAAATCAGAGGACCGTAAGGACCGATATAGCTCAGTCGGTAGAGCACTCGCAAGGTTCCTGGTTCGATTATGGTCTATGCCAACTGGATAATCTGATCTGGGCGGTAAAGTGGGGAGATAAAGATGTGGCGCTCCACCTTAGACACAAAATAATGACCCTTGTCTAGCGCAAGTGAAAAGAGGATAGACCCCCTTAATGTCCGGCTGATGCCGACAATAGGACACTCCGCCGACTTTACTTTTACTTGTAAGTTTACATCTACGTGAATTTTATATAAAAAAATAGGCAACTTGCTAGATTCCTGTCGTGAAATCGGTTCACAAGAAATGTAATACAAACAGCCTCGTTCTGGATTTGAATTCGCTTCACCGAGTCCATTTTCTTCGACGTTAGCAATAGCTCTTAAGTATACATATATGCGTGGTGTAATGGTCAGAGTTGTAGGAAATGGACGTCGACCGAGTTGAAATCCTAGACGAGACTGTTTACATTTCACATAGCGTTAATACCCTAGCTATGGGTAAATAGTAGGACTGACTGGGCTCCTTAACCTTGGCTTGATAATCAGTCTAGAAGAAGAAAAACTCTGAATTCAAACCTGTTAAACTCCGCTTAAAAAAATACTTTGTGTCGCATCCTGCTCGTGCGGAGGGGTTGATATATATATATATATATATATAATATATATATATATATATATATATATATATACTTATAAAATGTATGTAATAGTTAAATTATTATACTGTGTTATATTCACAGGTCCTGCTAGTATAAAATTAATACTCTTATCATTCAGACAATCAACGTGGTTTTCTGACTTTTTACGACCTTGTTAGTCTTATTAATATGTTCCATTGTAGAAATATTAATATTTTAATGTTTTATTTGCTTTGTTCGACATAGGCCGCAAAGTTTGGGCTTTTGGTCACTGGCCGACTAATGGTGGGAAAGAAACAGACATCAAGTCGTCTTAACAATCGTATAGAAATCTTATTTTTACTTTCTGTGGGTAAAGATTCGAGGTTCGTCAAGCCAGTTGCATGGGTGGTAGAAAGTCTTTGTTAACTGCTAATTCTAACCCAAACTAGAACGTAGCCCCACACCTACGGTTTTGCAGCACCCGTCCTTGCGAGTTTGTTTCCCCTACCCGGAGTGACTCGAGTCTCACTCGTCCGTCTTTGTTCTTCGTCTATTGAGTGTCTATGTTTTCACTCTTGTCCTTGTCACGTGATACTGTATTTAAGACGCCCAGTTTCCGTGCACGGGATAGTACCTCTGCAGGTATTTTTCGATTGCTCCCGTAATTTTCTACCCTGAACCAGACGACGTCGGGGTCATTTCCAGATCATCGCACCACAGGCGCTGCACGTGGTCATATCCGTGTTTGGCGACATCGCAATCATACTGCTACAGTTTTATAACTCATTATACGCACACAACCAAAACACTTAGTTCCGTAAAGGACGAAGTCTAAGAGACGATTACCATAATGTAACAAATGTTTTTTTTTTGGAACCAAACAGAAACGATGATACAAAAAGCGACGATATTCTGTCTTCTAGCTTGTGTCCTTGTTAATAATACCCAACTTTTACGTTATATTTATGTTTTGCTTTTAGCATTATTAACTTTTACGTTTATTATTATTAACTTTTACGTTTATTATTACTTTTATTATTATTATTAACTTTTACGTTTATTATTATTACGTTTATTATTATTAACTTTTACGTTTATTATTATTACGTTTATTATTATATTTTATTATTATTATTACGTTCATTATTATTATTACGTTCTCATTATTATTACTTTTACGTTTATTATTATTAACTTTTACGTTTATTATTACGTTATTATTATTATTTTATTATTATAACTTTTATTATTATTAACTTTTACGTTTATTATTATTACGTTTATTATTATTAACTTTTACGTTTATTACTTTTACGTTTATTATTATTAACTTTTACGTTTATTATCATTACTTTTACGTTTATTATTATTATTAACTTTTACGTTTATTATTATCACTTTTACGTTTATTACTTTTACGTTTATTACTATTAACTTTTACATTTAT